>JAWZYV010014507.1:600000-960492 GCA_038373885.1 Cheiracanthium punctorium | reverse complement strand
GATTTAGGCGTTCGATCCTCCGTGATCGATTTTAAGACGCCTCGAACATGTTCAGGATTGGTTTTTAAAAATATCTGAATTCTCAATAATTTTTTCTTATATCAGATTTTTTTAGCATTATCTGGAACTTTCGCTGCTATTTTTTCAGCGAGGTCTTTTAAATCACTTTTATTTAAATTATTTAAGAAACTCATATTGTAGTGAAATATGAACAGCAAAAAGTAGTACTATTGTGAGAACGAAAAAGTTACAGTACCTGAGCCCCCATGGTTGTAGGAGGCGACGTCGAAATAAGACTGGAAGCACTCCTACGGTTCTCAATCACGTTTATTGCTCGGCTAAATATAACAGAAGAAATATTTACAAAAGAAAGGAGAGATATTGCAGAACATGAATAAGCGGAGTCGGTCACAGGGTTAGGTTTCCTTATCACACAGGAGCCACTGGCCACCTTCTCGTGGTCGTTCTGGAGTCGAATCGCCTACGCGCGATCAGAGAGCTACGTCCGACATCGCTCCTACGCGAGCGTGGTCTCGTTCGCATCTGCTACCTTCGGCTCCTAGACTCTGATAACCTGCGGTTTCTGTAGACGTGAGGTTGTGATGCCATCTGCTGGAGGGTTGCGCCTCTTGATTACCACATTTATGACTTCTGACTTCTGACAAACTAATAAATAGGTTTCAAAAACGGAATATAATGATGGGTAGTTTAAATAAGAAATGAAATAAAATTGGTCAATTAATGCTTTAATTCTGTGTATTATCTATTTAATTCTTCTGGGGCCGAACACAGCAATACATTTTGGAGGGGTACCAAACGGTGAAAAAGGCCGAATTGTTCACAAAACGAGTCCACATTATCATTTTGTTAACAAGATTTTAAATTTCGGAGGAAAGGGGGGGGACCCCCTGGTCCACCTTGGTACCGTTTTGATTCTTCTAACATTATTACTAATGATCAAATTACTCACTTATCATCAGAAAAGTAGAAACATTTTGCTTCATATTGATTTAATGGGGCAGGGGCGTAGCCAAGGGGGGGGTCATAACGCCCCCATGAGAAATTTTTGACATACAAAATGTATATTCTTTACTACATTATCACACACACGTATACATATATATGAGTTGCAGTAGTCGTAACACCCCGCCATGAAAAATTTCTGGCTACGGCCCTCATTCAGGGGTATATTTTTACCGTGTGTTAAACACGGTAAAAACATGCCCCTGAATAAGATATTATGTGCGATTTCCGATAACTCGATTTTCTGTTATATTGAATATATTTTGCCGGTCCAGCCGACTTCGAGATATTGAGAGTCGACTGTATATATGTGTGCGTGCGCGTGTGTGTCTCTTATTGTTTCCATTTTTATTCCTTTTTTCAAATTTGTACTATATATATATAGTACAATTTTAAAAAAGGATTAAAAATGGAATATATATATATATATATAACTATACCTAATGTAAATTAATTCCTAAATTATTTTACTTATAAACGAAGAAAATAAAGGCAGCTTTTTCGTAAATGAAAAATTCTACATGGAATTTGACACTTTAAAAACACGTACAGCTCTCCCGTCCATGTCCGGTGTACGGCTCTGAAAGACAAATTATGTTTCGATACATACTGTGCATATTAATTATGGTTCACGCCAAATAAATTTTTCTTAAGTTTTAAAAATTGAAGTTACAAAACACTGAAAAGTGGCCCATCTAATAATAAAATAAATAAATAGTTTATGAAAGCCCCTGCATCACAAATTTTCTATTTGACGCCAAATAAATTTTTCTTAAGTGTTAAAAATTGAAGTTACAAAACACTGAAAAGTGGCCTATCTAATAATAAAATAAATAAATAGCTTATGAAAGCCTGCATGACAAATTTTCTATTTCAATTGAAAGTCCGGCAACAAGCGAGGAACGGGAGGAAGAATATTTTCCCCAAGTCCGTTTCGTGTGTGGGTGAAAATGGCGGTCTCCCTTTTCGCCTGGTTTATTTGGAACGCAGGAAATAGCTAGCCAGCAGGTGGTCACTGCTGACCCCCATTCTTACGGCGAGATAATACCTAAACCCTGGGATGAACCAAAGATTTTCCCAATTGAATTGCGGGAAGATTAAAGTGCTTTTTTTCTGAATGAGCGATCTGGCCACAATACGGTTTTTTTGTTTGGTTTTTTTTGGAGATTTTTTTTATTTACCATAGGAATTCCATAATTCTAATCTGGATTTAGGAAAATTAGTAGAATAAATTATTTTAAAGTATGTGCTGATGATTTCAAGTGCAGCCCGGCTGTACTTGCTGTATCCCACGAGCCGCCACTGATAGTTGCACTTTGCGGGGGGAAAATATAGTTTTGTTAATGATGCCTCTCATTAGTTATTGGAAAGACCCTTTGAAGATCAAAGTCGGCCGCTTCAGTTTTTGACCGTCAAATGTTTCTTGAAAGTCAAGCCCAACTAATGTCCAGTGGCTGTGTTTTTTTTTTTTTTTTTTTTTTTTTTTTGTAGTGAACACACAGATTTGCAATTTCCAATCCTTCCAATGCACTTTGTTTTGGACGTACACACAGACTCTACCGCTAAAAGCTGATTCGGTCCCCAGTGATACCAGTGACTGTGGAGTTGTTTTGATAAAAGGGTGAAAAAGTAAGCCCTTTTATCTATTTTATTAATTATACTTATAGCACTATTTACTTTTTGTTTTCAAGAGTTAAAAATAACTGTTCTCAAATTTCATCCGTTTTAGTGCAGTATTTTTTCTATTGTTATAGAAGAAATATTTTATGATTTATTAATGACTATGTCATTTTATCTCTCACCACCTTTATTGAAAATTGCCCGAAAAATGTGTCTCAAAAATGCGACATAAAAGTAAGAATAAATTGTTGAGTATTGAATTGTTTATTTTTTTTTATTGTGCAATGTCTTATCTTCCTGAATTCTGTATCCCTCAATAAACATTTATCTACTTAACTGTAACTGTGCTCGCGCACGCATTCTTTATTCTTCTATACTTTTTTCACTTAGCGCAACTACGGGTTAAGACCCCTTCGGAGGGCATCCCACCCATCGCTAGAGCCCACGCGTAGCTAATCCGCCGTAATCCCACAAACACAAACAAATATATACTTTTTTCCTTCTCGATGTTACCTTGTTATGTGATGTGCCTGTTTCTTCCGTTCTAATTTAATAAAGTATATATTATGTTAAAATCCCACGCTTACTATGTTTGTGCCATAACTCTGCTAACATTTCTAAATGGTTATAGACACCAGATGGATTAATTTATTTATTTGCTGATTTTTAACATTCGTTTCAAGGTTGCATCATTAATCCTCAAAATGGCGACTGGAACTTGGCGAATTGAAATGCTAAATAAAGATAATTACGAAACATGGAAAATGCAAACGAAATCTGTTTTAATAAAGAATGATGCCTGGATTTATGCATCAGGTTCAAAGCCTAAACCTGAAGTTTTGGAAAATGACGAAACATCGCAAGAAGAGTTCGATAAGTCGGTCCAAATTAGGGATGGACGCGAGATGGAAAATTTCGTCTCGCGTCTCGTAAAACAGCCTAAAAGCTTTGTCTCGTCTCGCAAAATCCCTATATCGTAACGTTAAAAATGTCTGTCTCGTCTCGCAAAAAAGCTGTAAATCCCTGTCTCGTCTTGCGTCCATCCCTAGTATAAATGGACGAAAAAGCAAAAGCAGATATAATTCTATGTATATCGCAATCTGAACTCAAACAAATAAAAAATATGTGACACTTCATCAGATGTCTGGAAAAAACTGGGAGAAATCTATCAGTCTAAAGGACTGCTCGTAAAGCTGCATTAGTGAAATCTTTAATTCAATATAAGATACCCGACTCGTCTAAAGGAATTCACGACCATTTGAGAAAATTCTTCGACATAGTGGACAGACTTTCAGAAATGGATATTAAAATAGACGACGACTTGCTGACTGTAATGCTGTTATATAGCCTCCCTTCTACTTTCGACAATTTCCGATGTGCTATGGAATCAAGAGATGAGCTTCCGAAGCCAGAAATACTCAGAATCAAAGTAGTGAAGAATTCAATCAGGCGTAACGATGATAGACAAGCGAAAGACTCAGGTGCTTTCGTGGCTGCTCCTAGAAAACCTGCGTCTAAAAATAAAAATTATGGAAACTACTCGACCAGCCGACTCATAATATTAAGGATGCATCAAGAATAACTTGTAAAAGGTGTAAACGCATCGGGCACTGGGCTAGCGAATGTGAAAGTGGAAAAAAGAATAATTTTAAACATAAGCCTAACAGCCTGGGATTCTTATCCACTCTGGATGACTCGCCAATAGGGTTACTAGGCAAAATACAGCAATCCTACTAGCCAAAAGCTCACTCAACAATATCAAATAACGAAAAACAAAAATTTTGGTGTGTTAAGATAGATACTAAAAATTATATAAGTTACTTCAGTTATCATCGACCCACGTTTGCAATTGCAAGGAAAGATCAGGAAACCCTCCTACTATAATAGTCGATGAAATAAATGTAAAGGAAGAATAAAAGAAAAAGTAAAGGGATGAGAGATAAAATGACATAGTCAATTCATATCGTTTTAATATGGCAATAATGAAACTAAAAAATTAGGGGGGTTCAGGGGGGGGTCTCCCCTGATGAGGCTCAAAGACCGAATTTATAGTTTATATATATGCATATGTGTGTGTATCAAGGGCGGATCCAGAAACTTTTTTCGGAGGAGGCGCAAATCCCGAATACTCATTTTATCTAGTGTAAAGCCCACTTAATATTGGTGAAAGCCCCATTTATCTAGTGTAAACATATTTTTCTAAGAGGGGGCGCGCGCCCCCTGCGCCCTCCCCCTGGATCCGCCTTTGGTGTGTATACGGGCACGCATACATGGACTTTCATTTAAAATGACTTTTGCCCCCCCCCCCCAGTTTCGAAGCCCAAGTTACGCCCATGTGTCCGGCCAAACTTAACGGTCTCCGGCTTTTGTTAGGCTTTTTACTGGTCACTTTGGCTGATTAGTAATAAAGTACTTGAACTGATTTGGCATTCAATGTTATTTATATTTCATTAGAATTTAACAAGATTCATGGTAATAATCAAAAAAGCTTGATTTTAGATACAATTTTTTTTGTCATACCTATTAATACTGAGACAAAATCCTCAATATTGTAGGCTGTCCGGCCTTTTTACCCAAATGTCCGGCCAAACTGGCTGGTCTGTCCGGCTATTTGGTTTGACGACCTGGCAACCCTGCTGTCAAAGAACACTGTACGTAGAAAGACCGATGTTTTAGTTCTCAGCGATGCAGAGTTATAATAAAACTATCAATCTACTTATATAATTTAAAGATGCTTGTTTGTGTGATTATGGCAACGCTAATCTTGGCCGATCTGCCAAGGATGAGGGGTATCGTGGTAGAAGGACTTTCTAAGGGGTTGTATCGGGTATTCACGTTACCGTTACATCCCCAGACAGCACAGCAAACTTGCAGCAAGCTTGATTTATCAAGTCAATAAACTCGAATTAAGCTTGAAAATTTCAAGCGTGTAAGCTTAATGCAAGCTTGAATCAAGTGTTCTAGTTTACACTTGCCCAGCTTGCATTAAGCTTGACATAGCAAGCTTAATTTCAAGCTTAAAAAAAATTTCCTAAATACACGGGGCGCCGAACTCACCCCACATATTTTATTTTTCCCCTCTATGCTGAAATTTCAAGTTATCTTAATCTGTTACCATCAAACGTCCGGGGGTAGGATCGAACACGGTATCTTTGGGTTGGGAGGCCAGCGTCATAACCACTCGGCCAACCTGAGTTGGGCTGAATGACTAAAGTTTGAAGTGACTTGTTCACGCCGTTTTCTGGCGAGATCTAGTGGCCATATGTTGATCTGTTTCTTTTATTTTTCCATGGGATGCATCAAAATTAAAATAATGTTATGTGTGATTTAGAGACTCTACTAATAGGGAAATAAACATAATATAAACTTAACAGCAGCACACGTTTTAAAACTTTCAATATCGCAACACTCATGTTGTGTCGAATGAGACAAACGACGACTCAAATCGAGACAAACGACTGATTTTGAAATCAATTTCGTAGTATAATTGTATTTTATTTTGAAGAATTTCCATATTTGGAAATATAGAATCTTTTGTTTTTTAATTCTATGGTCAAGTACATTTATGACTGATGATAAATTATTTTGTGGCGGCCAGAGCCTGATCATAAGTGGTCGGGGCCCCGGGGCAAGAGGTTATTTTGGGGCCCCCATACTACTATCACAAGCATTTTAACTTATTTTTGTTTGCTGTTGCATTTTCCCGACATAAAAATAAAACATTTTTAAAGAATACTAAAATTGAATTAAAAATTACCTATTTATTTATACTTATTTAGAACAAGACTATGTATTTAAAAGTGATTTTAATATTTTTTTTAGTCCGTTTGTATTATTAGCGCATGGGTGCGCAAATTCCAGGAATGGCAATTACGAGGCATGGGAGCAAAGTTTCTCACTCCAAAAAATTTTCTTGATACACCAAAAAGTTCGAAATTTTCTTTACTTCATCACGAAATAAAAAATGTTAACTAATGGATATTTTGTGATAAGCATATATATATGGCCATACCATACGTTTTCAAAAACTCCTAACTTCTTGTTTATTGATCTATGAGTCTTAACTAACTAAATTGTGTTAATTATATTAAAATTTATTTTAGGGCTAATTAATTAGTTAATGGAATTACTAATGTTAATTAGATGTAAATAAAACTAAAACTCCCCTCGTGTTACACTTCAGAGGGGCTTATCCCATTCATTCCTTCTCCTTGCGTGTTCCAATGCCCAGGTTTTGTGCGATAATAAAATAAAACACAACTTTTACGAACTTTTCTTTATTTAATGTCCAGCGACAGATGGCGCCATCACCGCAAGCTTCCTCTTCAAGCTGTAATCAAGTTGTATTCAAGGTTGACAGTTCAAATTGACTTCTCAAGCTTGTTGCAGGCTTAAAATGAATTGGACTGTCAAGATTGTATTAATACGTCAAATTCAAAGAAATGTCAAGCTTCATTTAAGCTTATGTGCTGTCTGGGATCTGGAGAAAAACTTACCAAAACTCCAGACCGTTAGATCGACAGACGCGCGATGGGACCCGGACCCAGGACCTTCACACATCGGCCGTCTACCATTTTCAGTGACATAACCACTATGCCATGGTGAGGCATAATTTAAAGAAATCTTCGAAATTTTCATTCTGCGAGATAAAACAAAACTAAAAAGGTAGTTTGATTTAGGGCCCCCTGTGAAACTGTTGACCGGGTTGCCACTGGCGTAAATTGGCATGTAACATTGGGGGGACAAAAGGCTTGCCATTGTAGAAAATACTATTTTCAAATCTGTGATATCTGAATTTTCTTGAATTTTAAGGGGTGGGGGGCAGGGGCTTAGCCAGACATTTTTCATGGGGGGGATTACGACTACTCCAACTCACATATATGCATACATGTGTGTGATAAGGGAGTGAAGAATATACATTTTGTATGGCAAAAAATTCTTCATGTGCGGTTTATGACCCCCCTAACACCCCCCTTGGTTACGCCCCTTGGTAGGGGGCAATTGTCCCCCTAAAATTTAGGGGGCCCCTTCAAAATATTTCAGAGGGGCCTCTTTTTGGTCGAAGGACGGCCAAAAAGGGCCCCTTTATGGCCGCCCTCGCTGAACACCCCCCCCCCCCCTCCCATGAGAAAGGTATAGGTACGTCCGTGACAGGACTAAAATATTACATACAATGTGTGTAGACACAATATTAAAATAACTCACTTGCAAATTTTTTCCAAAATATGCTTTTTGGAACAAGATTAAAATTTTCTGCACATTGCTAACAAAATACGTATCAAAATAACACAGACGTCACTAGAAGAAAATCTTCCAAAATTCTGGTTTTTGGAATAAGTTGGTTTAAAATATAGGATTTTTCTACTTAAGCAGTCTTAAAAAATATAATTAATTGCAAAATAAGTGTTCAGTTGTTAATAGGGATGGACGCGAGACGAGAATCGGGGCTGTCTCGTCTCGTCTCGCAGTGGTAAACCTCTGTCTCGTCTCGTCTCGCAAACACTGTGTCTCGTCTCGCAAAGAAATTGCTGTCTCGTCTCGCGAGTCTCGCAAAATTAAGGACTGCGATTTCGTTACCATTTTATACTAACTTATTATTGGGATTTTATTGAAAATTAATATTAATAATAACAATTACTTACATATAGCCACATTAGTAGATATATTAATAACTATATCAGCATATATCGGCATTTGATGTAAAAGAAATTGAGATTTAATCCGTATATATAATGTCACACCGAAAATATAGTATTTATTTTTATTTACTAGCTGCGTGCCCGTTCTTCGCACTGTAGTAAACGAAAATTTTCCTAACATGAGTAATTTCAATTAATTCCAGTGATGTGGAATCTAAAATAAAAGCAAAATTATTTGACTCTTGATGTAAAGTTTGCGTCATGAGTATTAACCTGGCATCATTGCAATCTAATGACTCAAAAAACTACGTCAGCGTCATTCGCGATCAGAAAAGTGAAAAACTTAGCGGTTTGCAGAGAACTCCCGACTTTCAAAATGTGTTATTTCTACATCATACTGATTCATACTGTTCAAGTTGTAGCATTAAATACCTCAGACACTACATGAAATGGACAACCGTTTGTTTTAAAATAGCTGCGCACCCGCTCTTCATACGAGAAGTAGCGAATATTTTACTAAAATCATATCTGCATGAGACAAAACAGATTTTTTTTTTTTTAAGTTCAAGTATTGAAATTACTCCGGGATATATTAACGCAAATTAGAATTACTTATCGTTCAGTTGGTTGTAAGATAACCCTTGAAAAATTATAAACAGAACACTTTTAGTCTTTATTACATCTCTACTATTTACTTTAACGTCAATTTCAAGTCTCTAAAATATGTGTAATTTTTATATTAATGAAAACAAGATTATATTAACGATAATTATAATTATTTGCCTAATATTTCCAATAACATTACCGTGTGTGCAGTTTTAGATTTCATTATAGTATCTCAGTTGGTTAATAGACGTCTTATTTTTTGTTTATATTTTAAATTACTGAACAGTTAATTTGTTGACGACTATCCGTTTGTACTTTTCCACAATAATTTTTAGCGAGAGTACTACAGTCGTTATGGTCGCCCTGTTTACAAAAAAATTAAACCATAATCGCCTAATCTATATCCAGTGTGGATTTTTTTTTTTTAAATGAAAAGACATCTAACAGGCGAAGATAATTTTAGAATAGGAACCCAACTGCAAGATAAAATGATGGGGAGGAAAAAAATTTATAAAAGTTTTGCAAGCCGAAGGAAGGGAAAACATGATAATATAAATGAAAAGAGAAATATTTAAAAAAAAAATTGCTTGTATTTCTTTCCGTCCGATATTAATATATAAGAATAAAAAATGTCATTTTAATCTCTTTAAAATAGGCCAACAATAGGGATTTAACCGAGAAAGTTGTTACCAGGGTGGGCGCACCCCCCCCCCCCTACGCACGCCGCAACGTGCGGGAAAGTTTGAGGATAATATCGGTACAAGGAAATTTCAACCAAGGATATTCAACCTACTCAGACTAAGCATCAATGCGAATGCAAGTTGCTCTACTTCTAATCTCTCTCTGATATACCCGAAACCCGATTATCACAGGGGCAAGGGGGGGGCGGTAGTCCGGTGCCCCTGAAGAAAAAGGGGGCCCATATATATACCGATTATCTAAATTATAAATTCATATGTACTGAAATAGTAATTGTGGGGAAAAAACTGAATTTCCTCTATAATATAGGTATTACCTAATTGTCTATCACTAGATCAAGTTAGAGATATTTTTTTGGGGTGATAAATACGATTTGATTAAAGTACAAAAACTACAGTTAACTGAAATGCAATTTTCGAGTACAACAGCGGTCAAAACTGGGTTAAAATGCTTAAAAAAAGGGGGGGGGGCTCAGTAAAGGGGCTTAATGCGTAAAAAGGGGGATATTAAGGTGGGCCCCATTACTTAATGCCCCGGGCCCCGTCTACAAGTGGTCAGATTTGAACATACCGTACCGCCTTTCCTATTTACTTATTATTTTTCTTTCAACTCTTCTCTGTTTTCTTTTTTTTCCCGCCTCTTTCTTTATCCTCTCCTTTGTGTGTTTTGTATATCTCCCGTGTGTTCTAATTTTAAATGTTACGTGTTTGTGCGTATTGTAGAGTGCTGATAATATACCAGGACCGAAAACGGAGGAGACGCAAGTTAAACGGTAGAGGCTTCAGGCAAATTGTCGCTTTTCAGATCGTATTTATGCGAGACGGAAAAAAATGCGAGAATTCTCGCGCGAGACAAGACTCTGTCTCGTCTCGTCCCGCAATTTTTTTTCTCGTCTCGCAAAAAAAATGCCTGTCTCCTCTCGCGTCCATCCCTAGTTGTTAATTAAATCTCTTCAAAGTACATCTTGCAACATGTTGGGAAGATTAAATGGTAAAAACACACCTGATATTTTTTAGAAAAATGCGCACAAAACTTTTGAGAACGGATAGGTTCTTAAAATTATTGGGGGGGGGGGGGGATGACTCATCACTAGCTGATGAGACATGAGTAAGGGGGGTGGGCAGTAGAGATGAGATGGACTCAGCCCAAGCCCATACCGGGCTCAGGCTTGTAAATTTCTCTTTTATTGAACATACTCCTTGTAAATAGATTTTAAAAGTGATTCATGGGAGAAATTATTTGATAAACTTTAATCAAAAGAATTAGTAGTACATTAAGAGTTTGTTACTATCGTGTTTACTCGTCCTCGCATCATAGTCGCACCCCCCGTTTTGAAGCAGAAGAAATATCTTTAGTTACAATATTGTGTAGTAGATTTTCCCTGCATAAAGGCCACTACACATACCCACAGACCGTCGCGGGACGCTTGGTCAATTATCACTTGTAAGCAAGAGTGTAAAGTATTAGAATTATTTTGAGTGTTCCTGTAAAGGAACTATTTGCGCTACATGCATGAATTTTAGCCTATAATACTCGAGAATAGTGTAGCTTAGTATCAGTGAAAAAAGTTTTGTAATCGGTTCAGTACTTACAGAGATACACATAGAGCGTAATGTAATTCTTATGAGTATCCCTGTAAAAGAACTATTTGTGATATACGCATAAAAGGTAGCCTGTAACACTCAGGATCCCACCAGTGTCTAAGAGATTCTGCTCTCAAAACTGGAAGGCTGGAGGTGCCAGGTTCAAACCCGGTCGCGCCTGTCGACCTAGCCGCTCGCAGTTTTCTCCAAAACCTCGCGTAAATACGGGCTAGGATCCCTTAGAAAGTTCCCACAGAGGAATTCCCCACATAGGCTTAGGACCCCAGTGCAGTCAATCGGTCTTAATCCACAAACAAACAAACAATAATACTCAGGAATAGTGTAACTTTCAATCAGTGAAAAAAGTTTTAGAATCGGTTTAGTAGCTGTAAAATTTCCATAGAGCGCAATGCATTAGAATTATTTTGAGTGTTTTTGTAAAACAATTATTTATGCTATATGCATGAAAGGTTGCCTGTATGATGATCCAGGGCATAAGCTATCTTCATTACAAATTTTTCCAAATGTGTTCAATCAGTTTTGTGTGATTCAGTCAAAAACATCTAAACACACAAACGTACACATTTATATTATTGGTAGGATTTGGAAATTTATGAACATTAAGAAACACATTTTGGACACATTCTTTCCAATGCTTTTTAATTTGGCATAAAATCAACATAATTTTCATACCATTTCATATTTTTTAAAAGCATGTGAATCTGCAAATAGAATTTCTGCTTTATTTCAAAAGCATAAATCATTTTGTGCGGGCGATAAAACGGTTTTTAATTAATAATTAGAAAAGTAATTAAAATTTCAAAATTCTGAGCCTCAGGTGCACTTTACCGAAGTCATGGGCTTATATGCTCAAATTTTAAAAGCTCTGCTTTCTGTAGATTTGTCTGGAGAACATTCATTTTTATTATTATACACAGATAGATTTAGCATAAAACTGGCATAATTTCCGTGGTATTTAGCTTTTCAGATGCACACTCTTCTTCCTTGAAGTAATAGCATTCTTGTTAGCTCAAAACATGAATCATTTGATACGGGCGAAACTCGCCAAGCATGGCAACGTAAAAACGGTTTTTAATTTATAATTAAAAATCTAAAATTCTAAGTAGCCTATAACCTTCTCCAGGGTCCCATCTATATCTAAACCAAAATTCATCCTAATCGATTCAGCGGTTTAGGCGTGAAAGCGTCATAAACAAACAAACTCACTTTCGCATTTATAATATTAGTTAGGATTTGCTAAAATTTCGACTAAAATAATATCGCTCAGACTCGAATTAAAAGTCCTCGGGCTCGGGCTTTAAAAAATGAGCCCGAACTCTTCTCTAGCGGGACACCCCCGTGAAAGGTTAACTCAAAGTTGTATAAATATCAGAGAATTTAAAAAAATTAATTTGATGAATTCTGTGTACTTTGATATGAAATGACAGCAAGACTGAATTATCCATTAGTCTAAGTAGGCTTTAGCCCAGTGATTCCCAAAGTGGTCCAGGTGGACCCCCATGGGTCCACGGTAGACTAGACAGGGGTCTACGTTGGCATGAAAAAAAATGAGATTCATTCACATTTTTTGACGAGATATGGGAATATGGTAGAAATGTAGTAATAGGGGGTCACCAAAACCAGTAAAATTTTGAAAGTGGTCTACGAGGAAAAAAAAGTTTGGAATCCTCTGTTTAAGCCTATGGGCCCCGACCGTTTCAGAGGCCCGCACGGAGGCAAGTCAAAGAGAAAAAGTATAACTAGAATTAAAATAAAATTTTTAGAATGCTATATTTAATATATTAGTGATTGTATGAATAGGAAATATTTATAGCTAAGTCACTCGTCAGCTGCATGTGCGCATGAAAAATCAGAGGGAGATGTGAAGCTCAATTCTAAATGACCTATTTAGAATTGTGCGCATTCAATGATTGCGTTCATGGGCGCATGTAAACAGAAGTGCATCACAAAGCAAAATCGGAACCAAATTATTGCAAGTGTGAAATCTGCCCCCCCCCACCCCCTTATAAAAAAATTCTATGGCCGCCCATGATTGTGTTCAGTTATAAAAGCATTTTAACAAAATAGAATACAATTATATTTCAAAGCACAACAATAGCAAGTATATTACAAAACCCATTGGTTAGAAGTTTATTGAACAGTCGAGGTCTGAGACTTTGAAAAGAAATTCTCATTGATCTTCAAGTCTAGATTGTTTTTGTAGAACGGCCTTAAGTTTCATAGTCCCTAGGGCCTCATAGAGATTAATCTGTGTGAATGACGTTGAATATAAGGGAAATATCAGAGAGTTTGAAAATGATAGTTTGTTCCCTACTAGCAATTTTACTCGGGCCTACACCGGCCACGCAGCCTTGAGCAGATGAGAAGGATTCGGGCCGTTCGTTCACTGTAAAAGTGCTCGGATACACGCAGTTCATGTCCCCTCGGACATGAAAACTTGCGAAGTAGCTCTAACCGATGAGTTTTCATTGGGTTGGATACGTATTTAGGGGACTGGCCCATTCACTTTATGCATGAGGTTGGCCAAACACCAGGGTGAGTATCACTTTCCAGTAAATTTTTATGAAGTATTGACATGCATTTAACCCTTTCCGTCCCTACGGTGCAATTCGAACGATAACATTCACAAATGTTTTTCAGATTCCTTTTATATTAGAAATGTATTGGCAATTGCATTTTCCTTATATGATAATGCAGTGCAGAAGCAATACAGCATAGCAAAAATACACTGTTACTGCGTGACGCATATGCGGTACGTCGTATACTCCATCGATTTTCAGTTTTATGGACTGCAATCTCGCGTTTAGGTACGCTGTATATTCGATCCATATTATAGTGCAAAAAATGCAAAATGACTGCTCACAATTTATAATTTTGAAATTGCTATTGTGTATTTGAAGGTTCCTTTAGACAGGTGAAATACTGCCTAAAGTGTGAATCTGTTCTCTGCTCTTCTGACTAGTTTTGTGGTGACCTCTTTACGTACGTTTGTTTGTTTGCCAGGAGAGGACAGCTCGCGTCACTGAATGTGTCGCTTAGAGCTACATATAAGTCCTTCCCGGAATTTTCCGCCACAATTTGGAATCTCATCAGAAGGTGGGGGGGGGGGGCTTCTGAATATTGGCACCCCTCGTAAACTGCTAGCGACCGCAGAGAGGACTTTCGGAACCACGAATTTAACGTGCACGTACACCGCAGTCTTTAGTGATACGCCGGTATCGAACCCGCAACCTTCCGGTTACGAGTCCACGCCTTAACCGTCGATCCTCTTTGACTAATGATGTTGAACCATCTGTACGCACGCACGCATGCAGCTGCGGGGGAAAAAAAACCGCCCACTTGCTCTTTATCTTTACTTGGCCACTATTCGTCGTACAGCAAAGTTATATATACCATTCGTTTGCAAATAACGTTACTTTAATTTACTATTAATTGAATTTGCATAAGGGACCGTCTTCATATTTAATTCTGCATCAACTTCGTTTTTCTCAATGGCAACACTCTATTTTGACTTTATCAAACGAAAGAAAACTTTCAAATTACACTAACTATATATTTTCTCCAATTTCTTACGATAATTTCCAGAGATATCGCAAATTCTTTTTTGCGCGATTTTAAGGAACTTTCTGAAAACTGAAAACCGCTATTTGTAGGTTCCGTATATTTCACCTTTCATTAATTTCGCTCGCGAGAGTTAAAAGAAATAAATATAATTTACAAAGAAAATACTGTTTCTAGTCTTAAAGTTGTTTGTTGTGAGAATATCAGAGGTAGAAATTAGAATATTTAGTCAGTGGTCCAAATGAACCATGACTCCAAAACTTCCTTTGTCCGTATAGTATACATGATTTAAAAAAAAAAAAAAAATGCAAAATGACTGCTCACAATTTATAATTTTGAAATTGCTATTGTGTATTTGAAGGTTCCTTTAGACAGGTGAAATACTGCCTAAAGTGTGAATCTGTTCTCTGCTCTTCTGACTACAAGCGTGAATGCTACTCAGTTACGGTGGAACTTGAAGAAAGAATGGTTTCACGATTGAAAATTCATTTGTTTGAATTTCATGTAAAAAAACGCAATTACTTTTTTGCCGACCCAATAATATCACTGTGTTTTGTTATTTCACTTTCTTCATTTAATATTATCGCCTGTAGTGTGCAATATTTTTTGTAAGACATTTGGCGGTATTTTAATTTATAGTCGGATGAAAATTTAGACAGAAAAACGTAATTTTGAATGTTTGAGTATGGGGAAGTTCAGACTTGATGTTTCCAATATTAAAAAAGGTCAAATTCATGCCTGGAATGTTGAGGATGTTAATTTTTCAGAAATAGAATTTTGTATTGGAAGGCATACATCTACTGCATCTAATTCTATACATGGAAAATATTTTATTTGAGGGGTATAGTAGAGGATGCAACAATAGATGCTTTATAGAATCACCATCAAATTGTACAAACCTCCAATTTATTTGGTCCAAAACTTGCTATTTTTTAAATACCGCCTTGTTTTATATTTTCGCGCAAAAGAAAGCTAATTTACATTAAATTTACGTCATTTTCAAAAAATTGTCACTTAATAAATTTATATATGGTTCCTTAACTCATGAAAATAACACATATCCTCATAAATAAAAATGAAATTCTGTTTGTTTGTGGATTTGATTCGTATACAAATCCACAAAAATGGACCAATCAGCATGAAATTTTGCACAGATAAGTAAAATAATATAGAATAAATCATAGTCCACTTTAAAACTTTGAAAGTCCACCCGTTCCCGGAATTTAAGAGAATTTTTTATATTCTCCACGCAAAAAGCTTTCCGTAATTGTAACCCCTGTAGTGAAAAAAGTGTGAAATAAGGATAGTGGTTGCCATGTGTGGCGATTTTGCCGTATAAAATGTTTTAAATTCTCAAAGTAAAAATAAAAGAATAAGAATGATTTTTTTTTTGTTAGTTTATATTTGTAAGATTATTATTTTTTTATTATAATATCGTGTGCATGGGAAATCGGAGCAGGAATGAAATGTTTTATACGCAAAACAATAAGAATTGAAGATTTCCAAGGCTAATAGGTAAATTATTTTAGTTTGGCGAAAAAATAAAATGGCTCAAATGCCGATTTTGAGAAAGTGAGTTCAAGCGGTTTGCACAGATTTCGGCTTGGCGCAATTTATTGAGAGCTTAAGGAAATAGATTTTTGAAAACAAGTGCAAAGGTTTTATTAGAATACAGCGTTAAATTTTAATGATCCGTGAAGAAATAATGCAGTTATTAAGGGATTTCAATTGATCTATCTCCAGAATTCTCGCCAAATGAGTACATTGATTTAAGTTGGGGGAATTCCGCCAAATTTCAGAAAATTGAAATCTTCTCATTTAGTACATCGGAGTAATGATGAATAAAACACGTTATAGTTGATAATTTTAAAAAATTTGGCTGTATTAAGGGATTCAACTTTTTAAATAAAGGCTTGCTTTACTTTTTCGCGGTCGAACCATTTCCCATATATTATTGCTGCTAAGTCAATGCTTCGAATGATTTCTTGAAAAAACGCTTGCAAAATGGCGTATGTTGGCACTTTGGCGAGGCTAAGATTTGAAACTGGATTTTATTTGAGACTGGGATATATAATGACACTGGTTATAGATAAAAATGAATGTTGGTATGAGTGTATGAGGTTGAAAAACTCCAGCACCGTTGAACACCGTTGCACCATGAAATTTGGTTCACCTAAGTCTTTTATCATGGAGAAGCTTTTTATGCTATCCGTTTTCCTCTAACTTGCCACCAGGTGGCGCAGCAGAACGTCGAATTCTATTCCGTTTAGCCGTTTACTATGCGAATATCGTCCAACCGATTTCAATGAAATTTGGTACACGCGGATATTAGAACACGGAGAATATTTTTCAGTATCCATTTTGCTGTAACTTGCCGCTAAATGGCGCTGCAACGCATCAACTTCTATACCGTCCGACCGATCGGCATAAAATTTCTTGTACTTATACATTTCAGCACGAAGAATATATTCTAACTGTGTTCCTTTTGATGTTACTCACCACTAGATGGCACTGCAATGCATTATTATTTTAACTCGCCACTAGATGACGCTGCAGCAGGCCAAATTCTTGACCATTCAAACGGTCGCTATGAAAATCAGTATACATAGCTGTTTGAACAATGAGAATATTTTGGCGTTATCCATTTTGCTATAACTCGCCACTTGACGGCACTGTAGGAAATCATTAGTTTAATTAACCACTAGATCGCGCTGCAGTGTATCACTTCTTCACTGTGGAACTGATCGCTATGAAAATAGGTATACATAGATATTTCAACACGGGGAAGAGTTTCGCGTTAGATGCCGCGTCAACACATGAACTTCAGGGCTGTCCAGCCGATCGTCCTGAAATTTCGTATTCATCGATATCTGAATGCGAAGAATATTTTCGCCGTATCTGTTTTGCTAAAACTCGCCACTAGATTGCGCTACGCCGCATGGCCTTCTGCACCGTACAAACGATTGCCTTGAAATTCGGTATGCATGGTTATTGAACACAATATAATGAGATATCCATTTTGCTATATCTCTTTATTACAATAAATAGTAATCACCACAAATCGTAATATCAAAAAGTCCATTCATTCCCGTGCGAAGAACGGGTACTTCAGCTAGTTATTTAATATAAATTAAACCACTGAACGTAAAAATTTGAAATTTTTCACAGGCATGTAATATTACTTTCTGAATCTATTTCTATCGAAATTTGGCTAGGTCGTATTCATAATTTTTTAAAATATTAATTTAATAATCCATAATTCCTATTAATAATTTTAATAAAAATTATAACAGTAAACAATGTTTGGGTCGTTTAGTTCTAATAGTATGAAAAAATAGTTTAACATGGGGTGGGGGGGGGGGGGGAGGAGGATTTCGGAAACTCATAACTCACTTATTTTCCGTTCAAATTTATTGAAATTTAGTATCCGGGGTTGAAATGAGCTAAATTTTTGAAATATGAAGTGAAATATAGGGGTTACTATTGGGAAAAAAAAAGTTGGTGCGAATGTATAGCAAATTAAAGCGTATTTTAATCGCAAACAGGGTGTCTACCAAATTTCTGAAAGTTAATTTCCTGACTTTTGGGAGGTCCCGGGAAAAAAATTCCTGACCAATGCATTTTACTTTGGGGAATTGCACAATGCCCTCTCCCTTGTATTTATATTTGCATATTTTGTACAACTTCTTGAAATACAGGATTAAGCTTTCATCAATTAAAAGAAACAGAAGTAGTCGCAATTTATGATAGAATTAACTAACTGTTTTTGGAAAGACGGTCCTAACCCATAAGTTACCAAGTAAGATAATTTGTCTTTTACCCTCCCATCACGATTAATGAGCCCCCATTTTCCCCTCCTTATACAAACACATCGCTTGATGCTTTCGCGGTCCGAAAAATGCATTGCAGTTACTTTCGGTTCCAGTCTGACAATTAAAGAGGAAGGGTAAAAAAAAAAGAACACGAAAAAAAAAAAAAAAATTGATCCTTTTGGTGAATTTTCCGGACCCATTTTCCAATTTCCCGATTTTTTCCAGACTTTCCGGACCCATTTTCCAATTTCCCGGCTTTTTCCAGACTTTCCGGAGCGGTAGACATCCTGGCAAATAATTGGTATATGTAACTTTGCTGTACAATGAATAATGGCCGAATAAGGTAGAAGTAGGCTTTTTTTTTTTTTTTTCTGCAGCTGTACATATTCATTGTGAAAAATTTCCAACAACAATAAATCTAACAAAAAGTACATTTAAATAAAATTTTAATTTTTTATTAACAGAATGACGATAATGAAGAACCATCCTTGCGGCAAATTCTGTATTTTCCACCTCTGGGTCCTCAAAATTCCTTTCCTGTCTAAATCCTGTGGCATACCGCAAAAGTTTGATCTCCCTTCCGTGCACTAAATGTTTTCTGGAGACTTCAATTTATTCATGAATATCAGTTTTTTTATACATTATCTTGATACAAAATGATTTGTTTTAAGATCCAATGATTGAAATGAATGCTTATTTAAACTTAAGTTTGCCCAATGATTGATTCAATACATTAATCAGAAAAAAAAATCCTACTACAAAATGTTTGTGTTAACATTTTTATTTAAAAAAATACTATTTTTGTCAGGAACACATAAAAGCAATATTAAAAGAATTGTTAAGGATGATTAATCAAAGAATAGGCAGTGCTGCATGTATGTGAAAAAGGGGGGACTAGCAAGCTCTATCGGAGAACTGAGTAAAAATTATCCTACAACTTCAGAATGTCTTCTACAAATATATAGACTAAATACAGGGTAATCGATTTAAAAGAGTAGCTGTTTGTTTTTCTTATTATCCTCTTAAATCTGACTGATGTGAGAACTATTCAAAAATTGAAATATAATTGTTTTAACCTTGTCTTAAGTGTGGGAAACAATTTCCAACTCTCTGTTGGACTTTTACAACTTTATTTGTGAGGTTAAGCAGGATTGGAGATGAACAATTTTACTTAATCTTGTGATAATTTTATTTTTGGAAAACATAATTCAAATCAAATTTTTTACATTCATTCCAATGGAAAATGTTAAAAATGCTCACCATTTTGAATGCAAAATTTAACATATTGAACCAAGATTTACACTCTGAAAAACCTTATTTTTGAGATACCCCCCCACCCGAACCAAATAATAATAATAATAATAACAATTAAAAATAAAACTGACATTCGAATGTTTAGTGCGGTAGAACAAAATTAAATAAAAAAATGAAGAAAATCTGAAACCCTTTCAGATTTTAAATACGCACCAAAGTGCTATATATTAAAAGCGTATCATAATTTTTGCATCGTCCCTATTTTCTTCCTTATTCCATAAGGTTGGAAAATGTATCATTATTCATGAGTGAGCAGTATTTTTCTTCCTTGTTTTATAAAACCCATCTTTGGAATCGAAATTTATCTTGAAATTGCCTACTAAAACTATTTTACAATCTTCGCCAAGTATAATAGTATATTACTACTTCACCATTTTAAATATTGTTTCGAATGTGCATCATCTCTCCAACGCCCCAACTCTCGCCAAGGTAGCGATCATTAAATATATACAGCAACCATGACAATTTTTGTATTTATGTGGCAATTGTAGTTTAGAATTAAAATGGCGATTTGGAACAACCTGTAAATACAGCATTCCGTTACATTTTTATTTATTTTGGGTTGCCAATTAATGTAGTTTTAATAATTGAGTGTCTTCAAATTCCTTAACTAGTGCGCTTATCACTAATTTGCTCGCTTTAGTTTTCATGTAGTTGTTTAGGGAGCGTTGAAACTTGTGCATAACTCCTACAGACCCATGACTTCATAGCTCGCCAAAGTGCAGGGAATTTTTAGGTTGGCGAAAGTAGGGGCGTTAAATTAGGAATCAACTCTTTCTTGAACCATAAAGCACATCTTTGGAATCCAAATCCATCTTAAAATCGCCCACTGATACTGTTTTAAAATCTTCACCAGACATATTCGAACTATAGGCATATTCCAACTATATCTCGTAGACATTTTAAATACTGTTTGGAATGAGTATAATAATCCATGAGTGTATCGTGTTTTCCTTCTTTGTTCTATAAAACACTTGTTCGGAATAGAAATCTATATTAAAATGGCCTACCAAAACTGTTTAACAATTTTCGCCAGGCATAGTCAAACTACACTTCACCTTTATAAATACCATTTGGAAAGTGTATCATAATCTATGATGTGTGCTGTATTTGTCTTCACTGTTCTATAAAACACTTCTTTGGAATTAAAATCTATATTTAAATCGCCTACTAAAACTATTTTACAATATTCCAGGCGTTTTCTAACTATACTCAAAATATATTTATAATAATTTGTTGCGTTTTGGCACCCAGTTTAGCGATCATTTATCAAAAATTGCAAACCTTGTGCGACTTTCAAGATATTGTAAAAAAGTTGAATTAAATTATGTTTTTCAAAAATAAAATTATCACAGGATTAAGTAACATTATGGTTCTTCATTTCTGTTTTACCTCAAAAGTAAATTTGTAACTGTCCAACAGTGTTGGAAATTCTTTCTCACACTTAAACAAGGTTCAAAGAATTATACTTGGTGTTATGATAGAATGGTTGCCATGTACATCAGATTAAAGGGTACTAAGAAAAACCAACAGGTGCTCTTTTAAATTGATCACCCTGTAGAACAAACCTATTCCTATGTGAAAAGAATTAAATCATGGAACAATACTTAAGGATAGGAATCACGTGCAAGATTTAAGTTCTCAAAAGGGTTTCCAAAAATCCGACATCAGGGGACTCTGTTTAAAGCAAGGGGCTAACATGTATGCTGCATTATCTGTCGATGATATAGCAAGTACAGCAGGCTTGTACCATGTTTACTAACAAATAGCTCAGTGATGTCACATAGAGTAAGCTTATTGGTTAGTTATGCCTACCAGATGTCCCGTAGAAAAAGCCTATTGGTTAGTTTTTTCCAACCAAGAGGAAGTATGATGTCACGTGGAATAAGATTATTTGCTTCGAAGTAATGAAGAAGGAAATAAAATGCAGAATGGCTCGAACTGAGAGAAAATTCCATGTGCTTTGAACATGGTAGTAAGGTTATGTCCTATCTCTTTTACATTTATGTATTTTTATTTTTAAAGTCTAAGAGATGCAGAAATGAGTTGAGTTTCATTTGATAGTTGAATTTAACGACTTAAAGGCCGACAATTCATTCCGCTACTAAGGAAATGTACTACTGTTAAAAATAGAAGATGAAATTATTCAAGGGAGCAAAAATGAAATGTATTGAGTGTAATTTTCCTAGATAAAAAAAGAATTACTTTTCTGCCAAGAAATAGGTTTGTACTTTCACTGATCATAAAATAGTGCTGCACACACGCACTTGCATTAGCCCCCTGCTTTAATCATGAGATATGGGCCCGTTTTAAACAAAAACAAGTGCTGAATTCTAATAAATGCTGTAAAAAAATAATAATCCATTTCAAACTTGTTTTTTTTATAAGTATTTTTTCAAGCTACTTAAAAAAATGCAATTATCATTAACTTTCAGGAGAAAACTGTCATTTTGCTGAAGCCCACCCCCTTCACCCACACAGTTTTAACTTTTATGTTAAAGGATTTTTTTTCCTCAAGCTTAAAAGATGATTGGAAAGTGTTCCTTACATGGTTTTAAAAATAATTTACTGAGTGAAAGGCCAACCAGAGCCTTATTATCGCATGGGCAAATCGGGACTTTGCCCAGAGCCCCAGGTTCAAAAGGGCCCCCAATTTAAACATTGTTCTGAAATATATATATTGTTTTTAATATAAAATTTTATGAAAAATGAAACATATTTCATAGATTAGGGTCCCACAAATTCATCAATGCCCAGGGCCCCTGTTGGTCATAATCGGGTCCTGGGGCCAACACATCTGTGTTTGGGATCCCTCCCCTTCATGCCTCGCAGCGTGAACACACATAACAGAGAGTAGACAGGAAATGGGCACACACATTTCACACTGTTTAGTGGTTAAAAATTTCAAGACGTAAGCGCTGGAGTTGTGATTATCATGACAATAGACATGCCGGTTTTGACAAGCAGCAGGGTCTCATACAGCACTCCGTAATGTCGTAATATGTATGCATACAGTGACTTCTCGAAACAGTACAGATAAGTCTTGGGAGGTCTTGGTACAGGATAAGTAAGTAGCAGAGAGGTTGTGGCAATGGAAAAATGGCTGCCTGGAAAGTTTTAGTAACGTCACGCGGTGACCATCATGGACATCTCTGCAACATCAAATGCTTGACAAGAAGGGGCGTCACAGAAGACAGACATTTAAACTACATTTGTGATCTAATGAACTGCCAACATGATTGATGTATGCAGCACAGAATCTACCAGCACCAGACTTTGTAGCCTTGATAATGCAGTTCACTATAGGAATTGCCCATCTATTTGCTTGAAATCTGTGAGTATATATCTAGTTGACTTGCGGTATGCCACTGGAAAGGGCCCTGTCTACTTATTGATCATACTTATCGCGTTGTTGAGGTGCTCTACTGTACTCTTTGCCACACCAGTGTTCACCTTGTACACCATGTGATCTAAGAAGTTGTAAAATACGGCCAAGTATTTTGGATAGTCCACGTTGAAGACGTAGAATGACTTGTACAGAATGTCGAAGGCCTTCAAGAAGCATTTCCCCAAGTCTATGCACTCTCGGTCGATGATCAGGAAATACTGTATTTTCTCATCCCTCATTTCACCGCAGGCCAACAGTCTTGGAGTGAGGTAGGGGTGATTTATGGTAAACTGAGAGTCTACCTAAGGGAGAGAGAAAAGAAAAAAAAAGAACAATAAATTCTCCCAAAAGCATAGACACTAAGCACTTTCTAATGCAAGTTTACTAGCACTCATACTGATTTAATGACAAATGGTTAACTTGGGACTAGTCAGTTAGAACGAGGAACAGTTAGAACCTATAGCCAGAATTAACGATTGCCACAGTACAACAAAGACTTGTCATTACATTTTTTCAACGATGGGAGATTGTGAATAGGTTAAGGGAAGTAAGATAAAATATTTCTGTTTTTTTAATCATTGCTTCTATAACCTAAGTTAGGGAGTTATTTGGTTCCACCCTCAATGCCAACTCCATCCTTTTTTAAGAGTATTCTTTCATAAACCTCAATAATGTACAGTCCATTCCGGTTAATCGAACCAACTGCTTATTCGGACCAAATCCTAAAAAATTAAAACATATCCTATCACATAAACCTAATATATTTTGATTTTCTGCACCAAAATTCTGCTTAATTGGAATGCGCCATTATGAGATCATCACTGCAGCATGCTGCACCTCGATAACTGAAGGCCAGGCAAGTGCACACCTATTATCCATTTGGATGATGTCTGCATGTAACACACTCAAGATCATGGGTTCAACACCGGTTCTGCTTTATTCTCTTCACTGGTAAGCTGGAGAAATGAACAAGATTCTTGTTGTTTTCAGCGACAGATGGCACCAGCAGAGACCCTATCCATCTCTCTCTCTCTCGAAGTCCACAAAGAGCGGCAGGAAAGCCCACAATGTGTGACACTTGATTCAAAGTCAACAAGTTGCAACAAAAATTTATAATGAGCAACAAAGCATTCATCAGCCTCTTGCTGAATCTCAAGGTGGGGGGGGGGGGGGTGTCACAAGATCGCCACTGTGGCATGCTACACCTAAGTAATTGAAGGATGGTCATGTAGGTACTTTTTGCTCAGTTAGATAAAACTTGTATCTACCACACTCAACTTCACTTCATGGTTTCAAAACTAGCTCTCACACACTCTCTTCATGACCATAGAATGAAGAAAGAATAAGAAAAGTGTAGCCTAAGCAGACCACATTGAGCAGGTGTAAAGCACAGATGGCAACCTCTAGCCCGCATGCTGGACGTGGCCCACAGAATATAACAAAACCTTGTATATAACCCATATAAACCATTGAAAGTGCCATATAAATCCCAATTATATGGTTGGATACTTCGCTAACATCCTAAAATTTGGCCCGCAACTTTCCAAAGGGTGCCCATACCTGGTGTAAAGCATGTGGTTCTCGAAGACCCGAACTTTGTTACAGCACAAGTCAATAGAATAATGCTAAATCACACTGGATAAATTCTTAAGATGTTGACTTTGATTTGGCAAGAACTTTTTTAAAATGCATGATATAATGATTGTATGTCTGTATTCTGTTCAATTTTTCTTTTACAAAGAATAAAGTTTCAAACTTTTTATCATCTGCCTTAGAACCTTCTCTATGGGAGTTCTTTTGTTTCATCCTGCAAAAAAGCTAAAAATGATAAATTATTTTTGACAAAGAGAATTCTTACGTAAGCTTAACAAATATAAATTGATATTACTTTGCTTGAAATAGATGAACGTACTGAGACCTCATACACAATACTGGCATTTTTGAATGCATAGGCATCCTGTAAAAACAATATTAAAGCTATGCATGCACTTTTCAACAGGGTATACGGTGAAGCCCATAGTACAACATGCAAAAATTCTGCAGAAATTGAGGTATATCTGTGGTAGTTATGGCATCAAAAGATAGAAAAACTGAAATCATAGATAACTTTAAACATTTATTGAAGTACAGTAAAAAAAATAAAAAATAATATACATAATTTGTAATGCAAAACAAGCAAGTACAAACAAGCCTTCACAAATTGTACATTCATTATTTTCCCATATTCTGAAGTAAGTTATTGATGTGCTCTCCATTGGCAGATGCTACACCATCTTCAACACCGTAAATTATGTAGTCTAAGAAATTGTAAAATTTAACCAGTTTTCTTGGATAGTGGACATTGAAGACATAGAATGATTTGTACAAAATGTCAAAAGCTTTTAACGAGCAGTATCCCAGTTCCATGAATGCTTTACCAATGATAAGGAAGAACTGTAATTTTTTATCCGATTTTTGACCACAGGCCAACAAGGTTGGCGTATGGAAAGGTTCATTCAAGACAAACTCTATTTCTGACTAAAAGAAAGAAAAACAAAATTTTTGACTAAAATAAACAAAAACAAAAAAATTTCAAACATGTCATATACATTGATTAGGAGACACTTTTAAAAGCAACTGCCATACTTGTGCAATTATAACAATGTTTTGTAAAGTGACGGGGTAAAGAAAAAGTAAGAAAATCTGAAATACTTTCAGACAAATAACCTATAATCTGCACTCCCAATTTGTGCGGATTCGAGGGAGTGTCCTGTACTAATCTATCACAATGGAACTATCACCGAGCCTTTGCAGGCTTGTAAAAAACAAAATCAGATGAGAGAGAAGTGCAAAGCCTGAGAAAAGAGGGGGCAGGGGGAGAAAGTTAAGAAGAGAGGCTCCAGAGAAGTCCAGACAAGACTTTTTTTTACCAATTTAATCCAATAATTGTTTGATTTAGACTTTGGATGTTGTGCAATAAGTCTTGCATTTTTTTAATCATTAAAAGAACATAGCTTAAAAACATTATAGAATTAATTTATATTTAAATTTCTGTAAAAATATATGCTTTTTTTCCCGTAGTCTGTAGTAAAACAAATTTTCAAAATCAAATTCTGTTGAAACTATGGAGAATCCATAGAGCTTGGAAATTTTAAAATGCTGGAAAAACCACCTCAGACAAAATAGACCAATGACTACTTGTACCATTTTTTTTCTTTTTCTTTTATAATTTCTTTTTCTTTTATAATTTAGTATGGATTTTTAATTATTGTTACAATTTTCAATTTTGGTTTTTCTTCTGATTCAAGATTAAATAAAAGCAGCCCAGTGTGTGTGTAGTGGCTAAAAAATCATTATATCATGCCTTAAGACTGTATTTGATTCCTGGCTTGGGCTTGGGTGATTAGGACCTACAAGGGGGCAGGGACATCAGACGGTGCACTGTCCCTAGTCCTGTGTAAGCTAGATCGGGCCTGTGTTCAGCTAAAGTGCACCCATCAATTTTTCAGAATGGGTTATGAATTTCATTCATAGATCTGTAATTGAAAAAACTTAAAAAATAGCCTAAATTTTGAATATATAATTCTAGGATGATTTAGATGGGAGAAATATTAATTCTACCATTTCAATGTTAGTATTTTTTTGAACCTACAAACATGAATTAAAAGGACAGTAACATATCACTAAAACTTTTCTTCCACTCTCTTTCCTTTCAGTACTCTATATGAAAATCATTAAGATGAGCAGTTTTACAAAAAAGCTCTTCAATCCCCTCCTGTTTCTGTGAAACTTTTGAGCTTTCAAAAGGGGGGAGGGGGATTTTTACCTTGCCCTATAAATTTTTCCCTCTAACAAATATTAAAATTCAGAGGCCTTGTGGATGTTAACTCTTCCATAACACATAAAATTATTTAATGGGAAATAATCAGTCAACAGAAATATGGATGTATTGTAATTTTACAACAGAAATTTACTTTTTTTTTTTTTTTTACTTTTACTTTCAGGATATGAAGAAAAAGCACTGCAATTTCATCAAACATTTTGAGGAAATCCAAGCACACTTGTAGACATTGAGCATGCATATAGACAAACTGTAGTAATAGAAATAATAAGGGCATGCAAACAGGCAATCTTCAAGCAATAGAAATAAGTGAAACTGTACTCCCTGCCCCCCTAAACCTAAAATTATTGACTAGTAGCAGGTCCAAGTTTAGGTGAGAAGTGTTATGGAGAAATAAATCTCCACCACCCCCTCCCTTTTAATACACCTGAATCGGGAAAAAAAAAAAAAAAAAAAAAAAATCCTTACCCATTAGAAAGTTTTACCTATACATTCTGCAAAAGGTATTTTCAAAATACTAAACAAATACAGTGAATTCTGATTACTTGAGACACATCGAGAAAAACACAACATGTTCCAATTAAGTGGCTTTCCAATTATCAGTAGTTTAAATAAAGAAGTAGGTAGTACTTTATAACTGACACTTGAATTACAGAAGATGTGCTTGTGAAGACGATACAAACTGACAATAAACTTATACTTTAATAAATAAAAAAAATATCTTACCTTTAGTGAAAGTAATCATGATAATAGGATTTTTATTAACTAAATTTTACATTACATACCAGAAATATTTTATCCACATAAAGATGACACTAAAAATTCTATTTTTCGATTTTATTTATGAAAAAAGTTATCTCCCATTTTTTTTTTTTTTTCATTGGACAGACTATGAGTTGTAGTTGTTTTGTTAAGACTATTTGGTTTCTAAGAGAAACGTATTGGATCTTGAGAGGGAAGGTAGCATTTCTGAAAGCTCTCTGAAAGGGCATTTTTTAGATGATCAAGGCTCTCTGTAATTTTACCTTCAATTAGAAATTTCATAGTTATTAATATCCTTACACAAAACACTTGTGATCTGATTCATTTGTAATATGTTACAATGTAGTAATGTATCAATTTCATTTTCAAAGATATGCCAGAACTTAATGCACCACAAAAAGTATCTATAGAAATTGTGAATGTGATGAAAATGGTAGTTCGTTAAGTAGTTAAATAGAATAATGAGAGTAAAAAAGTTAAATCCAAGTCCAAAGTTAAAAATTCTTAATTGAAAAAAATCATCCAGTTAGGAAAAACTTTAGAGTCCTCTGACAGAAATGATTTGCCACATTTATTGCTTCCTCAAAATTTTTTTAATCTGCCACTGTTTTTTTAATCAAATAAATAAGTATACTTACTCCAGTAAAAATGAGCAAACTCTGAGATGGGTAATTTTTCTTATTGTTTTCCTATAAATGATTAAAGCTGATTTGATTATTCACAATCACTTTTTGACAACATCAGCTAATCAAAAATTGGCTGATAATGAAAAAATATGAAATTTACCGATTTTTCCTTTTTCATCCCTAGTACTGGCAAGAGGTCGGCTAAATACATCATTATCCTTAAATTATCTAAAGAGTAAAGAATACTTCAGAATATGAGAAAAGAACCACAAAACAGCATTATTAGAATACTTGCATGTCTTATACACACAGCATTCAAATACAACATTGTGAATGTAAGCAACATTTTAAATACTAATTGTCTTTAAAATATGTTATTTAAACATAGGCTATAGCGAGGAAAAAATTTTGGAAGTTTCAAGTTATGTTTTGAGAAAAGTGATACGTTTAAACCAAGGCTACAGCCTTGGTTTAAACCTAGATTTATGCTTTAAAATGTTTTCTATCTCTTTATATAAATTTTGAGCTTTTGCCAACAACATTTTTCGACACATTACTTTTTGAAATTTCCATTACAAAAGCATTATTTTTTTATTTGCTTATATAGTCCATTTCTTGGGCCTGGTATAAAGTTCCTTTTCTCTATGGACAACTAAGCAAGTAAGTAAAGTGTTCTTTCACTTATATGCATTTTAAGGGACCGATTTAAAATCGGACGTAACTGAAAGGGTCTTATCTTCTAACTCTTCATCTATGAGAGACAAAGCATTTAAAAAAATATGGTTAGTAAAATTTTTTTAGTTAAAAGTGTAGTGCTAGATTTTAAAATATTTAACTATACAAGTAAGTTAAACTTTCAATTCAAAGATAGAATTAACCTATACTTTCATTTTACATAGGAGAAAATTTAATTGAATTAAAACTCCTTTATCAATATATGTTTTCAATAATGTAGTTTATTTTTGTTTAGGCCACGTTTGTAATCCAATCTCTACTAACTGATTAAAATGTGTTTTTTATTTGAAGTTAAGTCCTAATTTTACAGATATCATTTCGATTTTTCTAGGGCTCCCAAAGCAGTAGCCTAAGATGGGACAGAAAGATCAGTTGCATCATTATCATCATTTTCACATGTAACTCATCAAAAATCATGTCTTAGTTTATTTGATATTATATTTTCTTCGACATTCCCATTTTTTAAACATTGTGTCTTTGAGGACAATGGAGAAAAGTACATCTGCGTGTCAGGATTTGTGTAATGCACTGTTTATTTTCATACATAACCGAAATAGACAAATGAAATTGGCACTTAAAAGTGAGAGACCTTTATATTATTTTCCTATTCCTCGGGACGAGACCTTCCAAATTTCGCATATAAAAGAGAGAAACATATAACTGAGAGGCCACTGTAATTAAAGATGTGACGATATATTTGTAAATTAAACTCATTTGCACAACAACCCAAAGAAGGACCAAGAGCTGGATTGCCCAGCCACAGTCCATGGGGTCTAGAAGCAAATGACCCCAGCCAAGCAAAAAGTTACCAGTGTTCTTGAACCAAAAGTTTTATTCTTATTTTATCAACCCAAAAGCTTCCGGTGTATAATGATGGTTCTTGTATGGAGGACTGCGTTAATTCTGGAGCAGGAATCTACTGCGATTTATTCTCTATGTACTCTCCCCAGTGGGAAGAAATTGAGGCCATTCATATTGCCCACTCTTGCTCCATTTCCACTTAGATCACTTTTCAAAAGTAGTTATCTTGGCAGATTCAATCACCGCCTTGCAAGCAATAAATTCTAACAGGGCTCCTTTCTCTGCAGCCATTGAAAATTGCCAATCTTTACTAAGATAATTGTGCCGTGAAAAGAAGACTATATGCCTCCAGTGGATTCCATCCCACTATTGATTAGATGGAAATGAAAAGGCTGACTTGTTAACAAAAAAGGAGACAGCGACCATACAAACTGCAAATTGTGAAGTCCCTTTTCATAATGTCAAATTGATCATTAAATCAATTTTTAAAAATTAATCTAGAAAAAGAACTTTTGAGTAGATATTCTCAGAAGTCTTGGACAAAAAAATTACAAATATTTATGACTGGCTGAGAATGAGGGCATGGCAAAATTACGTCTCTCTACTGGCCAAGATTGCCTTTCAAGGCATTTAAATTCCATAGGTATACTTGATGATCCATGATGCAAGCTCTGCAATGTTCAACAATTATGGACTGTACCAAGCTTAAGCACTTTCCTGCACTTGTTTCCACAACTTTGTGGGAACACTACTGGGAAGCACGGATCCAAATGAACCCATAGACTTTCTTCTGTTACCTTTTTTTACTTCTTTGCTCTTTGTTTTGGTTTCAGAATTGTCTTTTGTGCTTGCCCCTGGAAATTAAAATATTAATACATATACATATATATATGTATTATCAACCCTTTCAACGGATGATAGGCTGAATCAACCTTGTCGAGTTTCAGAAATTGAACCTTGGACCAGTGACATGACAGAATAGTGAGCTAACCATCATGCTAACATTTTTCTCATTATACAGGGTGGTCATAAAAAAAAATTGCTAACTAAAATAACTTCGAACTATTTGCACAGGTGCCCATTTATTTGGGGGTGTGGGGGCAAGTAAGAGCTCCTGCCCCAGAAAGGTGGATTATTTTAGTGCTTGACCATTTCTATGTTATACCAGTATGTAAATCACTGCGGTTATAGGTGGTTAAAATCACTACGGAGCTAGGCCTCTCCTTGCCCATTGGCATGGGTGCCCATGTCTATTTGATCAAAGCTTATGCTGGAAATCTTCATACAACAGAGAGTAGACACTAACCACAGAATGTCGTTTGCACATGTGGTACATTTCACTAATTAGAAATTTTTTTGAATGGACACCGTATACAAATTTACAAAATGTCCCTTTTAGAAATTTTTTTCAATTTACATTCCCTACTTATCTGTAATGGATAAACAATTAAAGTATGTTACCACATTTTTGAGACACCTTATATAGAACAAATTTTCAATAGGTTACATTGCATTGTTCGCATGAGTAACACACATAATACAAGTGAAATCTTAACACTAAATATAAATTTAATGCTTTCTTACTTTGATGGAAATAGTTTTAAGAAAAAGAAAGAAATTATGACAAGCACATCAATTACAAACACTTGCCAACACAATCTTTTAGCAAAATATTAGGCAATGTGCTGTTGTCAAACCAGGCGAGATTTTGCAGATAACCTCAAAAACCTGTATATGATTATTAATTTAATTTTGCAACAACCTATAAAAAATTTCAAAATGCTATTTTCATCCTTTTAATAAGAGTAAGTGCATTTTTAGAAAGTGATTCCATCAACCTTTCAAGTTATTAGGCAAGTTGGAGTGTATAGGCTGATTAATTTTATTTTTTACCAACTATGCGAAAAATTCCAGAGCTGGGAATCGAACCCAGGACTGCCACATAACGTGCAGGTGCTCTACCACTGAGCTACTCTGGGACGATTCCCAGATGAAATTTCTCGCATTAGAGCCGTTGGCATTTATCATCTTCCTCTGCAAACCACAGATAGAACAGATGAAACAATTAATTCGCGACAACTTTATACACCGCGGATATTATACATTTTTAGAAAGTGATTCCATCGACCTTTGAAGTTATTAGGCAAGTTGGAGTGTATAGGCTGATTAATTTTATTTTTTACCAACTATGCGAAAAATTCCAGAGCTGGGAATCGAACCCAGGACTGCCGCATAACGTGCAGGTGCTCTTGGCACTGCCGCCAAGAGTACCCGCACGTTATGCGGCAGTCCTGGGTTCGATTCCCAGCTCTGGAATTTTTCGCATAGTTGGTAAAAAATAAAATTAATCAGCCTATACACTCCAACTTGCCTAATAACTTGAAAGGTCGATGGAATCACTTTCTAAAAATGTATAATATCCGCGGCGTAATGGAGTTGTCGCGAATTAATTGTTTCATCTGTTCTATCTGTGGTTTGCAGAGGAAGATGATAAATGCCAACGGCTCTAATGCGAGAAATTTCATCTGGGAATCGTCCCAGAGTAGCTCAGTGGTAGAGCACCCGCACGTTATGCGGCAGTCCTGGGTTCGATTCCCAGCTCTGGAATTTTTCGCATAGTTGGTAAAAAATAAAATTAATCAGCCTATACACTCCAACTTGCCTAATAACTTGAAAGGTTGATGGAATCACTTTCTAAAAATGTATAATATCCGCGGCGTAATGGAGTTGTCGCGAATTAATTGTTTCATCTGTTCTATCTGTGGTTTGCAGAGGAAGATGATAAATGCCAACGGCTCTAATGCGAGAAATTTCATGTGGGAATCGTCCCAGAGTAGCTCAGTGGTAGAGCACCCGCACGTTATGCGGCAGTCCTGGGTTCGATTCCCAGCTCTGGAATTTTTCGCATAGTTGGTAAAAAATAAAATTAATCAGCCTATACACTCCAACTTGCCTAATAACTTGAAAGGTTGATGGAATCACTTTCTAAAAATGTATAATATCCGCGGTGTATAAAGTTGTCGCGAATTAATTGTTTCATCTGTTGTATCTGTGGTTTGCAGAGGAAGATGATAAATGCCAACGGCTCTAATGCGAGAAATTTCATCTGGGAATCGTCCGAGAGTAGCTCAGTGGTAGAGCACCCGCACGTTATGCGGCAGTCCTGGGTTCGATTCTCAGCTCTGGAATTTTTCACATAGTTGGTAAAAAATAAAATTAATCAGCCTATACACTCCAACTTGCCTAATAAGAGTAAGTGGTTATAAATATTTATATACTTTTTGTATTGTGCTTGAAGTAAATTAATGTTTCTAATCTATGTAATGAATAGAGATTCTTATAAAAGCTCCTGTAGAAGAACTATAAGGGCTACAAAACTGTTTTTGATTGACGGCTTTATTATGTAACCATTAATAAGATATAATATCAATTTTCTTTTGTTCAAAATAGCCGAACATCTCTAAAATATGCTTTAGATAATGGCTGCCATAAAATGTAAGTTATTGGAATTCTTAAAAATGCTTGGTGAAAAAACTAAAGCTGCATAGGGGATACGGGCTAGTAGGAGGCATTTTTAGTTTTCAATTTTTCTTAAAGCATTGATATTTGGCTATGAATATTCAACAGTTCTCTGTTTGTAATGTGTATAGTTTATGTTTAACAGAAGCATGAATAATAGAAAAAATTTATGCAAACTTGCATCATTGTGGGGCAAATTCCCAATATCTATGGGATAAGTTGGCACATGCTCTATGAAAAGTTAAATGAAACTCAAATAAGACATGAACTTAAGTGAAATAGATTGCATTTAAACCAGCAAGTTTAAAGAAAGTTACCGATTCCAGCACAATTTAAACTTTAAATTATACAGTTTTAAAAATAATGAAACATCAACTTGGAATAGCTTTTATCCCACTCAAAATGATCAAGCGTTGCAGTTATCACAATTATAAAATCAAGGGACTTCATTTGTAAGTCTTATTTGGCCAAAGGTTTGGGTCCAATTTTTTTTTCTTAAAATGTGGGATGGTATTTTTTCTTAACTTTTGAGACTTTAATACCAGAACACATAATATACAATTTGCTAGTTCATTCATATGCATTGTTAATCCATAAAAAGAGATAAAATAGCAGAAAATATTCTGAAAAAACAACAGGAATAGTTTGTGTACTGAGTCAACTTGCCCCACATTCAGTGTACCTACTAATGACATAATACATTTTTTTAAACAAAATGTGAGCTTTCCAAATGTAAAAACTCAAAATAAATTATGTATGGCATAGATAAAGTTAATTATATACTAAGAAAACTACAAGAGTTAAAATTAAGAAGATTATTAGAAATTAAAAAAAAAAAAAAAAAGGAGATGTCCACTGCATGTGGGTAATACTGTAAGATGACTACAATGGCATTTGGAGGAAGGAATAAGAAAGTTATTCGGTGGTTGCACAACTTATCCAGAAACAGGCAAATTGTGAGAACTTGCCACAGTAACCAACGAGTCCCATTCTCTTCTAAACCATTTTCAGTAGGGTACACGGTGCAACTAGGGAATGCAATCCCGACCCGCACAAATATTTGCAGGACTAGTCCCGCAGGATTACGATCCTAGTCCCGCAGGATTACGATCCTAATCCCGCGGGATTGATACCGAGAAATAAACTATTTTTTATTAAAATTTCACGCCACTTTCCCAACCAATAGACTGAAAATTTTTGAATATTCATGTCTTTCATCTAACAATAAACGAATCCATAATTACAAATTTTAATTTAAAGTTTTATTTTTTAAAATTATCTTCCAATGGGAGTCTGGATCAAACATCTAAATCTAAACACCGTAATCTAAATTTTTCGAAAACTTCCCAATCCCAAGTGAACTGAAATATTTCACACTAATTTATCTCTTAGCGAACAATCATGAATTAATAATAAAAATATTTCATTTTAGTTATTAATTTTTTTAATTCACACTTTTAATTATTTTACTAAAATTAAATCTAAACTAGGAAATGATTCATTGGATTTGTTCGATTTTGTACTTTTTTTTTTTTTCAGGTTCTAAGAAAATAACATAAATATGTGAATGTATTTTTCTGTAAATTCCTCAATTTTAGAAACTAACATAACTAATTTTAGAAAATAACATAACATAACAATTTTAAAAACTAACATAACTAATATATTAAGACATATCTTACTGTATTATTCTGAAAATGATGATTATAATTTTCATATTTCTGTAAGTTATTGTCTGTAAGTTCTGTAAGCTTCATATTTCTGTAAGTTAAGCTTCATAGTGCTTAAAATCTTACTTTTTTTACTTTTCTCTGTTGAAATGAAGCCCTAGCTATATGAAATGTCAATACTGCGGGATCAATAAATCTCAATCCCGAAATCACGCAAGACGAAAAACAGTGCAGGATTGCATTCTCTAGGTGCAATATCAGGGATCAATGCAGACAAAACTTTGGCCTGTTTCACAGCTTCTTCACAAAATTACAATCAATTAAAACAACTCTTCATTGGCATTTGATTCTATATTTCAATTTATTTTGAAAATTATTGTAAGGAAAAATGTGACTTTACTACAAAATTTTGAATGAGAAATTACAGAAATAGATGTTATTAGATTTAAATTTCACAAAAAAAAAAAAAAAAAATAAACAGTTTTCACAAAAATGGGACCCTGGAAAAAATTCCTGGATCGACCCCTGAATACACAGAAATGATAAATACAGGGTCTGCCAAAAAGATGGTAACACATTTTAATTCTTCATATATTAGAGATAAGTAGTCAATATAAATTGAAAAAACAAGTTCAAAATAAGGTAGGAAAAAGGACAAAAAAAAAAAAAAAAAAAATGCTGTTGCTATTTATATATGACTTCTTGTTATTCGTATACAACTCCCATACAAAAAAATTCCCAATTAGTAAAATGTGCCCCATACACAAATGAGGTGATGTACAAAATTTGAGAATTATATCCTAAAAAGTGTCAGAGATACAAAGGTATGCTGACTTAAACCACTTTTCAATGAACCTTGAAGGGGAAAAGTTGCATCGGATAATCACTTTTAAGGATCGTACAGAAGTTATGAAAGAAAACATGAAGAAGTGCTGAAAGTTTGTACATCACCTCATGAGTGTATGGGGCATACTTTACTAATCGGGAATTTTTTTTTTGTACAGGGTTTGTATACAAATTTAAAAAGTGTCAATTTTTGAAAATTAACAAAAGGAACTTTCTGAACATAACTAACTGAACATTACTGAGGAACTATATTCTGAACATTCTTCCATTTTACATTGTCCCCTTATCTCTAACTGATAAAGAATCAAAGCTTTTTACCACCTTTTTAGGAGACCCTGTAAATAACTTGCAGTAACTGATGCAGATCTGCAGCAGTTTGAGTATTGATAGACAGATAGATAAGCTGAAATGATAAACATAAAAAAATATATATTCTGTTAACACTTACTATCAGGCACAATTCCGATTCTTAGTTCAATGTCCTGCCGATACTGGGACACATACAGACTTAATTTTTTAGAATACTCTGGAAATTCCTCTGCAAGTTTTTTAGCATTGGGATGTATACGGTTAAATTCTTCCTCAATCTGCAAGTAAAAATTCATTAAAGCTTTCTTCGCCATAGTGAAAAAACTTTTCTGAAATGAACAGTCAAAACTTAGAAAAATTTCAGAATGTTTCTTCACTTGCCGCAGTGTGCATTCTTGCAAATGATAAACCTGAAGGAATTGTGAAATTATCAGAAAAAAAAATAATCAACATGCAGTGTCTTCTAAAATGGAGAGCACTGCACTGAAAATTAGGCTATTTTGCAATGCAATTACTTCGCTAGTTTTTTTTTTGTTTTTCCCCCTGCTGGTTACTGCATAACAAATATAGATTTCCTGTTCATAAGAGTGCACAGCATAATCTGTAAAGAAGATCAACCACTGCTTCTTTTTATAAATGTTCAAATAACATGTAGCAAGTCATGAATGGCCCATGAATGAATTTATTAATCGATGAGGTAATATTCAATTTCAAAATGCTGCTCTTATGGTTAAAGACAGCTTAAATGAGGGCTATCTGCTTAAGGGGGTTGCCTTGGGCACGAACCTTTTAAGGGTTCTAACATTCATGCGATACCGGGAGAAAATCGACCAAAACTCTTTTAGATTGGCAGATGCACAATAGGCCAGAACCATGGACCAGCACATTTCAGCCATCTCACAATGTTCAGTATCTTTTCAGCTTGCAAAATACTGACCAATTTCAGGCTGAATTGGTTTAATATTTTCCAGGGACACTAGAAACATTAGAAAAAAAAATCTTCAAAAAGAAGATTTTTTGCTAATATTTAAAGACTATGACTAAGATAAAGACTCTTATAGAATAACATTTTATGAATGATACAGTAACTCATGAAGAGACATAATTTTTTAATAGTTTGACCTAATTTCATTGTTCAAAATTGCATTTAAAAACATGTTTATTTATACATATTATAATTCAACTTAACTAAAATTGACAGTTGTTCATTAAAGCATGCATTCTAACAAATAGCTCCCCCCCCCCCCCCCGCCAAAAAAAAAAAAAAACTTACTATTGCACCATCAAACTCTTTTAGCTTCGGATATATATCTAGAATCTCTGTAGCATTTGGGCATTGTTTTGTAAGATAAGCTCTGCGCATTGTAAAAGTGTCTGCCATGTATTCCGATATTTGAGCTTTGTTGGCTTCTACTGCTGGTGTACACTTTAACCAGTTTATCTGAAACAAATTAAAGAAAAAAATGTGAAAAAGTAACTTTAATACTGAAAAAAAAAAAAAATGCATTTATAAACTACTATGCTTTTATCAATAGGTATAGCATGTTGATATTTTCCTTACAACACCATATGAAATACTGCTTCCTTTTAGTATTTATTAAGCAAAGATGATCAAGTTTTATGAAGATTAAATTTTCTGAGCATTTCAAAATCATTTCAAGCTCTGTTCTTCCTTTATTAGATCATAAAAATAAACAAACTGAACAGAAATAAAATATAGTTTAAAAATACATTTAAAAGTGAATTTTGCTGTGCGGGTTTGGTTTTGTGCCGTAAAATCGCAACTCTTAAAAAAAGGCCTCTCACAACATAAGCTCATCATGACACCAAGGATAAAAACAAATTTGGTGAATTTTCTTAAAATGGATATATTTTAGCTGCTATTACTTCATTTTTACAATAATTAACTTTAATAAATAAACTTAAAAATGAATTTTCTACTACATTTAATTATAAGCCCTCAAACCCAACCAAATTTACCTGGACTAGAACCTGCAAGAGCGGAATAACTGACATTACAATACAATACTTTCAGTAACAACAAATATTTTTTAAATGAATTTTCACTACTTACATATTATACTGTCAACAAATTAAAAAAAAAAAAATCAAGGGGTTGAGATTTTGCAACAATATGAAATACTGCTCCCATTTAGTATTCATTAAGCAAAGATGATCATGTTTTTTTATAATGTAATTTTCTGGACGTTTCAACACCATTTAAATCTTAAAAATGAATAAACATGAATAAACTTAAAAATGAATTAAGTTCTATCTTTATTAGTTCAAAAAAATAAACATATTGAATGGAAATAAAATATATTTTAAACTATATTGAAAAGTGGATTTTGCTGTGCTGGTTTGGTTACGGAATAAAATCAATGCTATAAAATCCCAATTATAAGTCCCCTCTTAAAAGACCTCACACAACACATAACTCATGATGACATCCAGGATGAACACAAATTTGGCGAATTTTCTTAAAACACTGAGGACTAAATGGGTATATTTTATCTGCAATTACTTCATTTTTTAAATAATAACTAACATTAATAAATAAATTAAAAATTAATTTTCTATTAATCTTAATTATAGTTAACCTAACCTAACCAAATTTATCTAGATTAAAACTTGCAAGAGCCGAATAATCGATATTACAATACTTAAGCAATAGCAAATATTTTTAAAATGAATTTTCACTACTTACATATTATGTCGTCAACAAATAAAAATAAAAATCGGGAAGTTGGGATTTTGCAACAAGATAGTTTCCAAAGTTTTAGAGCTAAGGAACTTAGGAATATGGAATTTTGTTGGTTGTTAAAAGAGTGTAAAATCAATTTGTACACATTTGAAGCTTGAAAAAAGACTTCATTTTGAGTCTCGACGAAAATTAAATTAATCTCTTAATGGAAGATTTTTTTTGTTTGTTTAAATATTCACAAAGAAGGACTTCTTTATTATTGGTTGTATATCATAGCATGTGTCAAGGTTGTACGGATTTACAAAATGAAGCTTAAAGTTCCAGACACAATTAAAGTACAGTTGAATTGTTTGGTGAAAAAGAGAAAAATGGTATAATGCATTATTGCAAAATTTCCTATTATTCCTGATTATAGTTTCTGCCTTAATTTAAATGATTTTGAATTTGCTTGGGGGCTTGAAACTTCCATTTGAGAAAATGATCGATGGCAACAGAGCAACCAAGATTTTAGTTTTTTATTTTTTATTTTTTTTGGAGGGGGGGGGGACTACAAATATTGTCGAACTCGATTATAGTGTCTTCGTTTGTGAATAAAAACTCTCTTTTAAAATGTGAAAATATTCTGCTTCACTGGCCCATGGTATACTAGCTCACTACTAAAGTAACTTGGTAATAATGTCATAAATGATTATTTGGTCTTTTCATCGACTTTATAATCGAGTTCAACTGTATATAATGAGCTATTTGTAAGTAATAATTTAATTTACCAACTATTTTCTAAAAAAAAAAAAAAAAAAAAAACTTTCAAAATATTTCTAAGACAACTTCAAAAAATTAAATATTTTAAATCATTAAGTGACAAATCTCCATTTTTTTTTTTTTTTTTTTTAAATTTTCAGTGGACTTCTTAACCTTTAGGGGAGGGTGCGGTCTTTAATCCCTATAGCCCCTTCGTAGGTGCACCTATGATCGATGGTATAATATGCAAGTCCTACATTTTTTATTCCTAACTATAATCCTCTCCCCAATTCAACTGATTTTGAATATGTAATTGGGGGCTTATAGTTGAGATTCTATGGTATCTTACTGATGATATGCAAATTGAAAGACTAATAACAACTTAACACTCTTATTTAATTATATTTACTTACTGTAAAAGCACTTATTTTTGCATGGCTCTAATTTTCATGAACCCATTGTAATCGCAAAAATTAAATCCTTGGGGAATACTTTTATTCAAATTCAAATAATAAAAAACCAGAAATTTTTCACTTACCAAAATTGAATGATTTATTGCACAGTTACAAATTCTTTCAACTTTCTTTCTTGAATACTATACAACTATTTCTTGAATATAAAACAATAACATAACTAATACACATACAACTAATAGAATGCAACTCATTCATTTAACAATATTTATACTAGATATTTTGAAGATATTCAAGATAGGGAAGGGGGAGAGGCAAACTTTTACGACAAAAGGAAGTTTCTTAAAATGCCTTTTCAAAAGGGGTTCTACATTTAGGTACACTTTTGGGATTTTTCAACTTTTGCTTCTATTCATATAAAATTTGCGAAATTTTCAGCTCGCAAAATCACTGATATCTTCATTTTCATGAAAATTACGGCTTGTGAAAATAAGTGCTTTTACAATATTTAATAAAAAAATATATATACCGTAATTTATGGAAGAAACGCCGTGGCGTTTATGAGTTTAAAAGTTAAAAAATAGTAAGTGCGGCGTTTACAATATTTTTAATTTTTTTTAGCCGATCTTCAATGAAAAATTCGTTTAGTGTTAATTTTCTCAAAAGATGGCGCCACCACCAACACGTACTCTTTAGCGTGCACAGATCACAGCGTAGCGAATCAGAATGCGAACCTACCCCCATAGAAAAGAGGTTTGATCTTTGATTAAGGTGACCAAACATCCCCATTTTCTGGAGACAGTCCCCATATTCAGGACGTTTTTCAAATTGTCCCTAGAATGTAAAAATGGAACTGGGGACAATTTTTAATTATTGCATTGTTTTTCAATTAAATTACTGTTAATTATTGCATTAATGATTAATGTCCCCGATTCTGACTACAAAAATCTGGTCACCTTATCTTTGATCCAGTTTTGGAGAAAGTCAGAGCAAGCACTCTGAGATGGGTCCATGTCCCGTGCTCTGAAGTGGATGGCTTCATACATCCAACCGATGTCTCCGCAATTAAGTAAAAAGAAAAAAAAAATAGAAGTAAATCTTTTACATCTACATTTTAGAACTATAATTAAAGTTTAGTGAAGTTTTGAATACATATTTTGAAAGGTTAAAGTTCTGTAAAATACCGCAAAAGTGCACAATCCTCTATTAAATGCACCCGTTTTTCACATGAACCTCTGTTGTTCTTAAAATACTGAATTTCAGCCAAAATTAGTCTATGTTGCGCACGGTGCGAGTTTAACTCCCCCCCAAAAAAATAAAGTTAATCTCATCTGAAATTTACTTTTTTTTTTTGCCGTGCGGCTTTGCGTCCTGTTCACTCTATGGAATAAACACTGCCAACTAATTGGTATGCTCAAGAAATGCTGAGTTTACCGCAAGGGTGCTTTTAAAATAAATCCCAATGTTATAAATATCAAAAATAATAAATAAATACCATCAAGAGTTGTTACACAACATTCAGTTTAAAACAACAATTTGCTGAAGCAAGCTCATTACGTAATCAACAGCTGGCCATCCGCAGGGGGGGGGGGGGGGAAATGTTTACTTTTAACAGTGGAAAATACTTTAAAACATTCTATGGGAAGGGGGAGAAAAAAGCAGATTTTTTTACCGTTTATCCAATTTCTCCCGAAATATATCCGATCAACTTAATAGCTTTTTTAATAAATTAGGTCTAATAAGTAATGCAACATATTTTTTGTTAATTAAGAAATTATTTTAGAAAACATTGAATTTTATCTGGCATTGACTTCTTCTGACCACGATCAACCCCCTCCCCCCCCCCTTCACCAACGATCGCGGCTGCGGCGTTTATGCCGGGTGCGGCATTTCTGACGATTTTCTAGCTAACTAAGCTCATTTTCGTGGGTGCGGTGTTTGTTCCATAAATTACGGTATATATAGTTTAAAAAACCAAAAAACACGCTTTAGTGATAAATTGAACTAACTAAAAAGCAAAAAATAATTCTTAATATAGAAATAAATTAATGTACGAAAAATAGTATTATTGTGACAAAAGCGTGGGGCACTTTGTGCTATATTTTTTGCATCATTTTTGTACTAATCATACCAATCGAATATTCTCAAGAACTGATATATGGAGCACCGCATGCTTTTTTCACAATAATACTATTTTTCGTTCATTAATTTATTTCTATATTAAGAATTATTTTTCGCTTTTTAGTTATTTCAATTTATCACTAAAGCGTGTTTTTTGGTTTTTTAAACTATATTTTTATTTTTAACTTTTTAGTTCGATTTGCTATAAAATCGTGTTTTTTATTTTTTAAAACTGTACTTATTTAAAATTTATTTTTAATTTTCGATATCTCTCATAAGACACTAAGGAACACTAAGTTGGAAAGTACAAACTGTGAGATAATTTATTTTCACTGTGCACCAGTGGCGTAGCGAGGATTTTATTTCGGGTGGGCTGGGTATCAAATTTAAAGCTAAAGTTCAATTGTAAGCTAAATATCAAATTGTAAGCTAAGTAAAGGGTCCCATTTTGGGGGGAGAGCAGCCTCCTGAGCCCCCCTCTTGCTACACCCTTGCTGTGCACCAAAGTATTAATAAACCTGCAGTTAAATGCTATCTTCCTCACTAAAAAGGAAAAATAGGTCTCTAATCAACAAATAAAAGCGTGTTAAAAAGAATGGCCTTAACATGTTCTCAGGGTGCGAATTGAACATTTTCTCCAGGCGGGGACATTTGAAAGAAAACATTCTTCTGGAGGAAACATTTGAAAAGAAAAAAAATGGAGGGAAGGTGTAAAGTGCTCCACACACATAATATATTAAGTATTACATGACAAATGCAGTCGTCAACATGTCTGGGAAGGGACTTAAATTCAAACAAAAGTCGACCCCCGATTTTCTGAGCACATATATTCCTGCCTATGTTGATTCTACGTCTATCCTCAAATTCGGCTCACAGCGGAACAGCGCTTGTTCGTCCATTTCGCAGTCTTAATTTGTTGCAGAATGAGAAGTGGCAGCAGGCATGTATATATCGATTTCAAAGGGATGTTTGTAACTTGCTCCTTTGTCTAGTAAATAAAAGAATTTCTATTTTCAATACTTAAAATTGTTAGGTACTGTTGAATTTTGTAAGGACAGAGACTAACTTTAACATTTCTCCTGCAGGGGATAAATAGTATCCCTGGCAGGGATCAATTAATATTTCTCTAGCCAAGGATATTACATTCTTCAGCCAGGGGCAATCCCTGGCATCCCCCCTGCCAATTCGCACCCTGCATGTTCTTGTACTCAACTCTTCCACAATGTGATGGATCACGATATTTTGCAAAAATAAAAATATTGCCGAGCCCAGGATTCGAACCTGGGTTATTGCGGCCACACCGCAATGTACTAACCACTATACGATCAGGGCCACATCCAAAAAAGCTTTTCTTTAGATTGTAATCTTTGGAAGTGTTCTACTTTCAATCAGGATAAGAAATGAGGAAATTATTTAATCCAGGCGATCCTGATCAGGATAATGAGATAAACTTATAAAATTATTGTATTGTCACCTGTTCTTCATAAATGTACAAAGTTTAAATTAAATCTGACTGTTTAAAGTGTGCCAAGTGTGAGTTCAAAGGAGTCGGTTACAAACATACATACAGGTGAAGCTAATAAATAAAAGCGTGTTAAAATCAGGATAATGGGATAAACTTATCAAATTATAGTATTGTCATCGATCCAATTAAATCTGACTGTTTAAAGTGGGTCAAAATTGAGTTCAAAGGAGTCTGTTACAAACATACAAGCATACATACAGGTGAAGCTAATAAAAGCGTGTTAATGAACATACCTTTTCTAATATTTCATCAGAATATTCAAGAGAGATCTCTTCTTCAGGTTCAATGAGTTTCCAAGCTTTTCTTTTAGATTTATTTCTCTTTTTTGACAAAGGCATAACTGTTCTTATTGTTTTCAATCGCCATTCAATGGAGCCCGACCTATTTGCAGGGTCATAAAACTGTTCCTAATCCAGAATGAGAAAATAGACTACATAATTATAAACTAGAAGCAAATTTAGTTAATTAACCTTTAAAATTTATAAATTAGCAAAATTCGTTATAGCACACTTGTTGAGGGACAAGAAAAATGTGCATTATATCCGGCGGAGGTGAGGGGGCAGGGCAATATGATTAAATTTCATTTTTATAAATGCATGTAGGGTTAACGGGTTAACACCTGCAGTTCTTTCAAAAAGTGTTCTTTCAGAGTTGTCCAACATATATATGCATATTTTTTTATTATGGACATGTTCCATGTCCCAGAAAATTGTGCAGAGACCCAAGTTTTGGGGGTGTCCAATTTAGGAGGTTCCACTGCACTTAAAAGATAATAAAATTAACAGAATAAGTATTATAATAAAAGGTAATCACTTACACAATAAGCATAGAATTTTCATTTCATGTTTTTAATTTACGTACAAATATGCATTTTATTTGCTGCTGAAGATATCCAGGATCATTTGCTTTGATTTTTCTCAAGACTTGCTTTCCAGCAAGCACCAGTGAATGAAAACTAATTGTATTTCACTTGTGATTGGCGTTGTATTTTTCAAATGCAGTGCATGCTTTTTTAAAGTAATGGAGAAAAATTGAAAAACAAAAGGAGACAGAAAAAATGTGATGCATCAAGGTGCAATGTAACAAGGGTTTACAGTATTTCCCAAGAGTATCTTGGTATTTTGTATAAACACAATTTCAAATGCATTACGTAAATATTGTTAGTACTAGCTGCCTTCGGCGACCAGTTTTGGCTGTCAGTGGACGCTTCGTGGCCAAAATGCACAACCCAGAACACATGGGCCGCTTTGTGACTGGATTGTGCAACCTATGGCAAACGGGCTTCTTCGCGACGAAAATTTACAACCTATGGGCCATTTGCCTTCGGTAACCAACTGGTCTGACTGCTTTACATCCAGCCTATGCAACATACGGGCCGATTTTACACGTTTTGGTGAGCGGCCGCATTTGGCGACCACTTGGTCCACCAACATGCCACTTCGGAAATAAAAAAAAGCAACCTACGGGCGCTTCGCCTCCAGCGACCAGCTGAATGAAAACTCAATAGTTTGTTCGTAATCATATATATTTTTTAATACAATATGCCAGCTCACGCAGAACAAGTGCAACTAACGTTCTGGATACATGTGGCCTTCTACATGCCTGTGTTCTAGCAGTCATTTATCGCTAATACCTATACAGGTACTAAAAACAAATAGAGTCCAGTCATAGGCAGGGTGCGAATTGAACATTTTCTCCAGGAGGGAACACTCGAAAGAAAATATTCTCCAGGAGGGGACATTTGAAAAGAAGAAAAAAAGGGAGGGAGGTGTAAATGCTCTACTCATTAATATATTAAGTATTACATGACAAATGCAGTCGCCAACATGTCTGGGAAGTGCCTTAAATTCAAACAAAAGTCGACCCCCAATTTTCTATGCAAATATATTCCTGCCTATGTAGATTCTACGCCTACATGTCGATTCTGCGTACTCAAATTCGGCTCGTGGCAGAGCAGTGCTTGTTCGTTCATTTTGCGTTCTTCCTTTGAAACCTGACCCATGTTACAGAATGAGAAGTAGCATCAGGCATGTGTATATCTATTTCAAATGGATGTTTGTAATTTGCTCCTTTGTCTGGTAAACAAAAGAAGAATTTCAATTCTGAATACTTAAATCGTCAGGTACTGTTGAACATGTACGGACAGAGACTAATTTTAGCATTTCTCCAGCAGGGGATAAATAGTATCCCTAGCAGGGATCAATTAATATTTCTCTAGCCAGGGATATTACATTCTTCAGCCGGGGACAATCCCTGGCATCCCCCTCCGTCAATTCGCACCCTGGTCATAGATATAATAACCAGTCTTCCTGCCACAACGCGAACATAGAAGAGAAGGAGGGGGATGTTAACTGTGTCAGTCTAACAACTATGTCTATGATTTTATTTTTTAAAAATTGGAGTCGTGTTTCAAAAACTCAACTCTGGAATTTCTTTCTGTTTTCTTAAGATATTGGATTCAACAGAAAGAAATTCTTAAGTTCAGAGTTGAGTTGTTGAAGCACGACTCCAATTTTTAAAAACTAAAATCATAGGCGTAACCGTTAGACTGACTGACACAGTTAGCAGAGGCACAAAGTCTACTTTACTGGTCTGCAATTTTTAAAAATGAATTTTCATGGGCCAGTGATGCTGGATGGCTTGCCACCTAGTAATTATAGATTTACGAGAAAAACAAAATAAATGACACCAAATTCACCTAAATAAAAGCTATGATCCAACAACTTTGAAATCAAAATCCATTAAAATAAGTTTTCACAAAAACACTACATTTAAACACCTTTAACCTTTGAAAACACTGAGATTTTCCAACTAAAGAGAGCAATGGCAACTTTTTACGAAGTTAAAAAAAAAAAAAATTTCCTACAACAATGAATTCAAAATTACGCAGATGCTTATGGATTTACAACAAAAATAAAACAAATGTCCCAAAACAATCTAAATAAAAGTTGAGATCCAGCAATGTTGAAATCAAAATCCATCCAGTTAAACGAATTCGAAACTAAACAAGCGCTTATGACAAAAACATATGTCACCAAAACAATCTAAAACACTCAATTAAACACTTCAAAACTAAACAAACACTTATGGATTTATGACAAAAATAAAACAAATGTCCCAAAACAATCAAAATAAAAGTTACAATCCAATAATGTTGAAATCAAAATACAGCCAGTTAAATGAATTCAAAATAAATGCTTACAGCAAAAACAAAATAAATGTCACCAAAACAATCTAAACACTCAAACACTTTAAAAGTACGATTTCACAAATGTCACACTGTTAACATTTAAAAACACTCTGGTGAGAGCAATGGGAAAAAAAAAAATGACTTCCAAAAACAATAACAATATACGGTTACGTTCTCATCTCAAAGAGTGTTGTCAATTTCTAAAATAGAATTCCTACAAATAGGTGTTTAAGTGTTGTGCAAACAAAATTTTACACATTCTGAATAAATTTGCCCAAAATCTATCAAAATTTTTCAGTTAAATACAACTGTCCTTGTATTGCTTGTCACGCAAAAGGAGTATGGTGTCTCTCATCTAATCGATCTATGCGAGAGATAATGTTTCGTGATTTTTTCAAAGAATCAAGGAATGAATCATGTCGCTTCACTTCTCTGTTTACTTTTTCAAGGATCGATATTTAGAGTTGAAAGTAGCTGCTAAAAAAATGTTAATATTTAGATATCTTTCAAACTTTATAAAAAGTTTTCACTTTTAGTTAGAGATAAAAGGTCGTTTTTATCAAAATTTCAACATGGCCGCAGATGCACTGGGAGCAATGGGTCAATCCTGGAATTTTGAGACAACAATTATTTAGATTTTTTAATAAAAAAAATTATTTTTGAACACATTTCTTTGAAAGAATTTGGCAACTTTTGAAATAAAATATGTGTTCTCCAATTCAAAGAAGGTGTTCCTTTATATTAAGAATTAACCCTATTTATTTTGTCTCTTTATTTATATGTGTGTGTGGGAGGGATGGTGAGGGGAATGGAGATTGCTCCTTTGTTTTGATAAATTTACCTATTCCATATAATATTACTAGAAGCAGTCCCAGTCTTCTTGTGGCTCTTGGAAAAAGTACAAATTTATCAAATTCTGCCCCTTTTAGAAATTGTTCAACCAGAGGTTGAATAAATTTCCCACTGTTTGAAATTAAGCTGATGCATATTATCTATCAGATTTAAGATCATTTCTTAATTATTTGAAAACATTCCCTCCTAGAATTGCTATTCATAGGTGTACTGCAGTGTAAGCCCTCGCAACCCCTACAATGTGAAGGGGACAGTGCATAAAACCTGTACCTATTTTACAATATCAACTGATAAGAGTAACTTGCCAATTTGTACATAATACAAATAATCATCCCCATATGAAAACGATTCTATGACTATAGAAAAATAGGCCATAAATCTATAGAACTTTTGTACAATTCTATACATTCCATAAAAATCTTTCATGTGAGCTTAATCAAGTATAAAAATATTTCAAGTGTACTGCGTATTCTTCAATACATTAGGCCATATATACATATGAACAAATAGAGAGAGGGACTCCCACACAAAAATTTCTGAGGGAGGGGAAGACTGATTTTTGCAGTATGCCACAGTCTGCATTCTAAAATTAAATTAGCTTTCACACACATAAAAACATGAAGTGATGCCAAAAAACAAGATTGGCAAGTTCCACAATCTAACTTTGTTTCTCCCCTTTTCAATGATTTCTCAGTAAACTGGTGAACTCTGGAACTTTCTTGACCATGTGACAACATATATTTATGATGCACAAAATCAATGCAGTTACATTCGTTCACGTTGAATTCAATTAAAATTATGTTATACTATTTTGTTCAGTAAAATTCTGTTTCATCATTATGACCATTTACTTCATTGTAAAACAAAGATATGATTGAAGAAACTTCTTGCCTTTCACTCCCTCAAAAAAAAAAAAAAAAAAATATTTTCAGATATGAAAAATTTTAAAAGGGTGATTTTTTTAAATAAAATTATAATAAAGACATATATATTATATAACATTGAGATAAGTTTTCAAAATTCCCTTCCCACTTTCCACATACACAAAAGAGAAAAAGCCTCATTTTCTCTTTCTTTTCATCTTATATTGATAAAGGAATTTTCATGCAACAATCCGTAACATTTAATTTTAATATCTGGTGAAAAATTAAAATATAATTTTAAACTAAATGAGAAATTGTTTTACAGAATAAAAATTCATACTGTCAATGTAAGAGTCCACAGTTGACAGTGGTACAATTGTTGTATATTATTTTTCTATTAATGGAGCAACAAACTTTAAGGAGAGGTATCTTACTTGGCTGGTGCTATCTGAACTTCCCCACAGGGTGCAAGAGAGCCACAAAGTGATATAACTATACAATATATTTTTTAAAAACTTTTTTTTTTGGATGAGATGGGAGGTACGACACATCAAAAAGCATTGAGAAATGCATTGTAATGCAGGGGCGAAATCATTGTCTTTACCTGTTGATAAGCATTCTTATAAAAGTATGGAACTGTTAGTGAAATTTCCTAAAATACTTTACAACAAAACAATTTTTTTATCAAACAAAACAATTTCTTATTTAAAAAATAATAGTACACTAAAATCCCTATTTATGAATCATATTTCATTATGAAGGATGGAATTCTTGGAGGATCAAGTATTTTCTTCTAAAACTTAAATTGGAAAACTAGCACCTGAACACCTTTAATGAAATGTTAATTAACTGCCGTATGAAAAAAAACACATATATGATTCCAAATTGTTTTGTGATTCTAAATCCTCTTCATTTGCCTTAACCTCTCCTTACAGTTTGCCAGTCCATTAACAGAGCATCCTGCATATAGCAATTATTATTTTTTGCTTCATAAAAGATATGACAGCTACACTTCAACAAAAACAGTCTGAACATTTCAAAGATTGAAATGAAAATTTAATTAAGTAATATTGAACTATACTTTTAACTATCATTAAATTTCAGATACAATACAGCACAAACAGAGATATTCAAGTTTCTAGAAATCACTTACATATCCTAAGACACCTTCTCTGGTACTTTTCAACTCTGGTATATCACGGACTATTGCTTTTGCTAAGTTAACCTTCTGTGCATTTCTGGGGTACCTATAAAAATATTTAATAAAAAAATAAATGTAAAATAAAATAATAATTAATAAATAACAATATAAAATTGCATCTGTTCATATTTTTGAAGCCTTAAAACCAAACTTACATTATTTCTGCAAACCGGAGTTTCAAAAATATTCAATACTTCTTTCTAAAACTTTGAATTTGTAAAAGCAGTTTTCTCCATAGAAAACAATAATAGGTGTGATTGTTTCAGTAAAGAATATTGAAGTACCCTTTAAGATTTGTGATTTAGCTTCCAAATATTTTTTATGAAGTTTCTATGTATGCCAAATGCATGATTTTTAAGTATTGTTCAAAGTAAAAAATCAGAGTGCTTGGTTGCTGAACAAGTACACTTACTAAAGTTATGCTAAATATGCCTGTCTGTGAAACCTTAACATCCACTGTCACAAAGGTTCAAACTCAAAGCAATACAACTTTATTCAACCTAAGGCTCAGGGCTTCAAAAAATTATTTTTCTGAGAAAATTAATTCCTTGGGTATATTTGATGACTGCACGGCACCATATACTTGCTTTGCTTAAGTAATGGATGATGAGTATGTTCCATCATTCAAACAAGGTCAAATTTAAGCATGTATATTCTTATTCATGGGTCAGGGTTGTTAATTTAGCCACTTTCATGTTAAATCTGACCATATCTCTTTTAAACACAATAAATCTCTTAATAAATCTGTATCAAGGTTTAAGATATAGTCGCATTTTTCGCATAAGGCAAAAAGACTTGTCAAAATGCTAAATTAAAATGAATGGGTTTTCGCTTTTTTCCAAGAGCATTCAGAGAAACTTTGGAACTGAATATTGAAGCAAAATAGGGATAAAAGTAAAAACTTCCTATTATGGATTGGTTATAGAACAGTTGGGGGGAGAATCTTTTATTTTTGATATTGAATTCAAATATATGTAATATGTACGTCTACGAATTTCAAGACCACAGCAAAAACAAAAGCGGGAAAGGAGATCAGATACAATCTTCCGGAAAGAAAAATAGAATTAACCTTTATGGAAAAAAGGAATTAAGCTTTTATTCCCTATTTTAACTTTTTCTCTAAAGAATATTTGAGCTCAGCTTAAACCCTAATCTGTACCCAAGAGATTAAAAGCCCACACTAAGTACGAGTATAGTCTCAAATCCCCTTAAAAATTTTTCTAAACCTACATTTCATATTATAATAAGTACAAAGTATTAAAAAAATTAATTCATAAATCGAAAATCTGTACAATTAGGTCAAATTCGATGATTCATTTAGATCTAACAAAACATGCTGTGATATAAATTTGTTGAATTGTGATTATTATCAAATTAATATTTTTAAAATAAAAACTTGTTGAAACTGTACAACAAATACACCATCTAAAACATTTGTGTAAAATAATAAAAACTTTAAATAACACCATAAAGGCTACTTGAACGGCCATACAGATGTTTCGAACAAAAACTTTTTGTTCTTCATCAGAACATTTGTGTATAAAACAGTTTACAGATATTTTGTATCAGACATGGCTAACAGGGTTTGTACACATTTCAGAAGGAAAAATCCAAGGAGTCCAAGAAATTTCCAAGGAGTTTTATCAAAATTATTTATATTGTATACACACAATATCACAGTGTTTTTTTTAATCACTAAGTAACTTTATTTTTCAAAACCAAAAATTTAACATATTTAAATCAATAGATACTTATTAATTTGATGAATGACTAGTTAAAACATAAAAACTAAAAGATAAAATCTAAAGGGCAAAAAAAAAAAAAAAAAGATTTACCTTTGTCTTGTTTAATCGCAGAATTGATGTCTCTAAATAAAAGCAGATATTTAGAATTAGTAGTACTAAAAAATTTGGAGAGTAGCGAGTTCTGTACTATAAATCTCTACTTTTTATTTATGCAAACCATTGAATTTATTAAGAACTAAATTTTTTTCAACTACAGGTCTCATCTACACTTAAAAACAAATTCAGTTCCCTTGATTATAAGTAACACACAATAAAAAAAGCATTACCAAATTAACTGGAAGAATTATGAACTAAATCAAAATTTATGATAAATCGTCAAAATAGTATTGAAGAATTATGAAAGATTACAAAAAATTTCTATTAAACTAATGCTTATGATTTTTTTTTCTAATTTAAGCAACTCTGCCTGCTTTTCTTTTGTTGTTTTTCTTAAGCTATTGGACTTTAATAAATAAGTCATGTTTTCTTTTTCTGCTTGTTGATAGCTAGATCACCTATGCAGCATAGTTTACAAATCAATCCTGCTTATAAGTTCGGGGTGTTTTTTTTTTTGTGTGTGTGTGTGTGATTTATGATTTAACCCTCTAGCTTCCCATGATCTTCCTTATCTGTGTAATCTCGCATGAATGGAGAAAGATGGAAACAATTCTTCATACCCCTCCCCCCCAAAAACTTCTCTTTCTCAGTGTTACAAACACAACAATTGTAACAATTTCTCCATAGGGTCAGCGCTTCTATGGTTTAGAATTTTTTTGAGAAATCTAAAGAGGGAAGGAATGCTTCTTCCAATTCCGACTGGCATCGGACATTTAGGAAGTTCTTCCGCCAAGGAGTGCCTAAGGAGTATTTTTTTTTTCCAAGTAGTCCTATGGATCTTGGAAAATGTTTCCAATTCTAAGGAGTTTCCAAGGATTCTAAGAAGGCGTACGCACACTGTGTTTAACAATACAAATAACTTTGAGTTTACACATAAATAATTTAATTTTAGATAAAATACTTACACTGTACGTAGATCATCCACCATATTTCCTACAACAATACGAACTATTTCATTAATATCACTTTTGCAAAAACTCTTCCTATTTTTCAAATTGTACAAAATCTTGACACCAGATCCATGTTCCTTAAGCATAGCCAGGACATCTATTGCCTGAGAATAAAACAAAAATGTAAACAAATTTAAGGGATAAAAGGAAATATTTTGCATTTTCTGCATTTAAACATGCATCAAAATTAAGAATACATTAATAAAAATTCTAGAAGGCTCCCTACAACTACAAACCATAAACAATATGTGTGGTTTCATACAAAAATAAATATAAAAAAACTAGTTAAAGACTCAAGGAAAAAAAAAAATATTTTATCAATATAAAAAGTTAAACAGTACTTGGAACACAAATTTGAAAATTTTGTAAATTTTCCTACTTTACCTACTACTTTTTTTCCTACTTACCTCTTTCCTACTTTTTTTCCTACTTTAGAAATACATTAAAATTATAGATAGTATGAAATGTTTACATTTAATGCATAAATTATATGTGTTTAGCATTAAATTAGTGTAAGCATTAGAATGTTTCTTCACAAACTGTCTATGCACCTTTCATATGCAAGATAGTTATAATTCTTATGGGCTTGAGGCATCATACACTTAGGAAATATTGCAAAATATGCATGTCTTAGTTTTTTGCCAGCATTTTCATAACCTTCGCAGGCTGACTATTTGAAAATATGCATAATATGGCTCAAAAAGTCATTCCTACACTTTTTTTAGCTTCTAGAGTAATTTAATTTGATAAAAAGCTACACATACATAATTTCTTAATAGAATAATCTTAAAAGAATTAGGGATGCAGCGGATATTGATTTTGCTGGATACCGGATATACGAAGCTCCTTTGGTTGCCGGATACAGATATCCGACACTAAACATTTATTTAGTTATTAAGTGTGCTTTTGCAACTTTTTTTACATAATGACATCAGAACAATAAGTTGCAAACGTGTTTCACACATCATTAAAGTATTTTTTAATAATTGACTTATAATTTGCAAAAACTAAATATCTTTACTTATGATTTGGAACCAAAATTAATGTTTTGATTGGTTGAAGCTGGAGCAATGGTTTTAGTTCTGATTCCCATTAATTTCAAACCATAACGGCTGCCCTCATTAGTTGTGATGTGTAGCTCCAAAGAAAATCACAATGGAATACATATTTTTAAAGCTTTAACTGTATGTCATAATAATTTTTAAGAAAATATTAATAAGTAACTTTGACGAAAAAGGATTTTTATTCTCTCCTTATAAAGCAATGAATAGATTTTTTTAAAAATTACATTTCCTTCAGCAGAGAGTAAGTTGAATCACTACAATAGTTTCTAAAGATGCCAACATACTTTGATGAAAGGAATCTACATCTGCTATTTACAATCATCACTAATGTTTTACTAGTAAAAAAGTTACTAAAATTTTTATTTTTAATAAATTACTCAATTTTAAGAACTTTATTAAGAAACACATTAATTGCATTTGAGTAAAGAATCTATAAAACTTAATTTTTGCATTGTGTAAAATATTGATGATTCCTTTTCCTAATTTGATGAAAACTTGGAATCTCAAAGCAATTAGTATGTTCTTAATGCTGTGCTGATTTTTAAAAATCTTACATAAAATTGTATGTTATTCAGAATTGTCAGTCATATCAGGGGTCGATCCAGGTATTTTTTCCAAGGTCCCATTTTTGTGAAAACTGCTTATTTTTGTGAATTTCAATACTTATTTTTTTTAAATTTTCATACCAATTTTTAATAAAAGTCACATTTCTTGTTAAAAAATTGGTAAAACACATGTAAAATGAAGGGACAATTTAATTGATTGTATTTTTGTGAAAGGGTCATTTTAATCTATTGTAATTTTGTGAAGGGGCTGTAAAACAGACCCAATTTTCGTCTGCATTGACTCCTGTATATATTAAAGATTGGTATAGAATGATATCGCACAGACCGGTATTCTCGTGCGCGTCTACAAGCTACATACCCCCCACCCCTTCAGAAGTCTGCATCCAGTCAGCTTCTAATACATGCAAGATGAATTAAAAAATTTAAATAGTTGCAGTTTAATTTCCTTTGTTGCCTCGAAACTAAAATTAATAGGTTGCATTTTTTGTCAATGAATTATTGTTAGAGTCGATGAGTTAAACAAGTTTTCCTTTAAGTTTTACTGGAACTTATGTATTATCCCAGCACTTGAATCACCATGGCCCAGTGGTTTGGTTATGTCACTGAAAATGATAGATGACCGAAGTGTGAAGGTCCAGGGTTCAGGTCCCATCACACGGCTGCTGATCTAACAGTCTAGAGTTTTGGTACGTTTTCTCCAGATGATGTAACATGAATATGCATTAGAACCCCTTAGAAAGTCCTCCTACCAAGACACCCACATGCTTTTGGCAGATTGCCCTAGTATAGCGTTGCCATAATCACACAAACAAACAAATATCCCAGCGGACATTTCCGCCAAACCATTTTTGAATCAAATGTACTGTCAAACTGTAGCCAAATGTATTTCTAACCATCAATTATTTCATTAGTCTGGCATTAATCTTGGAGAAAAACTGCTCGTCTTGGCTGACTGCTGGGATAATACATAAGTATTCTTTTATTTTACTTTAAAGTTCTTCAAAAGCCACAGATTTTATTAAAAAATAGTGCCTAGCCTGGTTATTTTCAGGCCTACACAATAAATCAATCCTGGATAGATTCCTGATATTGCAAATCAATTTGATTGCATGATAAGACATCAGTTAAAAATATATCCGTCTGTTTTATGTATCACTTTATCAAGAATGTTCAAATATAATTTTCCATCCTGTCTTATGTATATTATAGATAGAACTTTAGTAGTATAGCCAGATATCCGGCAGAGAAGTCGGATATCTGACGGCATTTCGGATATTAAAAAATCAGCCAGATATCCGTTACATCCCTACAAAGAATACCAAATCTCCTGTTTAAAATAATATTAATATAGTACGGAACCTCTTATCTGGAAAACAGTTATCCAGAGTCATTTTTCAGTTGATTAAACTCTTATTTTTTCCAAAACTTGATCAAATGCTCTCTATATAAATAAATAAATAAATAGATAATTAAAACTTCATTTTGTAATGAGGTTTTTTTTTTTCTTGTGGTTTTCTTTTTTCATTTTGAGTACTTCAACTAGAATTTAAAATGTAAGCAATCAGGTGAAGTAAAATAAATAAAAACTTTGTGAAAAAACACACATAAAATGTTAAAGGGATTGACTGTTTGGAAAAACGTTTATGTCAGTTTCATTATTCTTCTACTGAGATTAAGGAGTTTATAGCTTTAGTAAGCGTTTGTATTAAACAAACTGCTTTCATTTTTAATGGTTCATTCTATAAACAAACCGATAACAAACGCTATGGGTAATTATCTCTCACCTCTCTTATGTGATATTTATATGCCTTATTTTGAATAGAAGATCTTCAAGGTCTTTTAATTTTCTGTGCTGGGTCAGATATGTTGACGATATTTTCGTTCTAGTGGATTCCAATTGTGATATTTCTAATTTACTTTTGATTGTTAATTCTGTTGATCCGTGTATCCAGTTTACTCTAGAAGAGGAGTGCAACATTTCTTTACCTTTTTCGGATGTTCTTGTTTCTAGGAATCCTGTTTTCCGCAAACCCTTTTCTATCTCTTTACCTCCTCATGCCCTATCTAATCATCCTTACCAGCAAAAACTTTCTGCTTTTTACACTTATGTGTTTCGTGCCATCAAAACTTGCTCTGACTCTTCATCTCTTAATAATGAGATTAATTACTTAAAATCCTTAGCTGTCTCTCATGGTTTTAGCCCCTCTATTATTGATAAAGCTCTTTCTAAATTTAATAAGCCTAACACTTCTACTACTATTGTTATTAATTTTCATAATGAATTAACTGTACTACCTTTCTTTTCACCTTTATGCTACAAAATTTCTAAACTTCTCAAAAATTTCGGTTTTAAAGTCATTTTTAAACCTGTTAACCTTTTCGCCGAGGCTTACTGTGGAGCATTTTTGACCCAGAAAACAGCAGAATCTGTATGATTTCATTCCCCTACTTTTGAGTTGAAGAGCACGCCTTTGCCTTTTGTTTGGTAGGTGGGGGCAGATATTACTGACTACACAAGTCCTCAAACAAAATGTAAATGTAGCACCCCGGTCAATTGACTACCACTTTCTCCCCAGTCAATCATCTACAAACCCACCTTACTCTCCTGGAGTATAAGAAAAGAAATTCCCATCTCCAGAAATTCCTTATCCATCTTCCATGAAGGGTGAATGGATTTCCCGACACAAGAGAGGAAAGAAGTTTTGGGTACGGCAATTGTACCAGCGCCGTTCTTCAGTCACATTTATCTTTTGGTACAACTGTTGTACCGCCGGAGTCAGAAGGTTAATAAACTTAAATGTTCTTCCCTTAAAGATCCTATTCCTACTGAGAACCGTTGGGGTGTTTACTATATTCCTTGTGGATCTTGTTATTTGGGTTATATTGGTCAGACCAGAAGAACTCTCAAATTTAGGCTTAAAGAGCATGAGAGATATGTTTCTAAGCTTTCCAAATCTTCTATTGCCTCACACTGTTGGAATTCTAATCATCATTTTCAGTTCTCTAAGGATAAGATATTGGGCACTCCTCAGTCTTTGTCTCATCTTGATTTTTTGGAAGGTTTTTCCACTACACAGCAATTGGAATGTCTTGTAGTTCTTCCGTTCCTTTTCGTTCATTCTGCTTAGAAGCTGCTGATGTAAGGTACTATTCACTATCTTCCTCTACCCCCTTTTCTTCTGCTACCATTTTTCTTCCTTTCTCTCTCCTTTTTTTTATTTTCTTCCTAATCTATTGTTTTGTTTGTCCTTTTTATTTTGTTTTGGTTGTTGTGTATGTGTTTCTGTCCTTCCTTCATGATTTTATTATTTTTAATAAAAATATATAATGTGCTGTCCTGTATAAAAAAAATCTTTTTATGTTATTTTTGTTTTTTGGTTCTTTTGTTTGTTCTGTGTTCTTATGTTTTCTTTTTTGTGTGTGTTTGTGTTCGAATGTTCTTTTTTGCTTTTTATATTATTGTTTTTATTATTTATTTATGTACTTTTTGTTTGTCCTTCTTTTTTCTTTTCTTTTTTTATCCCATGCCCTTTTCTCCGTGGTTTTGTCCGCCTTTTCTTATTTCCTTGTGGCAACATGCTTGTTGGTTTATCTTTTTCAGTTCCCTCTCTTTATTGGTAAGAAAGGCTTTGACTGAGGTAGACCAAAAGAATTTTTGGTCGAAATGATCGTATTTTGCTTTGCAAGTAACATTTTATGCATTTTGTTTCAAAGTTTTTATTTATTTTATCATTTAACACCAGTTTTTTGAGTGCTTTTTCAGTAATCAGGTAAAGTGCTTTATTTTTTAGTGTGTTAATTATTAATTTTCCAGAAGTTAAGATACATTTACTACTTTCTCTCTGAATATGATTATTATTTATCTTATTAAGAATTTTTTGGTATATTAACAATTAATGTTTAATTATAATCAAAAGTACAGTAACATATATGCTACCAATCAAACCAGTGGATGCCGTATTAGTGCCCAAACAGTTATCCAGAATAAATCTAGTATTGACCATTCTGGATAACAGGTTCTGTACTGTAATTGAAAAATAATTATAAGAATTTTTTCCTTACATCAACATCAAAATAATTATTCTTTGGAATAAAAGTGTCTGTGCTTAGATTCTCGTCAAATACTGATTTGGGAATTGATCTGCTTTTGGATACTGAGTGACACATTCTTTTTCTGGGATAGTCCGAAGGCCTGGGTTCATCAGCAATTTCCTTCTCAAGTGTAGAACTTGATGAAGATGCTGCTTCGACAGAGGGTTTTGAGGTAGAACATGATGAAGAGATGGTTATGCTGTTTTGTGAAGAAGAGATGGTAGCTGAAGATGAAATTTTAGGTAAAATCTCTGTCGGAGCGACTGTGGGTAGAATGGATGGTGATGATACTGTGGGTAAAACTGTACATGTAGATCCTGAGGTGAATAAGTCAAAAACAAAACTATTTGACATGAGAGATTCGTCTCCCACTAACTGGACATCTTGCACATGAGCGTGGCCAGAAAATGTTAGCTGAAATGATAATAACAAAAATAATATTGAATGTACTAATAATATAATATAAAAGTAAATGAATCGTTAAAATTTGTATAAATTATATAAAAGTAAAAAATTCAAATAATTTTTAAATTCAGATAGATCGGCAGCTAAACTATTCATGTGAATATCTACTATAATTCTATAGCTGAAGAACTGAATTTACTAATGAATCAATGATGCAATTAATTGAATAATTAATTAATAAAATTCACTTACAGGTTTTGGAGCATTCTTTAAATTTTGAATCATTTTTAAAATCTTCTTCCTTGTTCCCAGTTTAACTCCAATATCTTTCAGGTCATCTTCACTGATTTCCTGAAAAGTTTCTCCATCCACTTTTTCCTCTACAAAAGAATATATTTTATGTCAGATAAGAGATTCAAATTCACAAATTAATATGATGAGAGAAAAGCAAATAAACAAAACTTTTTGGTATATATAGTCTATAATTTGGTTATACATAACAACTTACAGTGGGTGGCTAAATTATTAGTGACAGTTACAAAAATGGTATTTCTGCACTTTAGTTCCACCCCCCCCCCAAAAAAAAAAAAGGAAAGAAAGAAAAACATTGGATATATTGGACAGGGCGTCAATGATTTATACCAATTAATTTAAATTAGTGGTTTTAATCATAATCAACTGACTTAAATCGAAGATGGACAACCTCTGGCCCACAGGTCATTATTGGGTCACGACATCTGCTTCATTATCCCATTAGCCTAGTTACACATTAAAAAACACGAATCAGAATCCATCAGTTCTCTTTTTAAGAAAAATTGATGTGCAAATTTAATTATTTCCGATTTGTTTTCAATTGCCATAGACAGGGATGTTAACTCCAACACTCGATTTGGGAGCCCCCCGGGAGCAGAAAAAATTTCATTTGGGAGCACCTCGGGAGCAGAAAAATTCCATTTGGGAGCAGAAAAATTCTATTTGGGAGCAGAAAAATTCCATTTGGGACACCTCGGGAGCACAAAAAAATAGTTTCCGAGAGGAAAACCAAGATTCGAGATCAGAATTAACATGATTTTGGAGCATAAAATTGAAGATTTAGGAACACAATAAATGCTTACAAGAAAAGCAAAACACTATTTGAAAGCACTTTAGGAAAGCTCTGGAAAAAAAAAAAAAAAAGGATGTATACATGCTATGCTATCAGCAACTTGGTAAAAACAATACATATCAGGAGTCAGCAACCTTTCTGTGGTTAAGTCATTTTTTTCCTACTCAAGAACCATGAGTATGATTTGTATGCGGCTTGCGAGCCACAGGTTGCCAATCCCTGTCCCTTTTTTTTTTTCTTTTTCAGAATCATTTAGGGAATCTTCCTCTCGAAAAAGAGAGCACAAATAAAATGAAAACTAAATTTTAAAACAAAAGCTTCTATCTCATTCTTTGGTTCTATTACAAATCACAAGTAGTACTAAATGGAGATTTTCGAAAACCTAAATATTATACCTCTTATACAACAACACGTAATTGGTAAGCAGTATCGAAAACAAAATAAATTTGATGGTTAGAATAATTAAATGTGTGTACTTTTAATAGCATATGCTTTTGTATCAGTAATTTAACTTCATCTAATATTTACATATTCATCTATAATACTTGAACACAACATACAATGCAAATGTAAACAAAAAATATTTAATGACTGTTGAGAGAAATTAAGAATTATGGGAAGTTAAAAATTAAGATTATGAGAAATTAATAATGAGATTACAAATTAAGTATCATAAGTTATCTAGTTTTCTATTTATTCTTTTTTTTTATTATTAATTTCTTCTTGAGCTTTTTCATTTTCTTTTCTTTTTCAGTCTTAATATTTTTGCAAGTCTATCCTTCCCTTCCGTTAATAGAATCTGTCCACTTTCTATAACAGCCAGTGGCGGCTCGTGACCTGCTTCAGTGGTGGGGCCCGAAAAAAATAGTGCCAGTTCAAATCGGGAAAATACATATACATAGAGCTGTGGCGGATCGTTACCCATTTCAGAGGAGGGGGCTTTTTTTTTTTTTAAGCTCGAAAAGGTAAAACATATGAATCGCTTTTGTAAACAGTGTGAATACATAAAAACTTTTCGAATAACAAGTTATGAAAGGCGTAGTGATTTTTCCTTTAAGTTTTCATTTAAAGACAGCAGATTTATTTTGCACCAAAAAAACATTTTCCTCCATTTTTCTTTCTCAAAAAGGTACAATATCAATTTAAAAAAAAAAAAAAAAAAACAATATCAAAAAAGTATGATTTTTCTTGAATACAATATTAAATTCAACAATTGCATGTGTACATGCTGAAAAAAGAATTGGTCCATAATGTTTCATCTCCAAATACCAAATCGTGCCCCTTCATAAACAAAAAACGGTGCCCGTTGCGATGATTACTTGTTTGCCTATCTGGCCGGCCCTGATTGAGGTGACTAACAAAGCGAGACTGGTCCGATCCGGGGTGGGTAAAATGGCTTCGGAATGCAGCTTTTGTACGCAGTTTGAATCTTGCTTTACTGCTAACTAGCTTTCCATACACGCTTTAAAATATAAATGAGCGTGGCAAAAATTTAACCAAGAGTCAAAATGACGTATTCGGCGCAAAAATCGGCTAAAAGCGCAGTTCGGCGCAATATTTGTGTTTCGGCACACCCTGAAAGAGTCAAAATGACGTTTTCGGCGCAGACCGGCGCAAAAATCGGCTAAAAGCGCAGTTCGGCGCAAGAATTTGTGTTTCGGTGCAGAATTAACATCCCTGCATAGACATGACACCCGAAAACAGTCAGCTATAATTTAGTAATTGACTTATCCAATATGTACCATCATACTTTCAATTTTTATTTGATAACTGTGTGATTCCACAATATAGTGATCATTTATGACATATCTGCAATATGCTTGATAGGTCATAAAAGCATAAAAATATTAATTAGGAAAGGTGAACAATTGTTCTTTTTCTGTAAGCAATGTAACATACTATCTCTCTATTCTAAAAAAAAGTAAAGGCCGTTGTCGCCACTGCTGGCACTGTCAATAGTTTGTTTGCCTATCTTCTCCTAAACCATGGGGATTTGAATTTCGAGAAACATGTCCATGGATTTGGAAAATTCCGAGAAACCTGTTAAGCTGACTTAAATTTCAAAAATCGAATTATTTTAGAAGATATTAATAAAAAGCTGAAAAAATAACACATAATGTTTGCCAGATTTGGCATAAAATCATTCATTCCTTTGCAACAAAGCAATTCCAAGTATGTAGAATCACATGAAATTGACAATAATATAGAATTACACACTTTTTATGCTAAATTAAAAAGTATATGAAATAAATAACTCAAAGTGTGTTACACAAAGTTGACAATTTTCAAATAGTAAGTTTGTTTAGACAACAGGAGTTTAGAATTAGTGATTATTCGTTTTTCCAAAACAGAATAACTAATTGTAACTGATTTTTAAAAGCGCCATCTTGGCATTAGGTACGATCTGACAAAATGGTATCTTTCCAAGCAGGATGAATCTAAACCGCGAATTCAAAAATAATTAAAATGCAGATTATTTTAAAGCCAGTTCGGTCCAGCTGGAGTATTTGCTACCAGTAGAAATATTTGGTAGCATTAACTGTAACACTATAGCAGTTCTAGTACACTTTGGATATTTGCCAGCACGGCAAGATGATATAATTCATGGTGCTAAATACGCCAATCTGCAAAGGATTATGCAATATATGGATAAATATGGTTTTTCCGGGAACCTTAAATGAGCAGTAATTATAGGTTGTGAGCATGTGTAAATCGCCAAATAATGAAAAGTCACCATTGATGGCAAGCTATCCTAGCTGTTCCGTAGTTTTTATCAAAGAAAACATGGGGAGTACTGTTTTATAGCTAATTATTAACTATACATATACGCAATTCGCCAAATAATGAAAAATCACCAAAGGTAGCAAACATGCAAGGTGTCCAATAGCTTTTACATAATTAAAAATACAGCTGAAACAGATGTTCTGATTTTATTACTCTTTAACTCCTAATTAATATAACTTTTGAATGGCAACATTAAATATCATTGTGTTTCTGAGGAGTGCAAATAATTTTTCCAGCAATTATGCACGGAGTCCGCACTCCAGGTGGAGTATATTACAATTATTACTGCTATGTATTCAACCAAAAGTTTGCAATACAAAAATAAACTTCACATAGCTTTAACAGATGCAGCAATGCAACTGTTCATTAATTCTTATCGCTACTGATATTGATTTTTCCCAACGTTGGCAACACTGAAAAAAAGAATGTAGAATCCCACCTCTTTTTCAATGTATCAGACTAGAATCAGGGGTCTAGATATTTCTCCTAGCTGAAGGGGGGATGTGTATTTAAATGCATAGAATATCCAGCAATTTCAAGAAAACAGCTTTTTCAACATCGAATGACTCTTTTTTTTTTTTTTTTTTCACCGATGTTACTTCAGGAAGTGGGGTTAAAAACATCTGGAATTAATTTGCACCCCAAGGAGAATCCAGGAATCAATATACTTTGGACCATCTAAAGAAATTCAAGACTATCCTATTGTTCGAAATAAGGGGGAATCCTGAAGATAAGACCATGCACAATAGTGCATTTTTCAATGAATGCAGGTTAAAAAATAAATAAGTAAATTTGTTTCTGCTATGATCTTTACCAGACTAAATTTTCAATCCCAGCTCGCGCAGATGGAAAAGTTAAACAGAGAGAATTTGTCGTGTTTCAAGAACTGGCCTTAAAAAACCCGAAATGCACCATTCGTTCAAGGTGGTGCATATAAAATTAACTTGAACACTTTTTAAAATCTTTGATGATCAAGCAAAAAACCCACTTTTATAAGAAAACCACCGAACACTTAAACCTTCACGCACACACACACACACACAGTACCGCCCCCAGAAAAAAAATTCAGAGGGGGACCTAACGGTGAAAAAGGCTGAATTTTTCATGAAAAGATTTCATCATTATTATTTTGTTAACATAATTACAAATTGCGGGGGTGGATGGTACCGGACCGCCTCCTGGTCCACTTCCCTGTTTATGACCATGCACACACACACACACACACACACACAAAATTATATGTTTGACAACTCTTTGTTTTTCTTATGGGCCCATCCCTAGTAGCAATAACCCATTGGTCGATGAGAGTTGGGTGAGTTTAATCGAAGGACAAAGAGCAATGGCCTCATGGCTTTTCATCCAAAAAAGGGGAAATGTCATCGGCAACTGGTACCAAATCTCTGCTCAGGGGGCCATAAAGCCGATCATCATTTCCCGATGACTCCGATGAAATAACGAAAAGAAACTGATAAACTGTTTAAAATATATTTGTTAATAAAAAATAAATGACTGGAAGCAAAATTTTCAAAAAATGTCCGTTCTGTTTATTATGTTTTTGTTTTTTAAATGCTAACTTTCAGTTTTTCTGAAAAAAAATTCTTCCTCCAATGGGCCTGAACCCTGAGTGTATGGAGCCACAGACTAGCGCATTACCACAAGGCCATTCAGACTTATCATGCATCGGTAAAAGATTGAAATAGGGGTTACTTTCCTCTCACATTGGGACTTTGAAATTTTGACGAAGTGCTGTTCAGCTATTATTAATAATAGTCAAATTATTTGATTGGTAAGAAATTTCACTTTTTACCAATGTATGTAAGAAGTAACAACATTGAAAATTAATAATTAAAAAGCAATATTGCAAATTGTATAGGAATTTTAGTGTGAGTTTAACTTTCATATTTCTTGGATAACTTTTAAAAATTAACTGATTTATCTTCTTGCTGTTTACATTAAGAAGGTTTTAAAAGAGTTGCTCATTTTAATGAATTTTCCATTATTCTTATATAATGCAGCTGATGCTCAAATAGATTTTCTTTCTTTTTTTTTAAACTTCTTTTTTAATTATTTAAATATTACAAACAATTTTATATAATAAACACTTACATTTTTTTTTTGTAAATATTTCTTTTCAAATTTAAATTTTGTAGGAGGGGGCAAGGGGGGATACCACCCCCCTGCCCCATCCCAACCCCAATATAAGAAATTTGAAGTAAATTATGCAATTAATTCAAGAATTGTTCAAAATTTCCCTTAGATTATGCAAAGGCACATCTAAATTACGCAAATATTTATAGGAATTTAGGGGGCTGCTCCCCCTAAATTTCGATTCTCGATCATGATAATAATCAAGTTTCTTTGTGAATTTCTGTCCTTTTACCATTTTTGACCCCCATTTTTTTTTCTCGCTACGTTCCTAAAGGGGGGGCATTGGCCCCTTAGAGGTAAAATAGCTTGTGTAGCTAAAAATTTTGTTGTATTGTGAAATTTTTACATAATTTTAGTTTTATAACATTTGACAGAATTTCTCACAAAAAGGCTTCATTGTTAATTTTTAAACAAAAATCCAAATTTTGGGAACCCCTCCACCCCTCGATACTTTTGAGAGCCAATATTTAAAATTTGAAGTAAATATTATACTAATAATTGAAATAGTAAATAAAGAGGCAAAATACTGGGAGACCTGCAAGGCCCGATGACTGTAGAGTTAGAGTTTCGGATAAGATATTGTTTGTCGGTTTCCCATTGGCGAAACTGCTCGTCTAGATCACTTCTATCTATGAATAAAAATTCATCTATTGCAGAAAAACAAAAGTGCACTTGCCAATGACTGAATTCGATGAGTCGATGAACGGCCGAGCAGATAAAGAGCAGTCATTGCTACTAGGGATTTGATTAAATGTGTTGATACAGTACACTACCTTTAATCTACACAGGTTGGGATCAAGGGTTGTGCGGATTATAGAATCATGCAAATTACGTGTCATTTTTTTTGTTGACATCCAATTAATGAATGTTTTGCTCAAAAGTATGGTCATTATCAGTGGCATCAACAGGATTTTTCTTTGAGGGGGGGGACCCAAGGTGTAGGAGTATGTTCGTACAAAACCGGAGTAAAATAAATATTTTATTATTAGAACACACACATAAAAATGATGTTAGACCAAAATAAAGTAAAGCACTTAGTCAAAAACATACGTACATTGTTCTACCGTAAACCAAAACATTGTTAAGTCATTATCTTAGATTACACACAGCATTATACTTGGGACTCTTGGCAAAATATTAGAAAGTGAAATTGAATGCACAACTGACATAATGCCAGTGTCAGAATAATTATCGGGGGTGGAGCAAGGATCTTGATCAGAGAGTGTACCAGACAGTTTGTGTGATACTTTATTTATGAAAGAGTTTGAAATAAGAGCTTCCTTATTTTATACTTACTTAAATCACACTTCACACAAGCCAAGAAGATTTTAAGAAACAAAGGGTTTAATTTCATAATTTTTCTGCAATGGGATGATTATTTTCCCACCAACAAATTTTTAAACTTGCAATGACTAGGTGAAACCTCTTCTGATTTGATTTTGTGGTTAAGACAATGCTACACGAGTGCTATCGGCTTAAAGAGGGGATACTTTGGGGGAAGACTTTTTAAAGGGTTCTAACCCTTATTCATGTTACATCTGGAGAAAACCACCAAACTTAAACCATTAGATTGCGAGCCATGTGGCAGGTCAGAACCCTGGACCAGAGGCGTAGTGAGAGCATCATGATTGAGGAGGAAGAGCTATAAAATATGCCATTGCAAAATTTCAAACCACGGCAATGAAATCAGTTGGAGGAAACAAAATGCAATATCTGCAATAAGCAATGTTTTCAGTTTTTGAATAGACTAGCCAAAAAAATTTTTGGAGCCATGAAATTTGAAATCGCCACTTTTAGATCAAAATTTTTGTTCAGGAAAAGTATAATTTGCAGATGGAATCCAAATTTTTCATAATCCTTGTACTCTCTCGGAGTCAGACATGGATTTCGTTGTGGGAGTAGCAAAGAGTGAAATAAGTGCCAAATGTCTCAGAAATTTTTGTTGTGTGGGTGTCAGGCACTCCAAATGTTGTTGTTCCAACATGAGACTTGACTTTCATTGTCAAACAGGTAGGCGGTATCACAAGCACTGATGAATCTCTAATTGGGTATACAGGAGAGAGCCAGAAATCTGCACAGCTTGGGACCGTGGCTTGTGAAGATTTTAGGAATTTGCGGATTTTGGGGCCATAAAAGATAAATCATTACATTTCTAATTTAAAAAAAAGTAGAATACAATTACAATGAAGTAAAAACACAGTCAAAAGTATTTCACTTATATTTTTACATTAAATACAAAAGCATAGGGAGAAAAAAAGAAAAAATTACATGAAGACTAGCAAAGCAAATGGTTTCAAAATTTCCTTTTTCTAATTTTGAAATCACATTCTATGGTGATTTGTTTTAAAACATTTTTTTCTACTTTTAGTTTCTTTCATTCTTTTCTTTTTCTTTCTTACTTTTATTTATTTATTTTTGCAAACTGTATATTATCATTAATTCTTGTTTTGTTAGAGAACTTTGCTGTTCTAAAAATTTAAGGTATTCTCCTAACTTTAAACTTTTATCAAATGGATTTTATTATTATTAGTTTTATTTAAGTTTTCATCATCATCATCAGAATCATAGTTATCTGGATTCAAGACACTTTTCAACAATTTCATCAATGGTGGATGACTGCGAATTTCATTATTTACATCAGAGAAGGTGTATGGATTTCAGACGTTTGTGGATTTTAGGTCGGAGGATTTTTGGTGCTCAGCTGTACTAATTCTTCAGATGTACAAGCAGTATTCTCAATACTCGGACGGTTTTCATTTTGTTCTGTTTTAGATCAACTTACAACGAAAAAAGCTTCTTAGAGCTTTAATTTTTTTCTTTTTTCAACTAATTACAAATGGATTACAATTATTACTGCTATATATTCAAGACAGATTCGTGGTTATCCTATTGTTCGAAAGAAGGGGAAGACTGAAGACAAGACTGTTCACAATAGTGTATTTTTCAACGAATGGAGGTTTAAAAATAAGAACTTCTTTCTGCTATGATCTTTGCCTGACTAAACTTTCAATCCTAGCTTGCCCAGATGAAAAAGTTAAACAGAACAATTTTGTCCTGTTTCAAGAAAAGTAGCATAGCAGAAAAAAATTTTAGGGAGTGTTTTAGGCAACACTGTAACGAAAAATCTTGAGGTCAGGAAATAGTAAGCTTCAAAAGGGCCCTTTTTAATGCACATTGAGGACTCTTATTAAGGGCCATAATTGCAACTGAGTGCCTCGAGAAGTGCACTTGCCCCTTGAGATTAGGAAATTGCAACCATGAGAGAAAAATGGAGCATAATTTGATTAACAGTGGTTACGCTTGGAAAAGGTAGTGAAGATGAGGCCCCATCATCATTTGTTTCCACAGAGTAATAACCCCCCCCCCCCCCCACGAGGAATTTTTTGCCATACAAAATGTACATATTTTCACTCCCTTATCACACACATGTATGTATATATGTGAGTTGCAGTAGTCGTACTCGTAACACCCCTGTTAAAAAATAACATCGAAAGAATCAGTGTCCAGCCTTTGGGAAACAATGTTTCCAGTGTCGCGGGAAAAATCATTTTTCCAGTGTATCTAAATTTAAACCTGTACAGGAAGTAAGACAGAATACTGAAGAGAGTGACTATGAAGAATTTTTTGTGAACTCTTTAAGTGTAGCAAATATTAAATGTGTTAATTCAGCCTCCATCTTTAAAGAATGGACTAAAAGTCTAATTGTGGCAGGGAAACCTGTAACTTTCAAGTTGGACACTGGGGCTGAAGTGAACGTTTTACCTTTAAACAAATTTAAAATATTGAACTCTAATAACATGATAAAAAAATCTAATGTTGTATTACAAGCATTTGGGGGAGCTAAGGTCAAACCTATTGGATCTGTAGAGTTACAATGTACCTTGGGTGGTGAGGATCACATACTTTGAATTTCTCATAGTATCTAACACTCAGTCACGCCCATTATTGGGACTAGAAGCTTGTACCAAATTAAACCTCATTCAATATGTTAATGTTATTGAAGTTCCAAATAAAGGTAAGTTAGATCATTATATGAGTGTAGATCTTTCTAAAGATGAATTTATTCACAACAATTTAGAAGTTTTTGAAGGTGTGGGGAAATTTAATGGCACATATAAAATTATAATTGATGAACAGGTGAAACCTGTTGTAAGACCACAGACAATTAAAGAACCTCTGATTTCTCAAACAATTCCTGAATTGCCATACGAAAAGGTTGGTACTGACATTTGTGAGTATGGGGGGAAAAGCTATCTTGTAATTGGCTGTTATTTAACAAGATGGTTAGACATAATACTTATAAGAAACAAAAGTGCAATGGAAGTCATAAACAAATTAAAATCAGTATTTGCAACACACGGTATTCCCAAAACTTTAATATGTGATAATGTTCCTTTTAATAGTTTGGCAATGAAAAAATTTTCAAGGACTGGGGGGTTTGAAATAATAACTAGCAGTCTTTGGTACCCTCAATCTAATGGGTTTTTAGAAAAAATGGTAGCGGTGGCCAAGAGCATATTTAGGAAAGCTGGAGTTGATAAATTGAATGAGGCATTACTGGAATTTAGAAACACTCCGATTTCAGACGTAAATTTATCCCTGAGTCAAATGCTGTTAAGCAGAAATTTAAGAACGCGTTTGCCAATTACGCAAACTGAGTTAAAACCAATTGTAAGGAATCCAAATACAGAAAAGCGAATATGTAAGCAAAGAAAGACCAAAAATTACTATGATAGACATGCTCAAGAACGACCTGAATTTGCTGCAGGGGAAAAGGTAATGTTAAGGGAGGGAAATATATATGGGAACCTGCTATAGTTGTTAAAAAACATTCAACACCAAGATCATATTGGGTTAAAAATAAAAGAAATAGGGTAATTAGACGGAACAAGTGCCATTTGAGGAAAACAAAGAATCAGAAGGATGTTGTGTTCTCAGATTATGATGATATTGGTGCTGAATATCCTGAAAATATTAATACTGAAAGCACAGTGTTAAATAATGATCCTCACCCTCAAAATAATGATTCTACAACTTATAAAACCAGAAGTGGCCGCCTTGTGCAATTCCCTTCTAAATATAATAATTATGTAATTCATTAATACTTCTCTTGTAAAGAGGAGAGATGTTATATGTAAGTGGCAATAAGCTCTAGCAAGCAAACTGAAGTGAAGAAGAATGCACAGCGTGCACTTGGATTGCAACGTGATTGCGGACGCCGAGTATTGTAACTTGTTATTATGACTCGATAATTATTAATAAATATTATATTAAATCTTATCATGACTCATTGAGGAGTGACATAAAACAACCTCCTTGAAAAATTTCTGGCTACGCCACTGCCTGATTCTCATTGCCAAGAATAAGCCCCTTTTTGAAAAATTTAGGGTGGGGGGGATTCTTAACCGCAGAACCACCCCATCATTACGCCACTGTTCAAGAACTGGCCTTAAAAAACTAGAAGTGGACCATTCATATATAAAATTAACTTGGAAACCTTTTAAAATGAAATACAGTTGAGCGCCAAAAATCCACAAACGTCCGAAATCGGCACACCTTCTCAGATGTAAATAATGAAATTTGCAGTCATCCACTAGTGATGAAATTGTTGAAAAGTGTCTTGAATCCAGATAAATATGATTCTGATGAAAACTTAGGTAAAAATAATAAAATCCATTTGATAAAAGTTTCAAGTTAGGTGAAGAATAGCTTAAATTTTTAGAACAGCAAAGTTCTCTAACAAAACAAGAATTAATGAAAATATACAGTTTGCAAAAATAAATAAATAAAAGTAAGAAAGAAAAAGTAAAGAATGAAAGAAATTATAAGTAGAAAAAATATTTTAAAACAAATCACCATAGAACGTGATTTCAAAATTAGAAAAAGGAAATTTTGAAACCATTTGCTTTCCTAGTCTTCATGTAATTTTTTCTTTTTTCTCCTATGCTTTTGTATTTAATGTGAAAATATATAAGTGAAATACTTTTGACTGTGTTTTTATTTCATTGTAATTGTAATTCTACTTTTTTTAAAATCAGAAATGTAATGATTTATCTTTTATGGCCTAAAATCCACAAATTCCTAAAGTCTGCACAAGGAATCACGGAAAAAAGCGCACCGGAAAAAAGTGCACCCGGAAAAAAGCGCACAATATTGAATGGGTTTGTATTTTGTGAAGAGAAGAGGGGGGGGGGGGGCATGAATTAAAAAAAAATGTGAGGAACAAGTGGGCGTCCTAAAGGGCGTAAACAGAGGTACATTAGTGTATTTTGTATTTATCTCTATTGAAAATTGTCATTCAGACAACATTTCCAAGAATAGTGGCCTGATTTCTAAGTATATAGTATGACTCTCCTACACTCTACAGAAGACCCTACAGATTCTACAGACATGGACGCCGGCAGCATAGGGCAAGTGGGGGGGGGGGAATGCCCCACCTGGATTTTTGTATGCAGTGTTTTCCCTTGCTTTTTTTGCTCTTTCCAACATGGTAACCCAACATGGAAGTAGTCTTTGCCCCCCCCCCCTTGAGTAGTCTTTGCTCCCTCTGGAGTAGTCTTTGCCGCCCCTGGGAAATATTCTGTCGGCGCCCATGTCTACAGAAACTCCTTGTTCCAGATTAAAGAATAAATAGAAAATAAACAAAGGAGTAATAATAACATTAATACTAATTTCAGCATTTTTTCAATAAACTGATTGTTCAATTTGTTTGTATTCTTAATACAAAGTCCAGAACTAGTGATTCAGTAAAAAATTACAGCAGTTTCGAAAAATGTAAATACCATCTCTCACCCAACAGGCAACCCTAAAAATAGAATCTAAAACTCTCACAGATTTAACATGCACGTTCTCTGTAATATGTTATCACATTCAGTCTGATTTGTAATCAGCTATGGCTTATTATTACTGGTTTTCTTTTTATAAATGCAAGAGTTTATTCTGATTCATGCTAATTTATCTTGTTAACTCTTTGGTTTTAAATAATAATTCTTAGAATGAATGATTTATATGTATATAAATATTTTAATTTGAAAGTATTTAATTTAAATATTACTACTTTTTTTTAGACATGCTTTTCTTTCAGAATTAAATTATGGTATTAATAAATCAATTTTAAAAAAACTTCCTTAAAAAACACTTTTTAAATCAAATGTTATTATAAGTGCAATGTTTTTAAACAAATTTTCATTTCTAAATTCTAAAAGAAAAACCCTTTTTAAAGGAAACTGGCTAAAAATGATTTAAAACTCATTTCTTAAAATGTAAAATATCGGCTATATATAACTGTAATTAAAATTACTTTTTAATTAGTTTTGTTGGAATAGTTTTAATAATTATATTTTTACCATTATTAGTATTGCAAAGCTTATTCCCCCTCACCAACTTTGTTTAAATACACTGCTGGCCACCCAAATTGCAACACCAAGAAAAACAAGAGATATCACAACAAAATTTATTGTGTAGATAACATGTTGACCAAGTAACAAATGATTAAATTTACAGCATTCTATGAAGCGTGGTTCCTGCCAAAATCAGTACCCAGAGTAGCCGCCGTTGTTGGAGATCACAGCTGCCACACGCCTCGGCATTGATTCAAAGAGACTTTGAATGTGTTCTTGGGGTACAGCAGACCAAGCAGCTTCCACACGTTGCCAAAGTTGATCTGGTGTGACAGCTGGGGATGAACTCTGGGTCAGTCGTTGAGCAACCATGGACCACATGTTTTCTATCGGCGAAAGATCCGGAGAGCGCGCCGGCCAGGGAAGCAATTCAATCTGGTGATTGACGAAGAACCCTTGGACAATGCGTGCCACGTGTGGCCGTGCATTATCCTGCTGAAATATGGCTGTTGGCAAGCCCTGAAGGTAAGAAAGGACAACTGGCTCCAACACCTCGGAGATGTAGCGCTGGCTGGTTAAAGTACCGGCAATGCGTACTAGAGGAGTGCGAGAGAGATATCCGATACCGCCCCATACCATAATACCCGGTGCAGGACCAGTGTGACGGTGCATAATGCAGCTGTTCAGCATCCTCTCTCCACGGTGTCTCCAGACTCGAATCCGACCGTCGTGGTGTTGCATACAGAAGCGTGACTCGTCAGTAAAGAGAATTTCATTCCATTCTGTCGTCCACATCCTTCTTTCATCGCACCATTGGCGGCGGAGACGTCTGTGGTTCCGCGTCAGAGGTAGACAAAGCAACGGACGTCTTGCGGACAGACCATTCTGCTGTAAACGACGTCGAATGGTACGCGCAGACACTGGATGATGCGTTACAGACTGAATCTGCTGTGATATGGTTCGTGATGTGACTGAGCGGTCCGTCACTGCCATGCGTACAATCTGCCTGTCATCACGTGACGTGGTGCACTGAGGTCGATGCGGTCGATCACGTCTGTCCGTCGTACCCTCCTGCACCCAACGATCACATATCCGCATCACAGTTGTTTGGTTTCGTCCAATACGACGACCGATTTCCCTGAAAGATAACCCACAATCTCGGTATGCCACTATCCTTCCTCTGTCAAACTCGGATACTTGATCAAAAGATGATCGTTGTTTCCTACGAGGCATAATTTATCGTTTTTTTGAAAAAAAAGCAAGAAAAACACAATTGCTGTACTTGAAACCGTCGAAATCTCCAAGCCTTAAATAGCGCTTTGAGGTGGCGCCACAGGCGCGCTTGATGTGCGTCTGCGCTGAAATTCTAATCATTTGCATATCTCACCTCAGCTAATGCATGTTGTAAATTTCATATTATTTGCATGCTTCCTTCAGGGTGTTGCATTTACGATGGCCAGCAGTGTATATATGCAAGTCTTTTTATGAGAAAAACTGAAACTTTCTACATCACCTCATTAATGTACAGAGGCATATTTTAGTTGGAAATTTTTGTAAGAGGGCTTTATAAAAATTAAAAGTTTGTATTTGTTTACATTTAATCTCCTGAAAGTTTTAATTCACCACAATAAAATAACTTTATAATTAATTCTATATGTATAAGGTCAATATATAAAGAAGTATATCCTAGGTCAGTGTTTTTTAGGGACTCTCTATAATAGGGATTGAAAGTGATTATGATTTTTATTTAATATTAAAAATATTAAAATTTTTACTTGCTGTGTAAATTATGAAGAAAGTTGTTTTTGTTTTGTGGTTAAGGCAGATTTACACGAAGCATGTCTGCTTAATTAGGGTATGCCTTGGGCAGAGGACTTTTTGAGGGGTTCTGATGCGTCTGGAGAAACAGCCGTGCGGTAGGCAGGAACTCTAGAGCTATACACTTCAGCCGTTTACCAAATTGTTATGAAATTAGTAAAAGAAATATTTATACTATAATGCAAAAGGTCAAAATATATATTTTTTAAAGCTTTATAAGTTAAATTTATATCTTCTAAAGCTCTTTCTGTACTTTACAAAACTCAGTAAACTCTAAAACTTTAAAAAGAAATTGCTGAAAGAAGCAAGAATGACGATATAGAGAAAACTAAATGGATAAGTTATCGAATATTGAACTTCATATATGAAAAAAATACAACAAGAAGGAAAAAATACTGTTAAAACAGTTATTATAACTTGATGTAAAACTGTGAGAACAACTCAATTAAGAAAGGGAAAATGTCATTAACATTTTTTCACCAAATAAAACTTTTTTTTTTTCATAAAATATCTTGTAATGCATTGAAAAATAAAACACGCAAAAAAAAAAAACAAAACTATTTTAAAGAAACCCTAATATTTAGAAATAATTTAAAACCAGTACAGCAGATTGGAAATGAGAAAAATTGTTTAAACCAAGGGCTTAAAAAGTAACCCTGTTTAAATTAAGCAACCTTGACAGTGAACTTTTTAAAAAATATTTTATCAAGACACAGACTGGAGTTCCTGTTCGCATTTTAAATGGAACAGTTAAAATGACCCGTTAAACAAATGTTTAAAAAAAAAAAAAAGATTTTGAAACGAAGTTCAGAGGTGGGACACATGCCCCCCCTCCCCCCCACACACAGCGAGATTGTCATGCTGTTTGTTTTAGATTTTAAAACAAATTATTGTTTAACTGATTTTGGTACGAAACTGGGGGGGGGGGGGGGGGCATAGGGAGATACGTGCCCCCCCCCAATCATTTCAGCACTACCATAGATTTCCCCCTATTTGTTTTGATAAAAATGATTTCATCCATTCTGTAGATGAATTCGGATATTTCCTTCGGAAGAAGGACCCCTTCACCCATCGCAACCCCAGTTTTAAACCATAGATATAATTTGTTTTAAACCCCGAGTTTTAGTGACCGGATGTGTTATCCGTCATTCATCAACCCGCGACGAAGAAAGAGTATATTCCTTCACACTGCCTACCCTCTTCTCCCGGGGGCTATTTCTGATAACACACAGTTCTATCTTTGTGCTTCTTGGAAAAACGTGAACGTGACCTTGACAAACACCTTGACAACTCAGTACTCACAGTGGCGGATTATTGGAAGTTTGTCGGTGGGGGCGGTTAGTTAGAAGATTGACATATACGTCCATTTTATGCAAGTAAAATAGGATCTTTTACATTAATTTCTTTTTTCTCGGGGGGCGGTCACCCCCTCCGCCCTTGGTACTCAATTGTGAATGCCCTCAACTCCCTCCTCCCTCTTCCTCCAGTATTTAACTGAAGGCTAAGTGAAAATACAAGTGTTTCTATTGGGGGGGGCATTCAAAGTATGAAGCATGTTAGTGTAAAAATGATACAAAAAAAAAAAAAAAATTCAAATACTTAAAAAAAATTCACTTTACCAAAAGGCGCTCTTTCGGATGCCCACTCCTTCTTTACACCCCCCCCCCCCACACTTACTCATCCAAAAAAATAAAACCCTTCAAAATTGTGCGCTTTTTTCCGGGGCGCTTTTTTCCGCCCACCCTGCACAAGACATGGTCCCAAGCTAAGCAGATTTCTGGCTCTCTACTGTATTAGATGACCAAACAGAGACGGCCCGAGGGGCGTGCGGTAGAGATGAGACGGGCTCTGTAATTCACAATTGTGTTCGGGCTCGGGCTCATGAAAAATTTCTCCTTTATTGAACATACTGCTTGAAATAGATTTTGAAAAGTGATTCATGAGGAAAATAAAAGTACTTATAAAAGAAAAATAAATAAATAAACAAATAAAAATAGCGGCACGTGCGCCTATAAGGTGCGTGAAGCTCTTTGGGATTTTAGAACGGCGGTTTATATTCCTTAATTAGTCATGAGATCCGACATTTTTGATAAAGGACGGATACAAAAAATTAGAAAGTGCATTCAGAGTTTGCAACTATATTTGTTTTTAATTTGCACAAACGGCAAAATTTATTGTATTCTATTAATGAAGTAATTGAATTTTTTAAAAATCTTAACTGAAATTTCGGGCTCGGGCTCCGACTTAAATAATATTGCTCGGGCTCGGGCTTCAAAAAATGAGCCCAAACTCATCTCTAGCGTGCGGGGCCTCTTCTCTATCATGGCTTATGAGATAGCAATAAAATGGCCCAGGAGCGGGGCCTTAGGCGATCGCCTACATTCGCACCCCCCCTTGCGCTGGCCCTGGACCAAACAAAAGCCTACTTATTAAAAAAAAAAAATCCTTTTCAGTCTGAAAATTTGGGAGGGGGGGGGGGGGGGAGCTCAAGCACCTGTGTACGCCACTAGTCATTATGTACATTATGCATATAATGACACAAATAAAACATATTTTGACCATTAAAGTTATTTTGCAATAAAATGGGAAAAAAAAATATTTTCCTTCGACTCAAAAGGGTGGTTTTATTATTATTTTTTTTTAACACTTACAAATTCAAAATTACCTAGCCCATTTTGTTCCAACAGCTTACAAAGAAATATATTGTGCTCGGAGAGAAAAGCTTGTTTTTGCCCATTGCAGATTTTTTCTAGAGAAATTCAAAATCATACTGAATATGAAAGGATTCCATGTATGAATATTTTATAATGCTGAATTTTCCACAAATAGTAATTTTAATTATGATTACGAATTAGCTGATACTACTATAGAGAACTTCTTATTCTAGTTATTTCACTTCCATACTGCCAGCCTCCTTCAGCCAAAAACAGGAAGACTCGGGTTGAAAAAACAGAAGATTTCACAAAAAATCAGAAGATAAAAATAAAATTTAAAAAATATTTTAAGAACAGAAGACTGTTTCCCCCAGTGTATATCACCATTTCTTATTTTTTTATATTAGTATTGTAGAGAAATAAAAACAAAATTAAATAGCGATAGAAAAGAGTTTACCTGAATTTTTTTATGTAAAATAAAAAAAGATGCAGTATTTTCACAAAATAAAAACAATTTAATAAATGTAAATTTGACTTTATTTTTAATCAAAGTATGTTGTAAAATAAACAGATTAAGATTTTTTTTTTTATCTCGTTCAAAGTAGCTTTAAAAAAGCTAAAAGCTTTTACTAATAGCTCATCAGAAAAATTATTTTCAAGCTTTAGTTTTTAATACTAACAAATTTTCTAATGATGAATCACTGAGGGAAGAACGAAATGAAGTTCTGTTAACTATCAATAAAAGATTTGCTTACAAATGCTTTGACCTCACTCATACTACAGCATTGTGCTGTTAGCTGTTGAAATGATTTCTTTAATAAATTATTTTGAAATAGAATTATTATTTTACAATTTTTTTGTACAGTTTGTAATACAATTTAATATATCGACTAAAAATTTTAAAAAGACAGAAGATTTCATCTTCTGGCAGAAGACCAGAAGATAGCTTAAAAAAACAGAAGTCTTCTGTCAAAACCAGAAGAGTTGGCAGATATGCTTCCAACAAACAAAACTTTCACCAGTGTTGGATTATTGCAAGTTTTTCGGTGGGGGTGGTTATTTAGAAGATTAACATATACATCGATTTTATGGAAGTAAAATAGGATCTTTTTCTCGGAGGGCGGGCGGTCGCCCCCCCCCCCTTTAATCCGCCCTTGGTTTCACTCCATGAAGAAATATTGCAATGTAAAACAATTTGTTTACATCAGAACATTGTGGTGGATTATAGGAATTTGCAGACTAGAGGGAGTGTACTGTATTTTATTTTAAAAAGGTTGCTTTTTCAAGCTTTTCTAACACCCTAATGTGCATGGTACTGTTGTAGTACAGGGGTGCTTAAATTTAGTTTAAGCTTTATTATTTTTTATTCAATAGAATTAATTCTTCTTTGGTTTCCCTTTTCTGCATGTCTTGATATACTATTTTATCAATCAAAATATCGCAAGAGGATATCCTAGACAAAAGCTCCACATTTTACTTATTTATTAATTTTTTTTCGCCAAATCGGCGGGCAATAACAACTTATTGGGAACCTAACGAGGAGAAAAAAGCTACTCGCAACATTACAACAAAATTTTAAATCGTTTTCGTTTCCTAAAATGCCATTTCAACACTTTTCAGGCTGGATGAACTAGTACTGAGAGTGCGTTAATATTTTTATCTCTCTCTTCCCATAAAAACCGAATTCATCTTCCACTCGACATTGATGAATTTGCCGAAGCAAAGGAGTAAACAAACAGCGCTCTCCTCCATACAGAGGTCTGCCACATTTAGCCTTTCCGCTTAACTTTGGCGAAAAGGCCGTCATTAGTTTGGCGGGTGAAACACTTCCGGTGGCTGAAATATCACAAAAGACAATAACAACTCACCTTTAATCTTTTTAGCGTCATCGTCTTCGATACCTCTTTGCACCAGGAAGTTATACAGTTCATTTTTATCACACTTAGGATTAAAATCCATGAGTTTGAAAGTTCATATGACATCAAATCATTCCAGCAAAATTTGAGTCAGTAGCGGTAGTAAACAGTTCGCGGAATGATACACAGCGGTCGTGAATTGCATTTCTCTATCCGCTCTTCGAAGAAGTTCGCAAGTTTTCTATCGAAATCGCGAAATGTTTCAGTTCACTGTCATGAAATTCTAATAATAATTCATGCAACGTTGTGCTTAAAGTTTTTAGTCGGTTCAACGGGAATAGAATGGAGCGATAAGGTAATTTCCATATGAAAGGCGATACGAAACAGCTCAAAATGAGAGCTATCTTTTTTGAGCCCTTTGGATAGAGCGAATGAGAGAAAGCTTCCGATAAACGAGAGGCTGGGCATAGCGGATTAAATTGCTCTCTGGCGATTTGGCGTGCAGTCAGACTCCTTTGGCAAGAGTCGTTTCTCCCGCTGTTATACACTCCACGCTAGGGGTTGCCGCCCGCACCGCAAGTTGATCCGCGAAAAACAGCAATATATATATATATATATATTATTTTATATTTTGTTGATTAATTGTTCTAAATATATATTTTGATTAATTGATTTAAAATATATTTTAATGAATTAAAATTTTAGATTTGAAGGTAATATGTTACGGAAATAAAAAAGAAACAGTGGACAGTTAAAAAGCAATCATCATTTGGCTTTTGTATGAAATTTACATACGATTAGAGAAAACCCTTCTTTAAATGTTTAGTCCGGGGTTTTAGCAATTAATAGATATGGATTATAGATGCAGATAAACTCTTCGGGTTTAAACCTATATGTTCCCATGGATGCAGATTGAAGCGAGGACGAAAATTGCATTACTGATTCTTGTAGGATACTGAAAGATTAATATGGGCTAGCAATAATGTGTGTAACAACAAAGAATAATAACCGCTCGTCTTTGTAACGGTAAGAAAGTAAATGTTAAACTTTGTGTAAAGTTCATTTACATATAATCTATATTTATAAAATGCTAAATTCTTTTAATCAAGCACAAACTACTAATTCAATGAAAGAAAAAACTAATTCGTATTCAAGAATGATTTTTTAAGACTTTCTTTGGACCATTTTGTTTCAGTGAAAAATTAATAAGGTAAATAGCTAAAAACTTAAAATTAAATGAGAAAGCAAATTCTTGATAATTTTTTTACTGTTGACTTTGTTTTAAACCGCAAAAGATTTCTTATGAAATAACTTCAATTTACAAAACAAGTCAATCTTCTATATAGTATAAACTTAGTTCGTCTGAGGGTGCGGGTGGGAGCACGTCACGTACCCTTGTGCCCTCCCTGTAGATCTGTGATGGAGGGGGCATCACCTGAGCTTTTGACTGTTTTTAAATAATCGGAAAAATGAGAAACTCAATCATTTGAAATGAATTGATGAAATATAATTGATGCAGATCCCATATATTGCATTATAATTTTTTTAATTTTTTTGTCTTAATTATCTGTTCTTTTAAAATTCATTCGTTCTTATTTCCCCCTTACTTTGGCTTTTAAAATTGCTATATTTTGTATGTTTCTTTTTAAACAAACAAAATCCTAAATTATCCTATACAGTATCTTAATGTTAGCAATTCTGAGGTCGTTCTATTCTAATCGAAAATATCGAAAATTCCCACAGCTAGGTTTAGAGGATGGAGAACCGATATTTTAAACACACTTTTCTAATGAATATTTTTTGCTTGTAATTTTTTTAAAAGCACACTTCATGTAATACACAAATGAAAATAGATGTAGTTTACATGCAAATGAACTTTACAAGTCATAACCTACAGGCTCTCTACTTTACAATGTTTAAATTAGGATAGTTAGGATGTTTAAATTGACTAGTCCCCTTATGCGTCCAGCGTTGCTTCCTAACTTTAGTCTTTCAATGCTAAAGTGCGGAAGCAATGCAATTATTTGAAATGAAAAATTGATGAAACATAACTGATGCAGATCCCATAAATTGCATCAATCCATAATCACCCTACAGGCCTCAGCGTAAGGCAACGTTGAGCGCTCTGTTTATAAATCGAAAAGAGCAGAAAAACTATTTCGTTTGCATAGATCAGCCTTTCTTAAAATGTGTTCCAATTTTAAAGTTTAATATCTCTTAAAAATCACTTATCAACACCAGTCAAAACATTGTCTATGTATAAAGACAGGGAAAAAAAAAAAAAAAAAAATTGAACGGTGAAATCTGGAAATTTCTTGTATTGTCAATGACATAAGTAAAACATTAAGAAAAAATAAAAAGATAACAAGAAAACTGTAAATAGCTGCGAGATAAAATTTCATGCGGGCGGGCAACCCCTAGCGTGCAGTGTGTAACAGCGGGAGAAACGACTCTTGCCAAAGGAGTCTGACTGCACGCCAAATCGCCAGAGAGCAATTTAATCCGCTATGCCCAGCCTCTCGTTTCCGATAATCGCACGAGACGCTGGGCAGGCCGGATGATAGTGCTCTCTTTCGATTTGGCGTGCAGTCAGACTCCTTTGGCAAGAGTCGTTTCTCCCGCTGTTATACACTGCACGCAAGGGGTTGCCGCCCGCATGAAATTTTATCTCGCAGCTATTTACAGTTTTCTTGTTATCTTTTTATTTTTTCTTAATGTTTACTTCTTTCCCTTGTCTTGCCTTTAACATTGGGGAAACAAAAAAAAAAGAGAAAATTCTTTCCCTTTTCTTGCCTTTAACATTGGAGGAAAAAAAAAAAAAAAAAAAAAAAAAAAAAAGAGAAAATGTCATTGACAATACAAGAAATGTTCCAGATTTCACCGTTCAATTTTTTTTTCTTTTTTTTTCCCTGTCTTTATACATAGACAATGTTTTGACTGGTGTTGATAATTGATTTTTAAGAGATATTAAACTTTAAAATGGAACCACATTTTAAGAAAGGCTGATCTATGCAAACGAAATAGTTTTTGCCCTAGTAGCAATAACCCATCGGTCGATGAGAGGCGGGTGAGTTAAATCCGAGGAGAAGGAGGAATGGCCGATCACGGCTTTTCATCCAAAAAAGGGGAAATTTCATCGGCAACTGGTACAAAATGTCCGCTCGGGGGACCATAAAGCCGATCATCGTTTCCCGATGACTCCGATGAAATAACGAAAAGAAACCGATAAACTGTTTAAAATATATTTGTTAATAAAAAATAAACGACTGGCAGCAAAATTTTCAAAAAATGTCCGTTCTGTTTATTATGTTTTCGTTTTTTGTATGCTAAATTTCCGTTTTTCTGAAAAAAAAAAAAAAAATTCTTCCTCCCCCGGGCCCGAACCCTGAGCGTACTGATTACGAGATAAGCGCGCTACCCCTAGACCATCGAATCTTGTCATGTGTAAGGCAAAGTGTGAAGTACCGGTTATTTTAGTCTCAGATTGGGACTTTGGGTGAAATTTTGACAAAGTGTTGTTCAGCTATTATTAATAATAGTCAAATTATTCGATTGGTAAGAAATTAATTTCACTTTTTACCAATGTATGTAAGTAGCAACAACATTCATAATTAATAATTAAAAAACAATATTGCCAATTGTATAGGAATTTTAGTGTGATTTTAACTTTCATATTTCTTGGATAACTTTTAAAAATTAACTGATTTCTCTTCTTGCTGTTTACATTAAAGAGGTTTCAAAAGAGTTGCTCATTGTAATGAAGTTTCCGTTTTTCTTATAATGCAGCTGACGCTCAAATAGATTTTCTTTTCTTTTTTTTAAACACATTTTTTTAAAATTATTTAAATATTACAAACGATTTTTATATAATAAAATAGTTACATTTTTTTTGTAAATATTTCTTTTCAAATTTAAATTTTGTGGGAGGGGGCAAGGGGGGGGATACCACCCCCCTGCCCCCTCCCAACCCCAATACAAGAAATTTGAAGTAAATTATTCGATTAATTCAAGAATTGTTCAAAATTTCCCTTAGATTATGCAAAGGCACATCTAAATTACGCAAATATTTATAGGAATTTGGGTAAAGTGTAAACCACTGGGGACACCTGCAAGGCCCGATGACTATAGAGCTGCAGTTTCGGATAAGATATTGTTTTTTCGGTTTCCCATCGGCGAAACTGCTCGTCTAGATCACTTCTATCCATGAATAAAAATTCATCTATTGCAGATAAACAAAAGTGCACTTGCCGATGACTGAATTCGACGAGTCGATGAGTTAACGATGAGTCGATGAACGACCGAGCAGAAAACAAGCAGTCATTGCTACTAGGGATATACGTTTATTTCAAATCACAGTGGCAAAAGAAAAAATTGGGCCCCGCCCGAAGGCTTCCGCCTTCCTAAAAAGAAATTATGATTCCCTCTCCCTTCAGTCCCCTTGAATTCGTATATTCTGATAATTTTTGAATAGCTTCCCTCCCTCCCAACTGGCTGATTCAGAGGGGAGGGGGGGGGCGCACGTGTGTCCCCTGACAAACTAAGATTACACTATGGGCTGCAGATGGCTGACTTATTTTGTAAATCCATATGAATGTTTTAGAAAAGGAGACACATTTTTTGAACCCAATCCAGACTTTTTTTTTCTGGATCTGCCATTGACCCCCCCCACCCCACCCCTACAAGATTTTATGCTTGAAATAAACGATTATATATAATTTTATTGATACATTATGGTCACGTTAAAATGCTCTATCGATTACTGAACATTTGAAATACTTGAAAAAAATGCATTGATTAAAATTAAAAATTAATTTACATTAGGGTCGTTTATGATCAGCTTCGTTGTTCATTCTTCTGTAATTCAAACGCAATGTAATTTTTGAGGACTTTTTTTTATCGTTTGCAAATTTATTGTGGAACTTTAAAAGCGAAAAAATTTAAGAGCCTCTAAAATCTGCGGGCCCTGGGCAATCGCCCCGATTTCCTGATTTTAGAAAGGAGCAGAACAAAAAGAAAAAAAAAATCGGTGGATGCACAGAATTTTGTTTTCTTTCTTTTATGAATGCTTTTAAATTTGTGACTTATGATGGGAATTTCTTTGAAAAATCCCCTAAATTGAGACGTAATATTTTTACAAGAAAAATAAATCACTCAGAAGGCTTGATTTCCCATATACAGTGCAGGGGCAGATCCAGAAATTACTCAAGGAGGGGGCGATTTTGTACCTGAAACAGAGGGGTAGAATGCGCAAAATCATTTTATAATTAATTAATATAATCAATTATACCAATTAATGTAATTAATTATTTTATTGATAAAATCTACAGATGAGCGATGATTAAAAAGGACAGGGAGTAGTACCCGCAATACACCCTTTAGAGAAAGGCTACATAATTTTCATTATACTTTCATAATACATTCATGTCCATAAATTAAGGATAATTCAGAATCACACAGAAATTGATCTCTAAAATAAAAATTTCACCTGTGGAATGATCACACACATCTTGAAGAAGAATATGCAAATTACGGGAAACCACCAGATGGCGTGGATGGTACGTCACAATGACGAGAGTGTAAGAGAGGGGTATATAAGGAATGGTGGCAAAGAAGTAAAATTGTTCACAAGCGCTGTGAAAGCCTTTCAGTGCAAAAACCACATCCCTAGTAGCAATGACTGCTTGTTTTCTGCTCGGTCGTTCATCGACTCATCGTTAACTCATCGACTCGACGAATTCAGTCATCGGCAAGTGAACTTTTGTTAATCTGCAATAGATGAATTTTTATTCATGGATAGAAGTGATCTAGACGAGCAGTTTCGCCAATGGGAAACCGAAAAACAATATCTTATCCGAAACTGCAGCTCTATAGTCAACGGGCCTTGCAAGTGTCCCCAGTAGTTCACACTTTACCCAAATTCCTATAAATACTTGCGTAATTTAGATGTGCCTTTGCATAATCTAAGGGAAATTTTGAACAATTCTTGAATTAATCGCATAATTTACTTCAAATTTCTTGTATTGGGGTTGGGAGGGGGCGGGGGGGGTATCCCCCCCTTGCCCCCTCCCACAAAATTTAAATTTGAAAAGAAATATTTACAAAAAAATGTAAGTATTTATTATATAAAAATCGTTTGTAATATTTAAATAATTTTAAAAAAAGTGTTTAAAAAAAAGAAAAGAAAATCTATTTGAGCGTCAGCTGCATTATAAGAAAAACGGAAACTTCATTACAATGAGCAACTCTTTTGAAACCTCTTTAATGTAAACAGCAAGAAGAGAAATCAGTTAATTTTTAAAAGTTATCCAAGAAATATGAAAGTTAAAATCACACTAAAATTCCTATACAATTGGCAATATTGTTTTTTAATTATTAATTATGAATGTTGTTGCTACTTACATACATTGGTAAAAAGTGAAATTAATTTCTTACCAATCGAATAATTTGACTATTATTAATAATAGCTGAACAACACTTTGTCAAAATTTCACCCTAAGTCCCAATCTGAGACTAAAATAACCGGTACTTCACACTTTGCCTTGTACATGACAAGATTCGATGGTCTAGGGGTAGCGCGCTTATCTCGTAATCAGTACGCTCAGTGTTCGGGCCCGGGGGAGAAGAATTTTTTTTTTTTTTCAGAAAAACGGAAATTTAGCATACAAAAAAAGAAAATATAATAAACAGAACGGACATTTTTTGAAAATTTTGCTGCCAGTCGTTTATTTTTTATTAACAAATATATTTTAAACAGTTTATCGGTTTCTTTTCGTTATTTCATCGGTGTCATCGGGAAACGATGATCGGCTTTATGGTCCCCCGAGCGGACATTTTGTACCAGTTGCCGATGAAATTTCCCCTTTTTTGGATGAAAAGCCGTGATCGGCCATTGCTCCTTCTCCTCGGATTTAACTCACCCGCCTCTCATCGACCGATGAGTTATTGCTACTAGGGGCTCCTTCGTGCCATGGTACAGCATCAGACCTGTCTTGTCAGCTCTCTTCAGCTACCGGTACGACAGTTTCAAGGCAGACCGTGTACAGACGCTTAGGGCACATTGGTCTATATGCTCGTAGGCCTGTCAGATGTGTTCCACTTACCGCAACTCACTGTCGCCTGCGATTAACCTGAAGTAGAGAGCATGCATTGCGGACACCGCAACAGTGGTCTTGTGTGATGTTTTCCGACGAGTCCAGGTTTAGTTTGGAGTCTGATTCTCGCCGGACATTCATCTGGAGAGCGCCAGGTACCCGTTACCATCAAGAGAACACCATTGAAAGACACCGTTACGGTGGTGCAGGATGGCTCGTTTGGGGAGGAATTATTCTTGGTTCCAGAACTGACCTGCATGTTCAGAGTGTAACGATGACAGGCCACATCTATCGGGATGTCATTCTGGAACAACATGTACGTTTGTTTCGGGGCGCCATGGGTGCTGCCTGAATTTGTGTTTATGGATGACAACGCCCGTCCTCACCGTGCAAACATTGTAGACGAATGCCTTCAATCGGAGGATATGCATTGGCCAGCATACTCACCGGACTTGAATCCAATAGAGCATGTGTGGGATATGCTTGGCCGACGAATTGCAGCCCGTCAACCCCCTCCCACCTGTCTACCGGAACTTCGGAGTGCATTGCTTGATGAGTGGTGTAATATTCCTCAAGATCAGATTGATCATTTGATACTCAGCATGCCTAGGCGTTGTCAGGCCTGTATTGCATCGTCCGGGAGACATACTCCGTATTAACCATCCTACTAACCATGTTATACTGTTTTTTGTAAATAGGTTCTTTTTTGAAATTTGGTCAAGGGAGTAAAACTTGCAATTTTTATTAATTATGTCAAACATATAGCATCTTTTTTGCTCTTTACTTTTTGTTTAATAAATAGACTTTACAAATAAGTCAAATTTGTTTTGCTTCTTTCTCTTTCTTTGCCTGAACTTCATTATCCTTAATTTATGGACATGAGTGTATATTTTAACAGATTTTTGGACTTCGCACAGGAAGGGGTGATCGCCCCCACCGCCCTCCCCTTGGATCCGCGCCTGATACAGTGTCATACATTTCACAAACATAAAATACTCTCATATGAAAAGTGGGAGAAAGCATTTTCAAGTTAAATCTGGGGGGAAGGGGGATAAACTTATTAAATATATTACGGGTACCAGTGGCGTAGCCAGAAATTTTTCATGGGGGGGGTTACGACTACTGCAACTCATGTACATGTATACGTGCGTGTTATACTGGAGTGAAAAATATACATTTTGTATGGCAAAAAATTCCTCATGAGAGGGTTATGACCCCCCTAACCACCCCCTTGGCTACGCCATTGACGGGTACCGAAAAGTAATGTCAATTTTTTACGTAAAACACGAACAAATAAATTTTCAAAAAGTACTGAATTACAAACAAGCTGTGCCTAAGCACAGGACTCATATTTATTAAATTTTAAACCGAGAATTTTATAGATAATTTTTTTTTCTCTAAAGAAAACTGGCCACCCTTTCCCTTTTTTACGTTTATTCTCCTTGGATTATTACATTCGAAATGTTCTGAAATCGATTTTCAGGATTCGGGAGTGTTGTGTTTCACAGCAAGAATTTTATTGATATCTCTTTCCTTCTTTAAGATCACGTAGGGTAGAGTTATCATGTAGTAACTCATGCTTCAATAGCAGGGCCGGCGGAAGCGGGCCTGCAAGGCCTTCTTTGCAGGCGGGCGCCAAATTGTCCCCAAAGCAAAAATTTTTAAAAAACGGACAGATTTTAGGAAGATATGTTTTATATTAATAATGATTGCAGTGTATATATAATTTGTTTATTTGTCTGATAAAATGTGTTCCAAGGCCGTAGCCAAGAGGGGGGGGGCAGGAACATATATTACCAGGGCCGTACCCAGAAAATAATTTTGGAGGGGTCCGACATTTTTTTAGGGAGGATGGGGAGAGGGGAGGTCTGTTTGATTGAATATCATTTTATATGTAAATACTCTCCCCCCCCTGCCCCCACACATATAGGATATATATATAATGTGATAATTTCGGGAAGGGGCAGGGTCCGGTTACATAGGACGAACCCCCTGCGTATGGTTTTGTATATTACTATATGTAAAAAGGAATTAAAAACTTTTAGAAACATATATTATTATATGTAAAAGCAGGGGAGGCCATAGGGTGAGTGCCCCCCCCCGCTGAAAATGTAAAAAAAGTCGCCCCCTTTTACGAAGATCAACCTTTTCTCAGTTTTTGAGTTAGAATGTCGCCCGATGCTACGCCCCCGCCCCCCACCTCCCGAAACTTCCCACTAGCACCAAGGACGTATTTAATTTTGATTTTTGTTACTAAAAATGATAATGATACAGTCTTTCTGTGAAAAATTCTGCCTTTTTTACCGCTTGGACCCCCCCCCCCCCGAAATTTCTTAAACCCCGCTCCGAAATGTTTTTCTAGATACGTGCCAGCCTAGCACCGATAATTCGCCGTGCTCGCGAATTTAACATATGCTAATTTTAAAAAGCAATAGAACAATTTTAAACAAAAAAATAAAAAAATGTATGTGAAATTATGTTTCAAAGCTCAAATATTTAAGAAGGAAATCAACTACTTAGTCGTAAATTTTAAACAGCAAATTGAAACTTTTTAACTGTACTAAATTAAATATTGAAAGACGCATTTTCAAAAATAACACAAATTTAAGTTGAGGGATTTTTGACGCAGAGAGACTGTTTTACTGCCACTTAACTAAAAATCTGGAGTGACTCCACTTGACTTTCCGAACACGTACGATTAAGATCATTACCAAGCACTTAAATAAATTTTAATCGATGAATAATTCAAACGTATACCAAATTGAAACTCAATCGAATGCACCGTTTAAACGCTTGCGCACTTTCAAGAATTTCTCCCCATATGCCATTATGCCATAACATAAAAGAAAGTTTTGTCGTAGCCCTGTAGGAGAACTATAAGTCCTACACACACCAAAATCAATACCGGTCTTAGGATGGTGGTTTATAACATGTATACCGAATTTGAGCTCAATCGAATGTATCGTTTAAACGCTAGCGCACTTTCAAGAAATTCCCCCCATAGGCCATAATGTAAAAGAAATCTTTGTCGTAGCCCTGTAGAAAAACTATAAGTCCTATACACACCAAAATCAATACCGGTCTTGCAACGGTGGTTTATAACATATATACCCAATTTGAGATCAATCGAATCTACCGTTTAAACGCTAGCGCACTTTCAAGAAACTCTCCCCATAGGCCATAATGTAAAAGAAATCTTTGTCGTAGCCCTGTAGAAAAACTATAAGTCCTATACACACAAAAATCAATACCGGTCTTGCAACGGTGGTTTATAACATATATACCCAATTTGAGCTCAATCGAGTCTACCGTTTAAACGCTAGCGCACTTTCAAGAAATTCCCCCCATAGGCTATAATGTAAAAGAAATCTTTGTCGTAGCCCTGTAGAAAAACTATAAGTCCTATACACACCAAAATCAATACCGGTCTTGCGACGGTGGTTTATGACATATGTATCCAATTTGAGCTCAATCGAATGCTCCGTTCAGGAGCTATCGTGTTCACTCACATACACACAAACACACACACACACACACACACATACACACATACATACATACATCTCGTAAAAATAGCATAAATGGATTCAGAAGCCCTCAAAACGTGTAAAAACACCAAAATCTCGAAGTCGAATTTTTTCATGATTACAATACTTTCCTTACATGGTACATGTTCGGAAAGTAAAAATTGTGATCTTTTATAGGCAGGGTTTAAGCTGAGTTGAAAAATTCTTTAGCGAAAAAGCTAAAATAAGGGGAAAAGCTTTATCAAATTGCTATAAAGATAATTCCATTTTTCTCACCGAGAGATATTGTCCGATCTCTTTTTCTTGTGTTGTTTTTTCAGTGGTCTTGAAAATCATAGACGCACATATTATATACATCAACAAGGAATTTAGGATAAATGTCTTTTTTAGAATTTTGGATACAGCTTGGGCATCATTAAATGAAAGATTTGACGCAATGAAAAATCACTGCGATAATTTTAGTTTCTTGTGTAATTTATCGGAAATCGATAATGCAGATTTGAAAATAAAATGCAGTAATTTAGAAAAAATGTTACAATATGGTGATAGTAAAGATATTATTAAAGCAGAGGACTTTTTGACGAAATAGTAGCTTTTAAAGACATTTTTACAGCCGGTATGAATGACCCAGTCGATATTCTGAACTTAATTGTGTCAAATAAATTGTGCTTCCCGAACTTGAATATCATATTGCGAATACTACTCAGCATTCCCGTTAGTGTTGCTAGTAGCGAAAGATCATTCTCAAAATTAAAATTGATCAAGACGTATTTACGGTCAAGTATATCTCAGGAAAGACTCATAAATCTAGCTTTGATTGCTATTGAAAATGAAATCTGTCAGTAGATAGATACAAAAGAAATCACAGAAAAGTTTGTAAATATAAAATGCAGAAGAATTCATTTTTCCCGATAAATAAATTTATTATTTTTTTTTTCAAAATGCTTTCTTTAAAACTTATTTCTCCTGTAAAAAAAGGTGGGGGAGGTGGGGGGGGGGCGATTTTAGCTTTTTTTGCAGGCTGGCGCCGTCTAACCTTGCGCCGGCGCTGTTCAATAGTTTTATGTAAATAACACAACAAAAATGGGTGCTACCTATTTTAAAACTTTTCTTAAAATGACTAAAAACTGAAGCGAATATTAAATTTTAAAGCAAATGATATAGTTTATTACATTTGCAAAAATAACATAACCGTGTTTTTGTAACTCATGCTATATGTGCTGGACACTAAAATCATTTAGAATAATATATGAATGTATATAATTACTTTGATTCTAACCATTTATTTTATTATTTTTATAAACTTCACGTGTATTTATTAGAAACAATCAGAAGATATAATTTTAAAATTCATAAAATTACAAAAACAACATATCATTTTGCAATTTTAAAATTTATAAAATTACAAAAACAATATATCTTTTTGCTAAAATTTAACGCTGCATGTAACAAAATCTGTTGATGTCTGACTTTGAAGTGTTGCCATTCTGATAAAGAGAAACTTTTAAGAAAAATGAACTGTTGCCAACACAGCTACAACAATTTAATTCCTCACACAATTTATTTAAAAATATTTTTTTTTTCGATGGTCATGTCCATGTTCATATGGAATTGCCCATAGACTATTTTAGCATAAAAAAAATCTTAAAATCGATATTTTCATCAAATTTTGATATTGTGGGGGTTCTGAGTCACCTTAAAGACCGTTTATGCCCCCTATTTCCTCATAGGTTAGGAATTTTGAAAAAGTGCTCTCTAATTTAGCGCATAGACTAGACAGCGCATAGACAGTGGAAGTGCAGAAATAAGGTGGTTTAACGGCACAACCATAACACGTCAAAGAGTTAAGAAAATTCCTCTGTAAGAGGTAATAAATTACAGAAGTTCTTATATAACCTTGGGCTTGGCATCTTTTATTAGAGTGTGTCATTGGAGAAAATAATGATTATAACCCAAAAATTCAATAATGTGTTAAAAGTGAAGGAGTAAAAGCCAGTGTTGTATGATTAATTCGCTTCTGCTTCATAGCTCGGCCGGATGATTAATGAGCTTATTTGTGTAATGCACTGATTGCCCTAAATGCATTCGCTAGTAAACAAGACTGAAGAAATATGCTTCATAAGCATAAAATGAAGCTGTGTTTAAATGATATTTTGTATTCATAGGACTTCATAGGTCGTTTTTGTTCGAAGTGTAGAGAAGATATTAACCATAATTAACGACTGAGAACTAGCGGTCAATATTTAACTACGATTAATGATTGACATTGAAATTTTTAGTCAGTACCTAATGAAGACTGATATTATGTTTAATCGTGAATACTAATTAAAACTTTCAATCATCAAATTTGCTTGTGAAATTTCTTTATTTACTGTTTAATTGCCGTTAATTTAGTAACTCTACCGCTCAATTGCCGTGCATGATTTTGTTTAATTATTTTTTTTTATGGCGGATATTTAGAGACAACCATACAACAGAAATCTGAAACACGCTTATATTTTGAATACAAAATAAAGTGTTATATATTAAAAGCTTATCATAATCCATGCGTCGACCCTATGTTTTCTTCCTCACTCCATTAACCCTTTAACGCGCAGTATTCCCGCTCTGGGAACACCAAACTCTGACGTTTTGACTGTTGCCAGTCACGAAGAATAGATTTGATTTCTATAAAAATAGTTGCGGGTGACATAGCTCCACGAGAATCCTTTACTTTTCAGCACGTCATTTCCCGTCAAAAAATGGTCACAATTATTTTTAACAGCACTGACATCTGCTGAAAAATGGAAGAATGCGAGAACAGCTGGATAGATTGCCCAATGCTGAAAAAAGGGCAGCCGTTGCCATCGCTCGACTTAACTACCAGCAAGATGTCGGACGATCGAAACGTTCATCGCGTGCCACAGATCTAGAGACCCTTCTTTGACGCAGCTGACTGTGCGGCACAGCCAGCACACTTACATTTTCCATGTAAGGAAAATTTTCGTTTCCTACCGTGCGCAGAACGGCCACGCAGCTAGTTTAAAATAAAAGACAGATATACTAAGTTTGATGAATAATAATAGGAATAATAATGACTGTGATACTATTTCACAGCGCTGGCATTACATCTGCAATTCTTTTTTAACTAAACGGTAAGGCAATTATTCAATGCAAACTTATCGTTTGGGGTGGCCTATGTAATGATGTATGTTGATCGTGAGTAAACCATACAGTTAGTTTTTGATCTGAACAGATAAAAGGAAATAGGTTTGTAAGTGGAGTAAAGTGAAGATCTATCTCACTAAAAACAAATGCTCTGATTTAAACATTAGGAAAATATAAAAATACTCTGGATCATGTTGCCTGAAAAATATGGAATGAAATTAAAAATTGAAAAAAATAATATTATTGAAATAGTATTAGTATCGTACAAAACATTATTATCGAAATATTGTATTTCACTTTGCATCGTGATTAACCCTTTGAGCCGCAACCCTTTCCCAATGCTGAAAAAAGGGCAACCGTGCCATCGCTCCACTTAACTACCAGCAAGATGGCGAACGATCGAAACGTCCATCACGTGCCACAGATCTAGAGGCCCTTTTTTGAGGACAGCTGGCTGTGCGCGGGCACAGCCAGCTGTCGTCCAAATCTGCATACCGAAATTTAAAACCGCTATACTTCTTTTTTACTTTCCTTGTATGAAGTTTGTATACGAACAAGGAGCTCGTGATGTACACATCAGATTTTCTTCAAAGTTCAATGGGAGGATGCAAACACGTGTTTTTCGCAGAGCAACTGGGTTGGCGGGCGAATGGAACAACAGTTGTCATGGGCCTATGTAAATTACTGCGGACAGGGGCGTAGCCAGAAATTTTTCATGGGGGGGTTACGACTACTACAACTCATATATATGTATACGTGATTGTGACAATGTAGTGAAGAATATACATTTTGTATGGCAAAAAATTCCTCATGGAGGGGTTATGACCCCCTAACCCTCCCCTTGGCTACGCCCCTGACTGCGGACCATTGGTGTATTCTAGAGGTGAAGAACAGGGCATGTGCTAATCATGGTGACTTTTCATTCCTTTGTGACTTCCGCGTGCGTATAATCGATAATCTCTTTCAGCAGTGCAAAAAGAACAGCAAAAGAACAGTATGATTCATACTGTTCTTTTGCTAGAAAGTGCTATAATCAACACTACCTAATAGTTTATCCACCCAAACTTGGCAAATACCCAAGCTGAGCCCAAGCTAATAACTCGAAAGCAATATGAACATTATGGGCCAGACCACTATACGCCACAGCACCTAGAAACGGTCACCAGTAGATTGACTATTGATTTGATTCCCTGAAAAATTTAGAATAATGTGGCTCAGTGACATTGTAGTTGAGATGTCTGTGTATCTGGGTCAGAAAAATGATCAGTGTGTAGAAAAGTATCCCCAACGACATGCTTTGAAAGAGTTTTGTTGTTAAACCATAACCAACGCATCGCAACAAACGCAAAAAATTTCTATTAACAAATGAACACAACACTTTATTTTATACCTCACTACATTGTTGTGAACAATACCAAATTACTCTTTGAAAGCTAAAATGTATGTTGTCGTATTGTTGTCGATGAGAAAAATTTGCAACAATAAACAACATAAATCATTTCTATCTAAGCTCTTGAGATTGATGCTTGGATCTTTTATAACTGCTATATTCTTGTGCTTGAAACTGTATTTTTTATACTTTTCAAACATTTTGAATAAGTAGTTCATTTTTTTTCCTCCCAAAATGTCTTTCGTTGCACCAGTTCCGAGTCTCGCTGTCCCACAAAGTGAGTCGGATTCTGATGTCGACGAATTTGTGGATGCAAAGTCCTCGTTTGCTTCCTACGCTACGGCGTCTTCCCGTTTCCTGGCAGTCCCCGAATACTCTCCTCAGTATCCAAAAGATCTGATGGAAAGTTTTTTGGGCGACTGCTTGTTAAGTGTTGCAGCGCCCAAATACTCTCCTCAGTATCCAAAAGATCTGATGGAAAGTTTTTTGGACGACTGCTTTTTTAGTGTTGCGCCGTTGATGCAATTCAGTGATGCACAACAGGCGAAAAGCAAAAAAATTAGGAAGCGTTTAGCTTGCCTGCTTTTTTGCTTTAAGATCTAAATTATACAAGTATAATGCTTTTTATGCGGTTTTTGGCTCACAATTAAAAACCGAAACTATTTCGGCTTTTTATGCGGTTTTTGGCTGAGGACAGTTAAAAACCGATCTAATATCTGCTTTTTATACGGTTTTTGGCCTCGGGACAATTAAAAACCGATCCTATCCGATGTGGCACCACCTTGTCGCGGTGGATAGGCTTTGAAACTAAGAGTGCCACAAAAGTAATATGATTTGAAAGAACCCTTTCTTTTTAACTGAATTTTTCAATAAAAATTTTGTAACAAAATGAGATTCATGTTTTTCTTCGAAGGAAAAGCTGTTGCACCGAGCCTTCTTGCAGAATTAAACTTTTATAAGTATAATTTTGATGTCGTACAAATTGTAGAACTTGTTCTGCAATTTAAAGAAATATTTGAGTGCTGCTGATTGAGTAAAGCCTGGCTGATTGTTTAACTAACTTGTTTCTTTAAAAATACCTATCATTAGAGATCTGAGTGAAAAAAAATTTAGAAATAATGATTTTTTTCAATGATATACCAAATGTGAGCCTTTCATCATACAACGTCGTAGCGATATCTTTAAAGAAAAATGATCGGGAACTATACATGATTTTGAATGTAAAACTTTATTGTTAGAGTGAAAAAAATTTTTTTTTCTTTCATAATTTCTGTACGATCCCTGAAATGCGATCATTCCACCTGATTTTTTTTTCTTGGAGAACCATGGAAAAGTGGTTTAAGTCAGCATTATATTTATCTTCATATCTCGGACATTTTTTAAGATACAATTCTCAAATTTTGTATGACACCTCTTGATTGTATGGTGCATTTTTTACTCATTGGGAATGTTTTCATACAGGAGTTGTATACAAATTTAAGAAGTGAAACTTTTTGAAAATTAAAGAGAGGACTTTTTTTTTCGGAGCGTAATCTTTTTTAATACCTTATTTTGAACATTTTTTTTTTCAATTTACACTGCCCACTTATCTCTAATAGATAAATAATTAAAACCCTTTATCAACTTTTGGCGACACCCATTTATCATGTATCAGGGACGTAGCCAAGGGGGGGGGGTGAGGGGGGTCATAACCCCCCTCCCCTTGAGAAATTTTTGCCACACAAAATGTATATTCTTCACTACATTATCACACACACGTATACATACATATGAACACGTTTACACACACGTATACGTGCCATACATACATGGCTTTGAAACTAAGGCCCTTATTCAGATAGATTTAGTAGCTACCAGGGCCTTATTATCGCAAGGGCAAATCGGGACTTTGCCCAGGGCCCCCGACGCGAAAGGGCCCCCCAATTTCAAATATTGTTCTGAAATATATTTTTTATATCAAAATGTTATGAAAAATAAAATACATTTCATAGAAGGGGCCCCCCAAATTCATCAATGCCCGGGGCCCCCGTTGGTCATAATCAGGCTCTGGTAGGTACTAACCCTATTGTTTAGTTACTAAATTTAGTAAAGTGGATTCAGATAGAATTTGGAGGCGGAGATACTAAACACGTGACCAAAACAAGCTGCTGAAATCACGTGACCACACAAGCTGCTAAAAAAGTAAGACTGCTTATGCTGCCACAAAAGTAATATGATTTGAAAGAACCTTTTCTTTTTCACTGAATTTTTCAATAAAAATTGTGTAATGAAAATGAGATTATTGTTTAGATTCGTAGGAAAAGGCTTTGCAAAGAGCCTGTTTGGAGCATTATAAGTATAATTGTGATGTCTTCACAAATTGTAGAACGTGTTCTGCAATTTAAAGAAATAAGATGAGTGTTGCTGATTGTAATAAATTTTGGCTGATTGTAATAAAGGTTGGCTGATTGTTTAACTAACTTGTTTCTTTAGAAATATCTATCATTAGAGATCTGATTGAAAAAATTTTTGGAAATAATGTTTTTTTCTAATGATACAACAAATGTGAGCCTTTCATCATACAACATCACAACGATATCTTTAAAGGAAGATGATCATGAACTATAGATGATTTTGAATGTAAACGTTAATTGCTGGAGTGGAAAAAGAGATTTTCTTTCGTAATTTCTGTACGGCCCCTGAAATGCGATCATTCGACCTGATTTTTTTTCCTTGTAGAACCATGGAAAAGTGGTTTAAGAAACGTTTTATTTATCTTCATAGCTCTGACATTTTTTAAGATACAATTCTCAAATTTTGTATGCCACCTCATGAGCGCACGGGGCACATTTTACTAACTGGAAATTGTTTCGTACGGGAATGTGTACAAATTTAATAGAACGTATGCAAAAGCTCGGGAAAATGTTCGAATTTCGATAATAAAGCCCTGCTGACAACATACTAATAGCATACACGGAGATATAAAAGTAAAAGGAGCGTGCTACCCTACTAGCAATTTTGCTCGGGCTACCACCGGCCACGTAGCCAGCCGATGATGGCCCGAGCAAAATTGCTAGTAGGGTAGGGGCAGCAGGTTTTAATTTTGCCTATGCATCAGGCCCTGATTATCGCAGGGTCAAGAGAGGCTCCTGATTTCGAGGGGCCCCTTAATTATTAGCAGTATGTGAATTTTGTTTAAGGTGTTTTTTTATTTTTTTTTTTTCAATGCAGTAAATGCCTAATTTTTTAGAGTTATGAATGTACAAATTACGAATAGTCAAAATCTTTTTTTATTCTTAATTGTACCTCTCCGTAGAAAAAAAAATGTCACAGCAGATTAACGATTTCCAGAGAAAAGAAGCGGTAATTAGGATGACTGCTAGATTTTAAGTAATTACGCGGTAAGTTGCCGGACCCACTGAAGATTTTTAAATGGCTGCCCAGCGAGAATAGGGCACCGTTAAATAGAAATTTGCCAATTATGATGATTAATATTGCGAAAAAGTCAGGCTTTTAGTTGTATTTTTTAAGTCTTTACTCTTAATAAAGCTTATTTCTTAATGCTGATATTTCATATGTTTATAATGTTTATAAAGATTCTCATTTATCTAATACAGTATATTTCATGTTGGGCACATTTAATCATGACAAAGATTTATATGTAAACAAGAAAAAAATACATAAAGTATTTTCCAGACACAATAACAACATGTAGGGAGCCCCCATTCAGACTTCTGCCGCAGGCCCCGGTTTGTCATAATCCGACCCTGGGTGGCATGGCATGGACTTAAAATGCGGCAAACGCCAGAGCCGATGCTAATGAGGGTGACGGGGAGGGGGGGGCTATTATCATACGTTGAGCCCCCCCCCGAAGTCCCTGGAAATCACTTTCGAGATCTTTCATTGAGATCTTCCAGTTGACGCCTTGCCTTCATTTGGAACGCTAAAATCCCATCCATCAACTGGATGACATCGGGACTGTATCATTACGTCTGGAAGATTCAACCTTTGGACTTCATTGTTTCAAGGAAAAGTCTATGGTCAGCATAGGTAAGCAGCTCATCTGCCGCTAATGCGGAAGGTCACTGACAGAAAGGCAGGTTTCGCGTAGCTCTGGGGTACCGCGAATTTAGTAGAGAAACTCTATCTGTGTGGAGTACGACGGAACGTTTAAAACGGGGGGGGGTGTTATGAGAAAAAATTGTCCGTAAGCAATGGAAGGGTGTGTTTAGGAGATCTGTGCATATTGCGAAGGGGTTCGTAGAATCGCGAACTCGCATAATTGCAGCTTGAGAAGTGTTTGAGGTTCGGCTGGGAGGGAATTTTTCGTTGTCTGTCGTTTGAGGTACATGTACTGCCGATGTCTGTTTCTGCTATTAACACATTTATTTATGTCTAGTGTCCCTTTTTTTGGGACGGCATTTTCGCTATCAGTCGAAAACGTTAGTTATTTTTCCTATTCTTTATTCAAGGGTATTGAACCTCACCTCCACAAAATATTTTGACGGGACCCAGTAGGATGCTGACATTTCAATTCTTATACATTATGATTTTAAAAGAAATCATCCCTTGTTCAAGAAGTTGACATCAGAATTTTTTTCTGTTATTGATAGTATCTACTAGCAAAAATTGAAGAAAGTCGCAAAAATATCTGGGCGTTAAACTAAGGGCCAGCCATAATATCTCTGGGTCAGCAACGGTTTCTTTTAGTGGAGCAGAGGTGAAGCTCTGCTTCGCCGACATTCGTATGCAGGTTTATTTTCTTTGTTCTAGTAAAGTGACCATCTCTCTAAAGTTCAAATACGGGACACTCACGCTCAGATCAGTGCTTAGGTGATGACAAACTGGGCACACTGCCCAGTGCTACTAAAATTTAGGAGCGTTATAATCTGTTAAATTCATGGATATCAAGAAGCCGAATAAACTTCCTGATCTAGAACTGAAAACTGCACATCAGTAAGCATAGCCGTGAAAAAATACAGAGTATGTAATTTCGTCTGTAGCTTTGTTTTTAAAATTTACAACATGGTAAGTAGCTAGAATGCAGCTTTTGAATTATCGAAACGTATTGCATTAAAATATTAACTAATTAATCAAATTTACTTAATTAGAGTCAGTAGCAGCAGCCAAGGACGTATTTACGGGGGGAACCGGGGGGTCCGGAACCCCCGAAATTTTGATTTTTGTTACTAAAATGATATTGATACAGTCTTTTTGCGAAAAGTTTTCCTTTTTTAGTGTTTGGACACCCTCAAAAATTTTTGGACCCCTTCCAAAATGTTTTTCTGGATAAGTGCCTGGCAGCAGCGAGTTTTTACAGGTCAAGAGCAACAATTTAGTAAGTAGACAAATTTGAAAGATCTGTAATTATTTTTTTGACCAGGGAAGCTAAGTATTTTCCGCACAGGGCTGCTAAACCCTAAGCACGTCCCTGCTCACATTAGGATATCGTAAGGAGCACGTTAAAATTTATGAATACAGCAGTGTTTAAACTCCAAACGAACTTTTAACGCAAATCTATACTCAGTAGATTATAACACTGACAATCACACAAACGCATATTCGCTTTCACAGATTTCATTTTCTGCTGTTCTTAAAAAAAAAAAAAATGTGTGGCCCCAGAATTTGTGATTTTTAACCAAAAGAAAAAAAAAAAGCTGTTTTCTGGCAGTGATCGCAGGAATGAAAGAAACGGGACAAGACAGGACTGCCTTTAAATACAGGACAAAACTCTAAAGTATGGGACTGTCCCGTGAAACTGACGGTTGGTCATCTTATCTCTAAAACAGGTTCATACTGAACGCTGTTCGTTATGAAAAGCAACAGGCATCACAAGACTTTTGAACAACTTGAAAAAAAAACCAAACAATAAAATACTCAAAATTAATAATGCTTCTTTACTAAACGCACTAAATACTAATATTAACTGTCAAAATACTACATGCCTCTTGCAACTTTCAGAAAAAAATTCTTAAACTCAAAAATTGTAATAAAAGTGGGACGAAGTGAGATAACGGGAAATACTGAATTAATACTTCATAATTAGTATTAAAGTTACCTCCTGCCAAATTTACATTTGAGTAATTCACCTTTCATTCTTGAGAACATTGTTCGACAGATTTGATTGAAACAAGGAATCAAATATCTCGAGGCTTGATTACTTTTCTACAAGAGGGTAAATTAATATCCGGTTTGCAGCAAGACTGAAAACTGGAGTTTGTTTCATGTAATCTCCGCGTAACTGGTATGCATTGGGGGAGAATTAAACATCTTATTTTGTCAATATTAAGTAACGAAGTTTGGCATCAGCTACCAATTTATGTAATCCGACGTTCGCAATCGGAGTTTTGTAATAGAGATTACAGGAATTTCGCATGAAGCGTGAAACTTTACTGCTGACTTCAACGGTTTTGGTTTTGAATTTTAATTCTGTTTCATCTGTATTTATTCTAAAAATGTTAATTTTATTAAAGTGATCGTTTTGTTTTTAATGACTACGTCATTTTATCTCTCACCCCCTTTATTGAAAATTGTCCGAAATATATGTCCCAAAAATTGCGACATAAAAGTATGCGACATAATTTACATATATTTAAATACTATTAGTTCACAACAGCTTTAATCTATTGTTACAATATTTCGTAAGCTGTAGAATATACATCCCATGTATTTTTCTATAAATAGGTTACAATCATAAAAGTTTCAATATTGGGTTACCAGGCGAAATACGCGAAAGATGAGCGATAAAATGAGAAATTCAATTAATATCGTTTTAATGTGGCAATAATGAAACTAAAAAATTAGGGGGGTTCAGGGGGGGGGTCTCCCCCTGACGAGGCTCGAACAGCCGAGTTTTATCTTCTTTAACCCTACTGTGCATACTGTAGCCAATTGGCTACACTCTCATTTTTCCGTGTTAAAAAGAAAATTTTATAGTTTTGTCCAAAATATGAACTTAAAATGAATATAAGACCATTATGGAAATAAATTTTAGTTTTAAAAATCTATGACAACGTTATGTTTTGAACAAACAAGAATGAATTTAGCGTGTGCACCCAGTTAGCTGAACAAATTTGTGTATGGGGCACATTTTACTAATCGGGAATTGTTTTGTAAGGGGGTCGTACACAAATTTAAAAACTGTAACTTCTTGTAAATGAACGAGAAGAATTTTTTCTTAACAGAATCTTATTTCCGACTTTATTTTGAACACCTTTTTCAATTTACACTGCCCACTTATCTCTAATAGATGAAGAATAAAATCCCGTTAACACCTTTTTGGGACACCCTGTATGTTTTTCAAAATTCATGTAGCTGAAAAGAACTTGTAGGACCAGGGGCGTAGCCAAGATGGGGGGGATTGGGGGTCATTCCCCCCCCCCCCACTGAGGAATTTTTTGCCATACAAAATGTATATTCTTCACTACATTATCACACACACGTATACATATATATGAGTTGCAGTAGTCGTAACCCCCCCCCATGAAAAATTTATAGCTACGCCCCTATGTAGGACATCATTTACTTTTAAAAAATGTCTTGGCAGTCTTCGTTTATGGGTAATAACAACTTTTTACTACTGAAAAAGAGATTGAGAAGTGTACTTTTATTCAGAAAATTATTTGAAAATCCGCTTTCTACTTTTCGTTTTTAAGTGTAATAGGTTTCTTTAAAAATAATTATGCGATTGCTCTTTAATTTGAGATGTGAGTTTTTTGTCAGGTTTGAAGAGGTTAAATTTGAACAGGTTAAAAAAAAAAAAGTGTAAGCTATTTATGATAATATGCTTCTTTATACACTTCGCCCCTCTCTTGTAATTTTTCTGGATCCACCACTGTGTGCTATTTATCATACAAGGAGACAAATTGACTAACATTTCAACATTTTAACGCTGATTTCCAACTAACGCATGAAGACACATTTTTAGACACTGATTTCTTATATTTTTCCAGTTCGATTTGGGGAGTTTAACCCTCTGTGAATGTTTGCACTCGCGTAAAGTAGTGGCTTAGTCGCTAAGCTCCGTTCCCACAAGAACACGGAAAATGAAGTAGCATCGGCATGGTCTGTGCTGGGGAGGGTGAAGACCTCCCTCGGCTATACTGCTATGGGACCGTGTAGGCTGATGGGAGCTGTTGCACGTAAAATCTGTTCGTGGCTCGAATGTCCTCCATGTTTAAACGATGCATGCGGAGGTGCCGATTTCAGATGCTTGGTCTCTCATCTGGAATTGGCTCAAAATTAGGAGACCACTCATGGGGAGAACGTTGGTCTGCCCAATAGGCTCCCCCATAATGAAATGAGCAATTTTTTTGGCCCTTGTAGCACTCAAGCCTATACTAGGTCGATGACCAGGCCCTTAAAAAAATGTTTGCACCTGATGTATGGACATACATCTATGTATTTTAAACATTTATGCAAGATGTCCTTAAAAAAAAAGAGGTTCTCCGGTCATGCCATCGAGGCAAAAAGATATTCCATATTTCAATCTGAAGGATAGAATCACAATGTCGACTGATGCCATTGGAAGATGACATTCTAACATTAACTCTTGACGATAAAATATTGATGAGACTGAAGAAAAATTTCACACATTTGAGCTGCTTATTCATTTCTCCAGAATACATATTAAAAGGATTTCCAAACGATCCCCAATGTTTGGAATAGCATCCGTTCACTTCAGTGGCCTTACTTTTATTACCAGATACTATAAATTCATTCTCGCAGTGGATACACTAGAACTGAACAGCATGTGTCGAGTCTTGAAGTTTATCCTCTTTGTCCGAATTGCAATGCGACTCAAACCGCTCCTGTCCACATCTTACTTGCTTTGGTTGCCAAGTGCACTCAAATCTTGCTACAGTTCTTCATTGTTCAAAAACGCACGGGTTCATGGACTTGATCTAGATGTTTCTGTCAGTCAATTGGGATAAGAAACAACAAAAATTTGAATTCATTCAGCTGACAGCCACATGACCACATGTCAATCAATACCATGTGTTAGTCTGAGACAGGCCCTCGGTATGAGTCCATGAAAATTTCGATTTCCCTAGCCTCTAAAAGCAAAAGCAGAAATTTCTGTCTTGATAACTTGCTGACTTTTTAATTAGGAAACAGTCCTCAAAGACAGATTTTACAAAGGAAGGACTTGGGCAATTTAATGAGATTAAAGTTCTTCAATCCCGTAAGACAGGTAAATTCATCTGTGCAGATTTGGGAGGATTGAAATTTATCAAGAAGTTGCCTGGAACAGTCTAACAGACTATTTTCAATTAAAAAAATGCAACCATTTAATCGTTTCTTAGTGCTTTAAGACAGGCAGCCAATTACAAATACTAAAAATTTTTTCTTGGAACTCATTTAATGGAATCTTCAACCTTTTTTTGAGCGTTATTCTTCTGAACAGCTTTTAACATCAGCTCATTAGCCTGTGCGCAATGCTCTGTCATGAAATTCATCCACTTGACAGTTTGTAAGACGACTTCCATGTTCTGGGCCAAAAAGTCCGTCGCTTGCTGCAAGAGTCCTCTCTGGTCACACGCGAGCGCCAGAGTGACCACGTCGCAAAACGTGTCAGCTGAAAGAGATCTCTGGATGAAGTCGAGGCAGGCGGACCTTAGAAAGTCTACCTGGTACTTGTCCGCCAAAGCGAACAGTCTGAAGACGGTGTCTGTGGTCAGCTGGTCCACTCTGCCGTAGTACACGTAACGGACGAATGCTCGGAACACTTCCGCCTCGCAGTCGTCTACGGACACGATGTCTGGACCCTTCTTCGCCTTGTCGCGTCCCAGGGGGCACCGTTGACGGGTGCACGGGCTTCCATGGTGAGGCGGTGCAGGCGGAACTCAACAACGCCCTTCAACTTGACGGTCAAGTCTGAGTCTTCTCCGTTTAGCAGCAGTTCTGTTAAGTCACGGTACAGCTTGCCTGGAATTAGAAGATATTCAACAAAATGAAACACGATGAATCACAGAAAAATTACATGATTTTAATCCTTAATCCTTTGACGCGCAACAATTTCCCAATGTCGAAAGAGTACATCCGTTGCGATCGAACGGTTTAACTACCAGCAAGATGGCGGTCGATCAAATCGCCCAGTGCGTACCACAGTTCTACAGTACATTTTTTGACACAGCTGGCTGTGCGGCGCCGCACAGCCACCTGACCGCCATCTTGCTGGTAGTTAAATCGTTTGATGGTTACGACTGCACTCTTCGACATTGGGAAGTCTATCTAGATGTCCTGCTTAAGTATTTAATTGAAATTGAAATGTATTCCTTGTAAATCCAAACAGCAAAATGTTAGAGTTGTGTCCCAAGAGCGACAACACCGCGCTTTAAAGGGATAACCGACCAGGGAATTTAGGGGAATTTAAAGGGAATTCAGATCCAGGCATATTTTAAACTAGCTTTTTGCATATTTTGTCTTCTAATGCGTTAGTTAAAGGATATCAATCATTTAAATGGAGTAAAAAATATTGTATACAATTTTCACTGTATTCCCCATTGCAAGCATGGGTTATTTCTGAATATAATTTTACATTGGTTTCAAGAACGAAATATAGTGATGGATAGCTTAAATAATGAGTGAAATATTAAGAATTAATGATAGATTTATTTTTAAATTTAACTAATGATATGAATTGCGTTTGCAAGGCGGGGGAGAGTGTATCAAGGTAGCTCTGTAAAAATTTATGAAAATGGCTACTTTCATGAATTTTTTGTCCAGTTTCTCACTCACGATAGAAATGCAACTTCTATTTTTTAAAAATCAAGTCATCTTTTAACTATATCTGCTAATTTTTTCATAACAATGTTAATGAAATTTAATTTTCAATAAGTTTTTAGTTTGATATTTCCAAATGGGAACATTGGCCTGTAAAAGGTTAAGGGTGTTTCTTTTAAAAACGATCGCCGTCACAGGACTTTGGAACACCTTTAAAGACAAACCACTGATGTTAAAGACTCGAAAAAACTATAATGCTCCTTCACCCTATGCACTATGGACTAATACCAACAGTAAAGTTGTATATGCCTGCCCCGCAGTGGAGTAGTCGCTAAATTCCGTTCCCGTCAGAACACAGAAAGCGAAGCAGCATCCAGCTTGGCCAGTGCTTGGGAGGGTGAAAATCTCTCTCGGCTGGGCTGCTATGGGACCGTATACGCCAATGGGAGCTGATGACCGTAAAATCTGTTCGTGGCTCCAATGTCCAAACAGTACTTATGGGGGTGGGGGAGGTCTTTTATCTGGAACTGGTTCATAATTCGGAGACCCCGAGCAAGTCGGACGTGCAAATTAAGCTGGAACGACTTGCGGTTTGTGGTCGCCCAACCTAAAATTTCTTGCGCTAAGTAAGTAAATGACATCATTTTAGAGAAAGATCACATCATTTGACATCATTTTAGAGAAATGGCATCATGAGAGAAAGGGTAACGCCCATTGCGCCCTAGCTGCAGGATTAGAAACAAGGGTGTATGTATGTCAGGAGCGAGAAAATTGCGAGGACTATTCACTATTGTAACTGCCCTATGAACACGAAACAGGTACGTCGGTAGGTCAACGGTCCTTCTCGAACAAAGTATGAAAAATAATAAAGATCCAGATTAACCTCAACCAGCCTCGACTGCAATTCTTTCGGGGAGAGGCGGAGTCATTACAAAGAGAGTGGCAACATTTATTACACACACATCTATATATATTTTCGTACGGGCGGGAACTGGCAACAAGCGTTATGCCATAACTAAGTCCCGAACTATTGGCCATTGTATTATGGGGCACCCAATGGGCGGCCAATGTTACCCCCTAAGCCCAAGGAGTGATAGAATAGTTCTCAAGCCACTACACCATCTGAATGGCAGTCAAGGCAAATAAAAAGCTTCTGGTGCATTGATTAAAATTTCGGGGGAAGATCAAACCTCCATGATCCCCCCCCCTGGCTACTTCCTTGCTGTAAGTATATATAGATATTTCGCAATGCAAGACTACTTACTGCACTCCGACTGCGTCTGTGTGGATGTTTCTGCTAATTCGCCAGATCCTTTCGCTGCAAAACTTGGTTCTGCTGCAACACAAAAGTAGGATATCATTAAAAATAAAAAGTTAAAATACCTAACAAACTTTAATTTTACACCAGAGTATAACCATGAATTCTGTAAAGCCTTCATTCATAATTCGGATTTTAGCTATTATTTTTAAATAAAGCGCGTGCTTTCAAAAATTTCAGGTTAAACTCGTTATCATTTCTGACATAGGCTAAGGTCAAAGTTCCCTCAGAGATCTAAAAAAGCAAAACAAAACAAAAAAAAAAATAAACGATTGGAATATTTTGTTAATGAACAGTTTTTCAAAAGGGACTCAAAAAATGAATTTATCGGCAATTATTAGGTGTACTAGCTGCTTGCCCGTTCTCCGCACGGTAGGGAGCAAAACTTTTTCTTGCATGTATAATTCGAATTGATTCCAGTAATGTGGAATCTAAAAATAAACAACATGATTTGACTCTTGGCGTAAAGTTACTCATTAGTTATTCGTAAAGTTAGTATAAATACTGATCTGAGGACATTGTTAATATTATGAAACAAAAAACTATGTCGGTGTCCTTGGCGTAAAGTTACTCATTAGTTATTCGTAAAGTTAGTATAAATACTGATCTGAGAACATTGTTAATATTATGAAACAAAAAACTATGTCGGTGTCATTGGCGATCAGAAAAAGAAAAGCGTGACGGTTCCTAAAAATTTCTAACTTTCAAAATGTCTCATTTCTACATCATACTCTTTTTTAGATTTAAGTTATACCATTAATACCTTAGATACTACATGATGTGAAGAACCGTTTTTTTTATAATTAAATAGTTGTGTGTACCCGCTCTTCGCAAGGCAAGAAGAGAACATTTTCCTAAAATTTTATCATAACTACTTGTGACAAACAGAATCTCAAAGGAAAAAAAAGTTCAGGTACAGAATTTTCTGTTGAAATTACCGCGGGATATATTAACGCGACGTAGAATTATTTAATGTTTAGTTAGCTTTGATGTAAGATGGCTGTTGAAAAACGAAAAGAAACGAACAGTTTCACGAAATATTTATTAACGCGGTATATTGTGCTTTGATCAATATTGCCCTAGCATATCTAATAACTATTACTAAGAGTATCCTTTACTGATACCAATATATTTTCGTTTTTCCATCTTTAATGTTTAATTTAAAGAAACGGTTTAGATATTTGCCACTAATGAAGTTTTTTATTCTATGGTGATTCTTTGCAATTTACGCATTAGTATAAACGATAATCATTTCACTTTCTGGCTGCCATTAAAACAGATCTCCATACATTCTTATGCATAACTCTTGTCAGATTGGCGTATTTAGCACGTAAAATATTTCCTGCGATTCGAAAACGTGTCCCGTTTAAAAATTATATCGAAAATAATGCTGGATAATTCATCGTTGAAAAAACAGCATTCAATTCTTTTTCTGGCAACGTATTATAAAATAGGGAATAATTTCGTGCGTGGCGTATGTTTTGTTTGTGAGTCCGTAATTTTGATTGAGTTTCGAAAGGGGTTTTAATCTCGTGAAATCTAAGTCATTTTGATCTAACATGTGGAAACTCAGTTATTTTAAAGTCATTTTATTTATGTTTTTCAAATGGCAATTTTATTCATTGTTACTGTTTCCCAGACAACCATAGCGGAAGATATCATACCGAAATCTTGAGACAGCTTTTATTAAATACAAAATCCTTCTTTACATAAAAATTCGTAAAAAATCTCCTAATTTATATTTTTCCTCCGTTCTTCTTTTAAAAGTGGGCGAAACATATGATCCGTCTTTCGCCGAAATATAAAAAAGTTATGACAGATAGAATGAAAGATGCAACAGTTTTAAAATTACTTTTACGCAAACGTCGTCAAAAGAGAAATTCTTTTTAAAAATTCCCCAAAATCGGCAAAATATGTTACATAATCAAAAAAAAACTGTTTTCGAAAGAAAATTTTCTCCTCTATTCGATGATGCAAATATCGTTTTATTGCGAGTGCAATGAGCGGCGTTATTACGTATTATGCAAGAAAAATCGCTAAAAATCGGACAAAACATAAAATAAAACATTTTTTAATTCGAATTTCAAAAAAATCGCTCCGAGGCGTGTTAGTATCTGTCCTAGTGAAGCCGTATGCAAAATTCGGTAGGTCTGCGACCAACCGTCTCGGCGCAATGCGATCGAGAGACGCGCGCAAGAAGATCGGAGGTCACAAACCTACCTACAAACCTAGCTACATACAATGTTTACTCTCGGATTTTATTATATATAAGATTATAACAGTAATTATTAGGTCTTAACAGGATCACCGCTCTCCCTACCTCTTCATGATTAGCCTCCATCACTAGAGCTATTTCAGACAAGAGGTTATTATTGTTTTCATAACAATTTCATGTAAGGCGTCTGCAGTGGTGTAATCCTACTTTGAAGAAGTTTAACCTAAATATCGTTAATTTGTTTAAGATATATACGAGGTATATTCGGAAAGTAAATTCCGTTTTGGAAAAAAAAAAAAAAAATAGTCAAAAATTTTTACCTCAAGCCAATGTTATTTTTACATGAAAGACCACACCTTAAACTATTTTTCTACATAGTGTCCGCCAATTTTCAAACACTTGTCGTAGCGGGTTGCCAGCTTTTCTTTACCTTCTTCATAGAAACTTTTCGGCAATGACGATAACCACGACACCAGAGCATTTTACATTTCACCGTCGGATTCAAAAAGCTTGCAGCTCGCGCTTCATGTCCAGGAGCTAGTGGTAATCGGACACACCAAGTCTAGGCTGTACGGCGGGTGATCGAATTGCTAACAACGAAACTGTCGAATCATCGTTTGAGTGTCATCAGCAGTATGGGGCCGAGCATTGTCATGGAGCAACACAATTCCTTTACTGAGCATTCCTCTATGTTTGTTTGAATTGCACGCCGTAATCGAGGTTATCGACAGTGGCAGGAAGTTTCTATGAAGAAGTCATAGAAAATCTGGTAACCCGCAACGACAAGTGTTTGAACATTGGTGAGAAAAATAGTTTAAGGTATGCTCTTTCATGTAAAAGTAAAATTGGCTTGAAAAAAACTTTTGCTACAATTTTTTTTTTTCCAAAACGGAACTTATTTTCCGAATACGCCTCATATGTTTCTAAAAACAATAAATTTAGATAAATAAATCACAGTTATAATTGTCTATTAACCTAATAATATTAATTACTTTTTGGTAAAACTAATGGTCTGTTTGGAAAATAAGTCATTTTAGCACGGATTAAAACGAACAATTTTTTTTTCTGTCAATCAATGTCAGATTGACAGTAATATTCTTTGAGATCTGTAATGAACCAGATCGCTATTCCAGCTTTTTTTCTATTTCGACCCTTCGTCAAGAAAAAGTAGCCTATATTTATTTCTGACTTACGAAATTTGAGAATTATACATGTGTCAGAGATATGAAGTTAACTATAACGCTGACTTAAACTATTTTTCAGTGGCTCTTGAAGGGAAAGGTCACGTGGAATGATCGCATTTCAGGGATCGTACTGAAATTTCGAAAGAAAATCTTTTTTTTCCGCTCTAGCAATAACGTTTATATTCAAAACCATGTATCGTCCCCGATTACCTTTATTTAAAGATATCTTTGTGACGTTGTATAATGAAATGCTCAAATTCGGAGAATTATCTCATTATTGCAAGGGGCACATTTTACTAATTGAGAATTTTTTTGTACGGGGGTCGTATGAAAATTAAAAAAGTGTAACTTTTTGAAAATTTACGAGAGGACTTTTTTCTTAACGGAGTCTTATTTCCACCTTATTTTGAACTTTTTGTTAATGTACACCGCCCACTTATCTTATTACTTAGTAGATAAAGAATTAAAGCCTGTTACCACTTTTTGATGACACCCTGTATATTTTAAAACGTAAAAATGTGTGTGTGTTCTCTTAGCCCCGTATTCAGCAATAAGTATAGGCTGCTTTTTCTTGGCTCAAATAGTGATACAACAATAAAAGTATTTTGAAAAATGCAAGTAAAACACCTTTCTGTTTGCTTTAACCTAGTAAATATTTTACAACTTCATGCAGTTTAGGAGCCCGAATCCCAAAATTTACCCAGGGTTCCATAACTGCTGGGGCCGGCCCTGATTAAGCGTTGTCACATATACAAGTCTAAAAACATCTCTAAAAGATGTCAACAAACTAGATATTAGCAGCGTATGCACAGCGTGGGACTATTTAGTGTGTTTGGGACAGCCTGTGTACAGGGTAAATCTAAACTCTTGGACAAAACTTTAAGAGGTCATAGGGCCCTTAATAAGGAATCAGAATCACATAGCAATGTGCGGTCGGCAACACCGTCTTCATGTAGCTGTTAACCCATTTATGCCTAGCGTCCCTTTTTTGGGACGGCATTTTCGCTATCAGTCGAAAACGTTATTTATTTTTCCTAGCCTTTATTCACGAATATTAAACCTCAACTCCACAAAATAGTTTAACATGACAAAGCCAGAGCCCGATCAAGGCAACTGTGGGCCCTGGGCAAAAGAAAAATATAGGGCACAACGCAATAAATTTCCTTCTAAAAACCAATTACGATGGGTTTATTCTAAAAAGTTTTAAATATCTTCCCCCTCCCTCCAAAGACGAAATTTTATTTTAATTAAGCTGAAATAAACGAATACATACGATGAACGAATGTATATGATATTAGTGAAACAGAGATAACTGCCATATCATAGTTGCCAAAATGTACGGGATAATAATTCACATTTTTAAAATTAATTTTTTTAATAGCAGCTAACCAACATATTAATTACAAAAATTTTAATTATTTCAAACTTTAAAAATACTATTTACAAAAAGGTAGTTAAACAGATTCTACAAATGTTGGCTATGCTATATCGACTGTAGAGCCTTCTGACGAATTGAAAAGAAGTTTAAATTAATTGATACAGATTAAGTTAGAATTATTTTCATTTTTCATATTTTATAATTGAAAAACAATACAACTTTAGATGTTTTTACTTTCCGAACATGTACCATGTAAGGAAAGTATTGTAATCATGAAAAAATTCGACTTCCAGATTTTGGTGTATTTACACGTTTTGAAGTCATCTGAATTCATTTATGCTATTTTTACGAGATGTTCGTATGTATGTGTGTGTGTGTGTGTGTGTATGTGTGTATATGTGTGTGTGTTTGTGTGTATGTGAGTGAACACGATAGCTCCTAAACGAGGCATTCGATTGAGCTCAAATTGGGTATATATGTTATAATCCACCGTCGCAAGACCGGTATTGATTTTGGTGTGTATAGCGCTTATAGTTTTTCTACAGGGCTACGTGTATATACTACGTGTATACTACAAAGATTTCTTTTACATTATGGCCTATGGGAGGAAATTCTTGAAAGTGCGCAAGCGTTTAAACGGTAGATCCGATTGAGATCAAATTGGGTATACATGTTATGAACCACTATCGTAAGACCGGTATTGATTTTGGTGTGTATAGGAGTTATAGTTTTTCTACAGGGCTACGACAAAGATTTCTTTTACATTATGGCCTATGGGTGGAAATTCTTGAAAGTGCGCTAGCGTTTAAACGGTAGATCCGATTGAGCTCAAAGGGGTATACATGTTATAAACCACTATCCTAAGACCGGTATTGATTTTGATGTGTATAGGACTTATAGTTTTTCTACAGGGCTACGACAAAGATTTCTTTTACATTATGGCCTATGGGGGGGAAATTCTTGAAAGTGCGCTAGCGTTTAAACGGCGCATTCAATTGAGCTTCCGTTTGGTATATATGTTTGAATTATTCATCGATTAAAATGTATTAAAATGCTCTAATTAATGATCTTAATTGTAAGTCGAGCGGAGTCACTCCAGATTTTTTTCTTTTGTTATCTTATTATGAAATATTAAAAGTGTAAAATATGAGATTTTGGGGCCCCTAAAATCTCTGGGTCCTGGGCAGTTGCCCCGTTTGCCCTGCCGGTAATATGGCACTGGACAAAGCATGATGTTGACATTTCAATTTTTATACATAATGATTTCAAAAGAAATCATCCCTTGTTCAAGAAGTTGATATCAGAAATTTATCTATTATTGCTGGTATTATCAAAAATCGAAGAAAGTCGCAAAAATATCTGGGCACAAATGGGTTAATAATCACTTTGGAAAAAGTGCTGAAACAACAGTGCACTTTCCTACCATTGTTCGTCAGAAACTAATGTATTTTTCTCCAAAAACAGAAGACTAAAATTCATAGTTTCAAAATTCTATTTTATTTCATGGGTGAAATTTTTGGAGACGAGCCTATTGTTTATGAAACTTGGTTAAGAAACTTGACGAACACTTCAATACTTTTCACAAAGTGATTATTACCGGTTAAGTGAAAACTGCGTTTTTGACCTCACATTGCTATGTGATTCTGATTTCTTATTATGTGCCCTATCACACCTTACAGTTTTGTCCAAGAGTTTAGATTCACCCTGTATATTTATACAATGTGCTTGCTATAGTCTGTTGTCACCCCAAAATTTCTGAATGGCAAGAGCTATATAGTCATAAAAGTAGGGTCTAGGAATGAAAAGTTGCCATGCGCTACGCAAGGAAAGCGCTTACAGCGGCACCTGGCGGCTAAATTCGGAGTTAGCGTTCATATGTGCAAAACGATCCGAGAAACGGGAAAAAAGTCAGTTACAAAGTTGTTCAGCATCATCAATCGAAAAAGAAAAGACACCTTAATTTGCGCATGATGCTCATTAATCGAACAATAATGCTAGGGATGGAAGGCACAAAACGCATCTGTGTTTGGTCCATGGAGTTATAGATAAGGAGAACAAACGCCATGCTATCAAAGTAGTCTATCTTCAGTTGAGGATGAGCATGGGATGGATTCATTAGGAGATTATCTGGTGCTGCCATCTAGCGGCAATAGTTGCAAACAATTTCTCAAGAAAACTTTTTCCATAAATTAGGAATCGGTGTTACAATTTTATTAATTATTTATTTATATTTCAAAATTGAAAAAATATAATAACACTTTTAAAAATAATTAATCAACGTTATGTACGCATATTCAAATAGCTTTTGTGGTAATCCTCTAGGTTTCTGTAGCTATTTAAACTGCATTAAGATTAATAAATATTTTTTATTTCTTTTAGTGCTTCATTACACCTCACCACCAACTTTTTTGTGACACTAGGAGAAGTTGATAGTTTTATTTAATTATTTTTATAATTTCACTATTCCTGTTATATTATTTAAAGAAAAGGTTATAAAGAAGAGGTTATAACAGGTTAAACAGGTTATAAAGAAGAGGTTATAACAGGTTAAAAATATTTGACGTTATTTCGAAATTTTGAAGTTCATTGAACAGTTCAATTACAACTTTATTTAAAAATTCATTTGATTCATTATTGCGGGACCCCTGAAATAGACGGGTCCCATAGGCTGCAACCTACTCAGCCTATTGGATAATTCGGCCCTGTACTCAAGATATCATTTCTTAATAAATCGATGATACTGAATAACATTGTAATAGACTTTTTTCTCGTTTCTCGGATCATTTTACAAATAAGAACGGTAACTTCCAATTTAGACAGCAGGTGGCGCTGCAAGCGGTTTTCTTGCGTAGCGCATGGCAACTTTACTACACCTGGGCTCGACTTTTATGACTATAGCTCTGGTCGTTTAGAAATTATTGGAAGAGCAACGGATTTTAGCACACTGTATGTAAAATAAGGAACCGACCTGGCAAACTAAGAACCATCTCGTACCACGTTTCTGACAGAAAAGACATTTTCTTGATTTTGCTGATGATTGCAACGGAGTTAGCACTGGCAGCACCATCTGTCGGAGATTGTTGCAACTATTTTTTTTAATTTTTCCATCTTTCTCCCCCCTTCTCGATTAGTAAGTGTACTGATTTTGGTTTCATTCGGATTATTCCTTCGAGCTGTAGACGGCTCTAAATAGAAATACTTATTTTAGAGCCCCACCCGTTACATACACATTTATTTATTTTAAATACTGAACATATGCTCCCAACCCCCCCCCCCCCCAAAAAAAAAAAAAATAGAGTTCAGTCAATTCGTGTGTAACCTTTGTGCTTGAAGAGTACTCACAAAATTCAGAGACAGTCTGGGTGGATGCTTCTGCAAAACTAGAAGGCTTTTTCATTTGCTTTGGATCTACATTAAGAAGAAATCAAGATGTTCATGTATATATATCAAATTATAAAAAAGCCAACATTTTAACCCATTTGTACCTGGATATTTTTGCGACTTTCTTCGATTTTTATTGATAACAGAAATAATAGATAAATTTCTGATGTCAACATCTTGAACAAAATCGAAATTTCAACATCCTACTTGGTCATGTTAAAATATTTTGTAGAGTTGAGGCTCAATACTCATGAATAAAGCCTAGGAAAAATAAACAACGTTTTCGACTAATAGCGATAATGCCGTCCCAAAAAAGGGACACTAGGCATAAATGGGTTAAAATTATATTTGTCTTATTCTAGTCCACAGGAAGGAGATATACACTGTCGAGAAAATAAAACTGCGAAACAAACGTTAATCTGCCGTTTCATCTTCTTTTCTCGGAATAGGAATTCTAATCTCCGTAGTCAGCTAAAATTTTTCTAGGCTGGACTTAAACCTAGTAGTATCCCACCTCATTACGTCTAGGGTGAAACGATTTTTCTCACGCAGTCCACTTTTGCAGTTGTTTCATTCAAGCATATTATTACTATGTTTCTTTTTTCTGATAGTCTATCCATGGACGCGAGTATAATATTTCGTTTTCTCAAAATTTGATAATTTTCAGTTAAAGCATTTTATTGTTGTTTGCTAAACGATTTGTATTAACCCTTTAGTGCGCAGTTTTGCACATACTCAAAGTTCCATATCCATGCACCCTTTCAAAAAGTATTCGAGTGCAAGTCAATTTTCCTAAGTCGGTTTCACTATAAAGTGTTGTTCTTTACAAAAAGTAGATTACCCAGCAAACACACACAGGTTCTCTGAAAGTCTATTAACGTTCAGAAAACGTCTTCTGAACGTTAATAGACGTTCAGAGAACCTGTGTGTGTTTGCTGGGTATGTATATAATAACAACTTCTAATATTTATTATCAGCTGCATGCTTTTTCCAAAAACTTATCAGTCACTCACAAAGTTAATATAGGAAATTTCTCTATAACTCGAATACTCTTTTGAGTGGATACACTAAATATTGATATTTATATAAAAATACGCGCATTAAAGGGTTAAGCTGGAGATTTAACACTTTATCTACTGACGGTACTTAGAAGTACCATTAAATTAAAACTGTAAAAAAAAAGGAGAAAAATATATTCATTGTAACCATTCCTTGGAAAAACCACTAGATTGTTTTAAACGGACAGCTTTCAGCTCACTTTCTAATCATGTCGAGCCCCCTCCCCCCCCAAAAAAAGAGCATTAGTGAATTTTCAGACGTCTGTTTTATGATTAAAGGATTATATTTTCTAAAAGTGTGTCAATCAAAATATCACTTGACTCCTTCAGGTGGGTGGGTCCTATACTTCTTTGAAAACCCTCGTTAACTGTTTATAAAACCTGTCATCAAATGTATAGCCTATTAATTTTTTCGTAATTTTCTTTTTTATTACATTAATCAGTATCTACCATCCATTGCCTAACTATGAAAAGAGAAAACAAATGGATTCCAGGTGATATTCTTGACGGTTCTTAATACAGTAGATAAAGGGTTAGAATGTTATCGAAGAAAATACTAAAATTTCGATATACACAAAGCCAGGCAAAGTGAGTGATGCACTTACTCTCGAACCCCGTGCCACCGGCATCCCGTGTCACTTGATGCGCTTCTCCCCTCCTCATGTGGCACACGACGGTCAGCTGGTCGGATGGCACCAGCTCAGCCCTGCGACGCTCCAGATCCGATCCTGAGTAGGTGAAACATTCCCATCTCTCTTTGCCTGGCCCGAACGTGGGGCTTCCTTCGTTGACGATCTCCATCGTGCCGTCCGCCTTCCTGAAGCCCACTTCGCACGTGACGTGGCACTCGGACGGCGAGGCTTCTCTCTGGAGGTACACGGCTACGCACGCGAGCAGGTCCCACCGGTGCATGCGGAAGACCCAGCGCTGTCCTCCAAACTGGAAAGGGGGAGAACTCCAGAAGCGCCAGTTTGAAGGCAGGGAGGGGAATTCAGGAATTCTCCATTCCCTTCCCCTCTCCAGCAGGTGGATGCTGCCCACGGCGTCCATTCCATAGGGCACATGGAGTGGTGGTCTGGATGCAGAGTTCGGTTGATGTCCAATCATCAGTGTAATATCTTTGAGTACAGTTTCCAGTATCCAGGACCAGTCAAGAGGAGATGATATGTGTCCTATATTTTGACTCAAGGAAAGACTAGTGTTCCTGGCGAAGGGAAATACAAAACAGATAGAAAGTTTCAGACATATTTATTGTAAAACAGTTTCTGAAACAACTTTTCTTTTAACGGACAAGCAGTTGCTGATTAGGCATTGATCACTACAACGGTCCGGATTACTGGCTTATTCTATCATGAGGGCACCCAGTGGGTGGCCACTATGGAAATGGAAATGACAACGCGGTTTACAGTGGGGCCATCGCGATTCTAGCGGGCCTACTTGGGCACTCCTAAAGAGGCATATACGTATGTTTCCTCATTGGTCAGATTCGGACAGGGATTCGAACCGGAACTGAACCGAAAACCGGAAATAACCATTATTTTGGTCCGAACGAAAACCAGAAAGAATCGGAAAAAAATATATCAGTTTATTTCGGTTCGGTATATCTTCAATAATTTTGTTACTGTAGCCAACTTATCGATATTTTCTAATTTAACGTCAACCATATAAGTGCCATCATTGCACATGTAAGGTCTGTTTTCATTTCTCAGAGCCTTCCTCCCATTTACACATGCTTCAGGTGTGATTCGAATTCGATTTCATCAAAATAGGGGAGAACGGAAGTTTAGGAACGCTCTTTTAAGTTTAAAACACTGCTTACATTGAACTAGCAATAAGTAGAATAGTTTCTGAAATTCCGAACTGAAATAAAATAAAATGAATAACATTAGAAAAAGACAGCGAGCCAAAATAGACCTACAAAAAATAACCATCTCAATCTATCATCCCTTTAGCGTGTAGAATTGTTTTGTTTGCAGTCGCTCTGCTTTAGCAAAACGGACGGTACATGGCTTCTCGATTTTCTGTTTTGATGTTCACTACTACTTTTCTGTTTCAGTTTCGCATGAAACTAATTGTTGAAAGCAGATTTAATTCAGTTGATGATAGAATTATATTTTTAGTACACTCTCCAAAAAAAGTATTCGAGTAAGAGATAAATTTCCTATTTTAGATTTGCGAATACTAATTGCGTTTTTGAAAAATGCACAACTTGACAGAAATATGGAAAGTCATATTTATACATAGCCTAATTCATATTCTGTGATAAATAATTTTTAATATACAAAACCAACGTAGGAAATTTATCTCTTACTCGAATACTTTTTTGGAGGGTGTACAAATAAGAATACACATAAAATAAAATTATTCATTCGGAACTGAACCGAAAACCATTATTTTTGGCGGAACGAAAACCGGAACGAATAAAATTACGGTTCGAAGCCCTGGATTCGGCCGTTAGATGACGTATCTAAGTGCTGGAACCAATAAGTGAGCATCCGTAGGCCTCTTTGGATGACGCATCGGAGTACACAAGCAGGCCCGGTAGAATCACGATGGGCCTGGTTACAGCCAATTATCTACGCTAGAGATTTAGGCCGGGGCTGGGACTTGCCCTCCGTGGGGGACTTTCTAAGAGGTCCTAACTCGTATTTACGCGAACTTTCGGAGGAAACCATTTAAAACTTCGAACGGTTAGGTCGGGCGACGCGACCTGGTTTCGAACCAGGCACCTTCCTTCTCCCATTTCACAGAGCTAGCTAGCGTTATGCCACTGGTGGGGCGGTAACCCACTATGAAGGGACGGATGAGTTAACACCAATCCCAAGCTGAGAATCGAAACCGGACTCAAAGCGTGAATGGTTCTTTGGCCACTACATCACCTGAGCAGCGTTTCTAAAACATCTGTCTTAGGTGTTTACGCCGCACCAGATACCATAGGATTATATTATGGCTTAAAGTTTAAGGGCCTGCCCTCCTCCACGCTAATCACCTAAGCGTACAGTCGTGGGCTCGATTCCCACTCAGTCCCCCGGTTGTTTATGTTCGACCCAATATTGTGCTGTAAATTGATGCTCTGAAATAAAGAACTTGTAGTTAGGAACAACTGGGATAATTGCTTCAGAGCCTTAAATCTCGAAGAATTCTGTGTGTCAGATATCAAAGAGTTTTACTTAAAAAACTTTTACTTGTAACTTTTTTTCATACGCGTTGTGAATTAATTGAATCCTATTTTAAAGATTCATAAAAGAATATACATAAATTTTATTTTCAGATAAAGTTAAATACATAAAAACCCCCCCTCTGAAATAAATATCGGTTCCGTTTGGACCATTAGTTTTGAAAATATCAGCTAATACAACGAAAAGCGAGCCTTAAGGGATTGTGCATTAGATTCTACTTCTCTGCTTTTTGCCATATTCACCTTGCTAGAGACTCTGCTAAATATCGATACGGTCCCCATTTTATTTTGCACTTGAAATTTCATATCTGGGTCGTTGAGGCTGGTGAAAAACTTTGACTTGAAAAAAAAAAAAAAAAAGGCTTGTAGCGACAATTGCAAAGTTAAGTCAAAAATGAATGATTAGACGGCCCCTTAAGCAGTTAAAATTTATTTATAATGACAAAAAGCATTACATTACAAAAACGAATGCTGGCAACTGCAACTTATTACTATGAAAATTAGAATTGAAAATATTGCCCGCATTGATATTCAATTTATTCTACCCACCGCACTCTATAGCATTATAGTCATTCTACGGACGCTCGCACAAAAGTTATAATAAATTACTAATTTTGAAAGTAATTTATTTGACTCCAAATTTTAAGTTAATATATTATTGAGGTTAATGAGAATATGTTCTGAAATGAACTTCTTGCAATCGTGCATGGAGTAATTCTTTCTCGAAGGCTTGCGAAATTGGCGCCCTAGATTGCTCTCAAAGATGTGTGATTCAAAGAAATTGTTTTGTGACATACTTTTCTCTTTTCCCGAAGTTGTGTATAAATAAATAAGAAAATTATGCAGGAGAATGCATCATAAAATATATTTTGTCCTCATTCAGCATTAAATGGAAAAATTTTAATAATAGCGCTAAAATTCTGCAAGGAAAAGAAACGCCCCTTTATGAAAAGAAAAGATCTTACCGTAATTTTCAAACATACAATGTCAAGCAGAGATGTGGAAATACTTGAAGCACGCCACCCGGTGAGTACGATTCGCTTGCAGTAGTTCTGATAGATACTTCTGCCGAAATCTGTAGGAAAAATCGGGGGGTGGTGTAAAATTTTCTCGTTGACAGATTCAGTATAAAAATGAAGTTTTTTTAGAGTTTAGAACCTCAAACACATTCCAGGAATTCGAATCTAATTTTGTTCGATTCCGACAAAAATAATTATTTAGTTTTGTATTAAATAGTGTCGTAAGTCTGTGCGTGCATGTATAAATAAATAAAAAAAAATGTTAACTTGCTTTTGAAAGCAAGGAGTAAAAATGTTATCGTCTTGTTCCTTATCGGGGGCCAATTGATAACCATTCCTCTTTGGCATGTGTCCCATTTTATGGATGGTGATAACATTGATTAAGCGTATTCCGCTTGATCTTACAACAAGGAAGAAAAAACACTTCAGGCGCATCGAAAATTAAGCTTTTTTTCAATTCAAATGCTTTGTTTAGTCTTGTAATAGTATTGGTTGAATAATTTAAACAAAACACCTTCACTGAATCATTTCATTTCATAGTCGCCTATGAAGGATTTTTTGAAGTCCTTTGATGTGCCCCTCAAAGTGGTGATGTGCAAAAATAATTGAGTTGGTCGTTTGGAACCGCAAAAAAAGAAAAAAAACTCGGCTGTTCGAGCCTCGTTAGGGGGAGAACCCCCCTGAACCCCCTAATTTTTTAGTTTCATTATTGACATATTAAAAAAATACTAATTGACTACGTCATCTTATCTCTCATATTTCGCGTATTTCGCCTGGTAACCCTATGTTGAAATTTTTAGGATTGTAACCTATTTATAGAAAAATACATGGGATGCATATTCTACAGCTTACGAAATATTGTAACAATAGATTAAAGCTGTTGTGAACTAATACTATTTAAATATAAATGCAACCTTACGGAGCTTATAGAAATCGGGGATTTACGTAACACATACTAACATTTTATTTTATCTACACATTGTTGCCACATTCTCATATAACATTTACAAAACCGATGAAATTTTTAAACAATAATTTTATTAAATAAATGCAACCTTACGGAGCGTACAGAAAGCGGTGGTTTACGTAATACATAGTAACATTTTCAGCGAATATTTTAATGACTGTGTCATTTTATCTCTCACCTTCTTTATTGAAAATTAATTGTCCCAAAAATGTGTCATAAAAATGCGATATAAAAGTATGCGACATAATTTTACATATATTTAAATACTATTTGTTCACATCAGCTTTAATCTATTGTTTCAATATTTCGTAAGCTGTACAATATGCATCCCATGCATTTTTCTATAAATAGGTTACAATCCTAAAAATTTCAACATAGGGTTACCAGGCGAAATACACGAAAGATGAGAGATAAAATGACATAGTCAATTAATATCGTTTTAATATGGCAATAATGAAACTAAAAATTTAGGGGGGTTCAGGGGGGGGGTCTACCGCCTGATGAGGCTTGAACAGCCGAGTTTTTTTTAATATAATTTTATGTATCAGTGTTTATCAAATGAGAGCAGTGTCTGCATTTTAAAACGTACTCCCTTCCAATATAGCTTGCAAACGCTTTATTGCTGTTAGCTGTAATTGTAACAGAGCCCCTGATTTACGTGAATGCGATGTATTTGTCAGCTGTGATTGTGCAAAATCAAATGAAGTACCTGCTATTCAGCTAAGGTTTGTTTACTTGTTACTGAAACTAAAGAATCATTTGAAAGGTTATCACATGACAGCCATTTAACTTTGGATGATAAATCTAAATCTGAGCCGAAACAGAGTTGCTCATATTCAAACGAAAATTATCTTTTCTATGCATCCTATCCATCTTCTGTTTCTTTTTGCCATTTCTTCGTCTCCCTGCTTGCGTGTTGGTTGGTATTCTTGCCGCTGCAGTTGGTATTCTTGTTCCTTTCTACCTTGAATTTATGTGCGTTTCTAATAACGAATTTTAATGTCTATGCTTACAAATCCAAAGTCGCTCAAAGTGTGGGATAGTATAACATACAAGACATCCCCAGTTCATGCACAGAATGTTGAAAGATGTGTGAAACTCTGAGAGAATCCTTAAGAAAAGTTTGGGAAGCTGAGTCTAGGGATTGTTTTATAAGAATGAGCATGCTGTCAAAGTGAATCTTTTCTAACTTCACCCATAAATCAGATTTCAAAGTACCTTAAGCTAAAAAAGAGTGAAAACGAAGACTTCAATTGTGTTCAACATGATTTTCTTGGATTTACGACTTTTCACATAAAAACTTAGTTTTATTTTATAAAAAAAATTAAAAATATATTAACAAGTATTATTAATGTTCTCAAATAATTGTATTTTAAATTTGCTTTCAATAAAGGAAAAAAAATTGTAAGTTAATATTTTTTCCTACTTAAATCAACCATAGTATATAAATTTTTATCAAAGTCTCATTAATTTTATAGTCAATAAGCAACCGAAGATGATGATGGATTTAAATAACGTTTAAGCATTATTTTTTGTGGTTCGAATACTTCAGAATTTGAGCTATTGCATTCCATGCATTAATTTTAAATTTGACCTGCGGAAAAATTAAATCGATTCGATATCTTAAAATTATGTACCTTTTTTTACGTAACTTTATAAATTATTGTATGTGTCAATGATCAACATTTACGTAATAAAAGCCTACGCTAGTGTTTTTGGCACACCCTGTATATGAATTTCTTATAAATTCACTGGAATAAAATGAAGTACCTGGGTTTGCCAAAAACTATGCATTAACATGCAGGAAGAATTGGGGAGTTACTGGACTACTTTCTTCGCTTAATAACCGAGCTCTGCCCGAACAATCACTTTTAATTTCCCGAAATATTTATTATCTCGGTATATTGTACTTTAACCCTTTCTAGGAACGTGGTAAAAAATACTTACCACTTGCGATGTAAAAAATACTACGGCTTGTCGACTACTGAAATCAATTATCATTAGTGAATTTCTCCATTTTTGTTCAATAATAATGCATAAAAGTTTTCCACATGTGTATAGATTCTAAATTATATTTGGCTATTAACAATTTTTAAAATCATATTTTAAAGAAAATTCGCATAATTACTAAAAAATGAGCACAAGATTAATCGCTTTTAACCCATTTGTGCCTAGATATTTTTGCGACTTTCTTTGATTTTCGCTAATATCAGCAGTAATAGATAAATTTCTGATGTCAACTTCTTGAACAAGGGATGATTTCTTTTAAAATCTTTAGGTATAAAAATTGAAGTATCAACATCCTACTAGGTAATGTTAAATTATTTTGTGGAGTTGAGGTTCAATACTCGTGAATAAAGGCTAGGAAAAATAAATAACGTTTTCGACTGATAGCGATAATGCCGTCCCAAAAAAGGGACGCTAGGCATAAATGGGTTAATTGTAAAGTTTTGCCTTTAACTGCGTGTACAAGCAGCAGCCACTATTCCGACTTTCATTTTGTTAATAATTATTTTACTCTTTTAACTGTTCTCCCCGCCCCCCCCCTCTGCATCCTTCTCATGAACCATTCCAAACCTACTAATGTTCTTTCGAAGTATAGTGCAATGTTTAAACATTTTAAATCCGGTCATTGATGCTAGGGTTGAGTCTTGCGAGCTAGAATTGAAATTAGTCGGTTAATGATTTTCTCGTTTAACAAAGTGGTCTATGGAATTAATTGCGGGTATAAGCATCATATAGATTTTGACTTTGATTTTGCTAATAATTAATTTATTCCCCTGCAAAATTTATGTTTGTTTAATACTTGTTTCTTTAGTTTTCACGCCGGATGTTAAAATAGAGAAAAAATATATGAATTAATCCTAAAAAATGAGCCAGAAAATTCCCAAGTTATAAAGACTCTTTGCATATAAATTCGACTTAGAAAGGATTAATCCACATTATTAGTGCAAAGCTACTAATATAGTACCTACTAGAAGTCAAAGCCCGTTCTGAAGGCAATTAAAACGGGCGCTAGAAAAGGATTGGACGAAAACACGTCCACACTCAATATATTTCATCTTTGACCGTCTAAAATAAATAACTTCATATTCAAATATTATTATAGACACAAATCGAATTTCATGCTCTTCTGGAAACGTGCGGAAACTTTTCGCTTTCGAACGATTTCGTTTTGCGTACACAGACACTATAATATCAATGTTTCAAGCAGACGATCATTTTAATGAAAAATGAATTAGGCTATATTATCTAGAAAATCTGTTCAAAACGAATTGAATTCGCAACTTTCCCTTCAAAGCCTGGAAGCCATGATTTTGCTGTGTGTAATTTGATGTCATGTCGAATTTTGTCACGTAAATGATTTACTTTTTCCATTCTCGGAAATAAAATAAAACAGATAACAGCGAAAAATCGCTTAAAAATAAGGAAACGGGGGGATTTTCAGATTTTTGAAATAGAGCAGATTGTTTTCTATATTTTTATACATAATTACGAAAATCTTCAAGCGGATCGTACAAACTGCGTAGTTGCTATTAGGCTTTTTGTTCTTAACTTTTAAATCTTTTTGGGCGGTAAAAGTTTTATCTGGGAGCAGGCTGTCTGGAATTGTTAGAGAGTGTCAGTGAGTCACAGGGATCAGCGTACCACTTTCACAGCCTGGTGACGATCTGCCTCAACCAGAGCGCTCTATACCCGGGTGCATCACTGAGTACGTTGTGTCCCGTTGTGAAAAAGCTGAAAAGTTAAACAAACGACCTGAGTCTAACTATCTAGCATAATTTTTCACGTTTATCATTATTTAAACTATTCTATAAGTACTCTTACGTCAATTTCGGAAAGCAATAAGAACAACAACAACAAAAGTTCTAAATCCCATTCAAATATAAAAAAGTTCATTTCCTAAGATTTCAATGACCTGCTGCGAGAAATAAATGCTCTCAGAATGGAGCTTTGTTAATTAAATCCGCTAAATAAGGGTCGTTTTTTAATTTAAAGGTGCTTTTAATCAGTTTAATGACAGTTTTTTCGAGGAAAAATGAGGTGATGAAATAATGAATAAAAATAAAGAGCATTTTTTGAGAGTTAATTGCCTAAATATCCATGCTCTACAGTTTAAAACATTTTTATTTTGCGAAGACAATGCGCTGTGTATTTTTAGAAACTAATTGTGGATTTGCGATGGGAATATTACTTGTGTATTTGATCACGTGGGTTAGGTGCCTGTTATGGTGGTTTATTTCGAAACCACCCAGTGAATAAAATTTTGTAAATACATATTGTTTCAGAAAACCCTGCTAGTTTCCTGGGTTCGTCGTTCTAAAGTACAGTAGGTGTAAAAAATTCCAGTAAAGAGTCCACTAGTTAAGATGGAACACAAATAATTCTAGAACTTTGTCGAACAATCAGCTGTACAAAATTTACAAGCACAATCAGCCAGTAATGTGCTTATTACAGTCCGCTTAGAACAGAAGCTTTCACAAATGAATCGGTGAGTGCAGAAACCACCTCAGTCACAAAAAGGAAATTTTTTTCAGGAGAGAGAAAAAACTTCATAACTCCTCCAAATTTTCAAATATTTAAACTTATTTTTTTCCCTCTGTCATAACTTGCATTTATGTTTCTGTCATGCAAATATTACCTAATTTATGAAGTTTTATGAATTTTTTTCTCTCTCCTGAAAAAAATTTCCTGTTTGTGACTGAGGTGGTTTCTGCACTCACCGATTCAAATGCTGTAGTTCTCACACAAAATTAAACACTTCCATAGGCATAAATTCAGTGTAAATTTACGAGGGAAATCGCACACAGTCCCTGGAGACTCAGCAATGAAGAATTTACTCACAGCACTCAAAAACAAAGCTTCTAAAACCACCTGAGTGTGTCATATTTTAATTCCTCGTTCCATACACCACTTTTAAAAATTAAAATCTCTATTAAAATCGTCTATTAAAATTATTTTACAATCTTCGTCAAGCATATTCTTACTATCCTTCACCATTATAAATACTGTTTGGAATGTGTAACATAATCCATGAGTGCATTGTATTTTTCGTGTTAGTTACAGAAAACAGTTCTTTGCAATAGCAATCTATATTAAAATAAGTCTACTAAAATTGTTTTAAAATCTTTGTCATTCATATTCTAACTATACTTCTCCTTTGTCAGCTTCTAGCCGAATATGGAAGAAATCAAGAAGGTAGTTTCAGTTTCGGGGGGACTTTTTTGGCGCCAAACTTTGCGATCAATCATAAAAAATTGCAAGGCTTGGCGTATTTCGACATTTTATCCTCCCCCACCCCACTATATGGAAGCCCTTTTAAAAACTGCAACTAAAATATGTCGACGTCGACAAAAAAGTCAAAAAAAGTATGTCGACAAAAAACGCCAGCGTGAACGAAACAGCACTGTAGTGCTAAAAAAGATTTATGTTTGAGCAGATTTCTTACCCCTTTTTTACTCCCTAGTACTTTCGGAGGAGAACTGAAACAGTTTATGGATTTGATCTAAAAAACTCTTGAGCGACTGTCGACTGTGTAATTCAAGGAACAAAATCAGGCCGAAAGATCGCATTTCAGGGGTCGTACAGAAACTACGAAAGAATTTTTTAATGTTTTTTTTCACTCTAACAATAAGGTTTTACATTCAAAATCATGTATAGATCCCAATATTCTTTCTTTAAACATATCGCTGCGACGTTGTATGATGAAAGGCTCACATTTGGTATATCATTGAAAAAAAAATCATTATTTCCAATTTTTTTTTAATTTTTACTCAGATCTCGTAATGATAGGTATTTTTAAAGAAACAAGTTAGTTAAACAATCAGCCAGACTTTATTCAATCAGCAGCACTCAAATATTTAATTAAATTGCAGAACAAGTCCTACAATTTATGACATAAAAATTATACTTATAAACGTTTAATGCTCCAAGCAGGCTCTGAGCAACAGCTTTTACTACGAATGAAAACAACAATCTCATTGTAATATTTTTATTGAAAAATTCAGTCATAAAGAAATGGTTCTTTCAGATCATATTACTTTTGTGGCACTCTTAGTTTCAAAGCCTATCCACCGCGACAAGGTGGTGCCACATCGGATAGGATCGGTTTTTAATTGTCCCGAGGCCAAAAACCGTATAAAAAGCAGATATTGGTTCGGTTTTTAACTGTCCACAGCCAAAAACCGCATAAAAAGCCGAAATAGTTTCGGTTTTTAATTGTGAGCCAAAAACCGCATAAAAAGCATTGTACTTTCATAATTTAGATCTTAAAGCAAAAAAGCAGGCAAGCTAAACGCTTCCTCATTTTTTTGCTTTTCGCCTGTTGTGCATCGCTGAATTGCATCAACGGCGCAACACTAAAAAAGCAGTCGTCCAAAAAACTTTCCATCAGATCTGGTGGATACTGAGGAGAGTATTTGGGCTCTGCAACACTTAAAAAGCAGTCCCCCAAAAACCTTTCCAACAGATCTTGTGGATACTGAGGAGAGTATTGGGGTGCTGCCAGAAAACGGGGAGACGCCGTAGCGTAGGAACCAAGAGAGGACTTTGCATCCACAAATTCGTCGACATCAGAATCCGACTCACTTTGTGAGACAGCGAGACTCGGAACTGGTGCAACGGAAAACATTTTGGAAGAAAAAAAATGAACCACTTAATTCAAAATGTTTGAAAAGTATAAAAAATACAGTTTCAAGCACAAGAATATAGCAGTTATAAAAGATCCAAGCATCAATCTCAAGAGCTTAGATAGAAATGATTTATGTTGTTTATTGTTGGAAATTTTTCTCATCGACAACAATACGTCCCCATTGTAGCTTTGAAAGAGTAACTTGGTGTTGCTTACAACAATGTAGTGAGGTACCAAGTAACGTTTTGTTGTGTTCGTTTGTTTATAGGAATTTTTGCATTATGTTGCGATGTGTCGGTATAACAACAAAACTCTGTAAAAGCATGGCTTTGGATGCGCTTTTCTATGGACTGGTCGTTTGTCTGATTCACACGGCGATCTCTCAAACTACAATGTCACTGAGCCGCATTAGTCTGTATTTTTCAGGGAATCAAATCAATATTCAATTTACTGGTGACAATTTCTACGCGCTGTTTCGTATAGTGGTCTGGTCCATAAAGTTCATATTGCTTTCGCGTTATTAGCTTGGGCTCAGCATAGGTATTTGACACCCTTTGGCTATATAAACTATTTGGCAGTGTTGATTATAGCACTTTCTACGGAAATAACAGTATCAATCCCAATTCTTTTAGCAACCTGAAAGAGATTATGGGTTATATGCACGCGGAAGTCACAAAGGAATGAAAAGTAACCATGGGTAGTGTTGGAGATATATGGAGATAAATATATTTTATCTGTTTAGCAAAATTATAGTCTAATAAAACACTTTATTTTCATTAATCTTAAGTATTTTTAAAAACAATTAAAGTTCCCTTAACTCTAAAGTAAAACACCTAAAGCTTCCCTTTTCTCCAATAAGTTTTCAAACCATCCTCTCACCAAAGTCCTAACAATGCTTTTGTGTTTTGTTGTGCAGAACTGTGAAAAATAAGACTTATTTTTATAGTTTATGCATATGCCTATTTCCTTTTATACACAAAAGCTCTAAAATTAATTACATTTACCTTTTTAAAATAGTCTTGTAAATATTTGAAATAAGTTGAACAGCATTTACATAAAATTAAAGCCAATACAATTTAAAGTCAATGATAGACCACTTCTAAGTTACTTTCTATCATTATATTAAGTTAAAATGGTCCTCAATTATCATACTAGGATTACTAGCTTCATCATCTGACATACTGTAAATGTAAACAAACCAACTAGTTGCCCCTTAATTATAACTAAATTTGTTAAAACTATTCCATTGGCTGAAAGCTATGTGACATCATTCTTGATCTGTCATCTTATTTAAATAAAACAAGAAATGATTTGGTTTTTCTTTCCAGGTTTGGAAAGTATGCAAATTTGAGCTTGTGAAGCATGGACAGGTAGTATGAAAGGAGGTGTTAGTTCTGGTTGCCTGGCAGAAGAATTCAGTGCAGATGAGTGTTGTGGCTTGCCTGGAGATGGCAATGAAGGCTGGGCATTTGGCATTTCTTTTTTTTTTTTTTTTTTGAAAGTTCTTTTAGTGATGAATAGTAGCCATTGTGTTTTACCTGTAAATGGTAAGCTTTTTAACTGAATTAGAAGTTTTTTCCACCTTTCAAGCTGCCGTGCTTTTGCTGATTTATAGAAAAAAAGCTTTTTGTATTTCTGTCAGTTTTGACTGGATGAACTTTTTCTTCTTAAATAAACTGTTTTTCATGTTCAAGAACTTGTTTTTATTTGTGATCCACGCTATACCTCTGCTACCCAGCAAATAAAAAGTTACAGCGATCTGAAGTGAAAATAATCAGCGAAGTTTAATTTGACAGGACAAGTCTCTGCTACTCCTACAGGTAGCATATACCCTGTTCTTCACCTCTAGAATACACGAATGGTCCGCAGTAAATTATATAAGCCCATGACAACTGTTGTTCCATTGGCCCGCCAACCCAGTTGCTTTGCAAAAAACACGTGTTTGCATCCTCCAATTAAACCTTGAAGAAAATGTGATATGGACACCACGAGTCCCTTGCTCGTATATAAAATTCATACAAGGAAATAAAAAGGAAGTATAGTGAATTTAAGAACTATACCTTAAAAAATGTCAGAGATATGAAGACAACTATAACGCTGACTTAAACCACTTTTCCATGGCTCTCGAAGGGTAAAAAATCATGTCGAATGATCGCATTTCAAGGGTCATAACGAAATGAAAGAAACTGTTTTTTTTCCACTCTAGAAATAAACGTTCACATTCAAAACCATTCACCTTTCTTTAAAGATACATGTCTGAGACGTATTATGATGGCAGTCTAAAATTTTGTACATCACCCTGTTTGTGTCTGGGACACATTTTACTAATTTCGAATTTTTTTGTACGTGGGTCGTACACAATAAGTGTAACTTTTCGCAAATGAACAGGAGGATTTTTTTTTTTCTGGCGGAGTGTTATTTCCGACCTTATTCTGAACATTTTTTGTCAATTTGCGCTGCCCACTTATCTCTAACAGATAAAGAATTAATGCCCGTTACCACCTTTTTGGGACACCCTGTATAATAATAGCAAACTCTTAATGCACTTTCTAATTCTTTATATTCAAGTTTATCAAATAATAATAATTAATATTTATTTCTCGCATTGATCACTTTTTAAAAATAGTTTACAAAGAGTATGTTCAATAAAGGAGAACTCTCAGTCCGAACCCGGCTCAGGCTCGGCCTGAGCCCGTGTCATCTCTATTCTGTATTCTACTCTACAAATAAAAAATTTCGTTGTTTATTCGAATGCTAATTTTTTCTAATGTACCTGGCGGCCATAGTTAAAGTAGAGGTGTTTAGCTCGATTGTGATAAAATTAATGAGCCAAACTGAACCAAATTTGCTGTAAATACTAATTAGCCCGTGAGGTTTTGATTGAAAAGAAATTCGGGTTTTAGCCACCAGGGGCCAAAATGGCACTGTAAGATCCATTTTTGGAGGGAATTAGGTATAGAAAATGCAGAAAGTTAACATTTTACGAGCATTTGATATTGAAATCACATTTTACACTTTATCAATTTTGACTCTTATACACAGTAATGAGTTGTACTGAATGCGCAAATTTTCGCCCAAAAAATATATTGCTTAACCTTATGCAAATTTTAGTTAGGCGGCATTGTTACGAAGTACCAGATTTGAGGGTATAAGGAAACGAACAGAATGTTTCTGTATCAATGATGCGCTACATTTTTTCGATCATTCTTTGTTGTTTCGCTGTACTAACTTTACATGCTTTGCTAGTAAAACTTTACTACTTCTAAATGTTAGCTTTCTGTACTTTTTATGTGTATTTTATTCCAGAAATATACTTTAACTGCCCCACTTTGGTCCCTGGTGGCGAAAATCCGGATTAATATTTTAATTCAAAAGCCCAAGGTCTAATTACTATTTTCTCACAATCGGCTCTTTAATAACGGGCACGCTGTAGATAGAGAATAGATTTGATTTCTATAAAAATAGTTGCGGGTGACATAGCTCCACGAGTATCCTTTACTTTTTAGCACGTCATTTCCCGTAAAAGAATTGTCACGATTATTTTTAACAGCACTGGCATCTGCTGAAAAATGGAAGAATGCGAGAACAGCTAGATAGATTGCCCAATGCTGAAAAAAGGGCAGCCGTTGCCATCGCTCGACTTAATTACCAGCAAGATGGCGGACGATCGAAACGTTCATCACGTAGCAGGCACAGCCAGCTGTCATCAAAAAAGGGTCTGCACATCCAGCTGTCGTCAAAAAAGGGTCTCTAGAACTGCGGCACGCGATGAACGTTTCGATCGTCCGCCATCTTGCTGGTAGTTAAGTCGAGCGATGGCAACGGCTGCCCTTTTTTCAGCATTGGGAAAGGTTTGTGCCTCAAAGGGTTAAATACAGAAACTTAACCAAACCTGTTAACAATCGAGGAGAAAACTGCAAGCACTTGTGATATTCATTAATAACATAATGGGGTTTTATACTAAAATGTATGAGCGCACAACAAACTTTTCAAATCCAAATAAAAGAAACTGCTCTCGTAAGGACGCTAAAGATCTCGCTCTGAAGGCTCATTAGGACTTTTCGGCAATCGAGTTGCACTTTTAAGGACTTTAGTAATCTCTCTCAAAGAGTTAACAAACTGCATATAAAGACGGAGCTCCACCCCCCCCCCTACCGCTTTATTCTCTAAAATTTCAGTGCTGTTTGGAAGGGTTAGAACTGTTTATTTGCTTTTCGAAAGAAAAGAGCAGTCAAAACTCAACAATCTTTACCGCACACAAAAGTTGTGAAGTATGACTAATATATCCTTACAAGAACTATCGTACTCTCGAAAGGGAGAAAGGAGCAAATTGTTTCGGAAAGTTAAATTTTAATGTACTGGGGAGTTAATAAATTATTGTATCCCTATTTAGAGAGGTGTAGAGTGGAAACTAAAAGTCAGAATGAATGTCAAACTTGCGGGAAACGAAAACAGGATCATGGAATGAAGATCTGATTAGGAAAAATAAATAAACAAATGAAAAATAATGAAAAATAAAATAAAAATAATCCTGAAACAATTTTGTATTTTAAATACGAACTAAAGTGCTATATTTTAAAAGCGTATCTTAATCCTTACGCTGTCCCTTTCTTTTCCTTTTTTCTATTAAGTTGGAAAGTGCATCAGTATTCATGAGGGTGCTGTATTTTTCTTCCTAGTTCCACAAAACTCTTCTTTGTAATCCAAATCTGTATTAAATTGTCCTACTAAATCTCTCTACAATATTAGCCAAGCATATTCTAACTATACTTCACTTTTATAAATGCTGTTTGGAAAGTGCATCATAATCAACGAGTGTATCGTATTTGTCTTCCTTGTTCCATAAAAAACTTATTTGGAATTGAAATCCATTTTAAAATCGCCTACTAAAGCTGTTTAACAATCTTCGTCAGCTATATTCTAACTATGTAAATAAACTGTAGCGTTTTCCAGTTTTTTGCAAAATATGGAAGATATCGCCAAGCCAGGTTCAGTTTGGGAGGTTTTTGACGCCAAACTTAGAGATAAATCATCGAAATTGCAAAACATGGCAACTTTCAACATTTTACTCTCCTCCCTTCCCTACGCTATCAGGCAAGCATGGAGCTGACAACCCTATTGAAAAATACAACGAAAACGTGTCGGTCAATCGGTTACAAAAATATGTCGACAGAGAAAGCGGGCATGAACAAAATTGCACTCTAGTGCTAAAATTCCCCACCGTGTGGCGTTTTAGATTGCTATAGTTCCTGATATGCAGTTTCTCCCACAGATATAGAACATTTGCTTCGCAGCGTCTTGTTTTCTTCCCTTGAGAATGGTTGTTTGTTTTATTCGCATTAAAACATTGTGAAGCGCCACCTGGTGGGGAGTGAAGTGAGTGACTCAACAAGTATATGTAATTTCGACTTTGACTCATAAATTTATTAAAAGTCTTTTGCAATAAAATCTTGAATTTGCAGAGAGGGGGTCAGGGGGGGGGGATGGGGGAAGCAAAGTTGTGCACCCAATATGCAAATTAGATAGTTACTACAGACATAGTTTTTATTATTAGGGAATGAATACAAACTACAATTATCCAATTACCTCATAATGATTGCATCAAAATGCATGGAAACTAATCTATGTCACTATCAAATTTCTGATTTTAAAAAGTTCTCTATTTGCTTTAAAAATTTAAATTAAATTTTTCTATTTCAAGCAATTTTCATGAGACAATATTTCTTTTGTAAGAACTGTTGAATTTCTCAAAACATTTATAAAAAGAACCCATTAGCAATCTGAGATACTTTATCACACGAGCGTTTATGTAACTTAAAAGAAATTGCTTTGAATTCCTTTTATCAGTTTCAAGCTCTTACGAAAGCGTTATTTGGAACTTTAATTGAAAGTTCTGGGATTCAATAAATTCGAAATATTCCATTAAATTTATAATGATAAATGTTTTTGGAGAGTATCAGCTTGGATGTTTAGAAAAAAAAAAAATTCGACAAACAGTTTATCTTTTTAAATTAAACGATGTTATGTAATAAACATTTGTTATGATAGTTTAAAGGAAAAAAAACAGGAAAAGTTGTTTTAACAATGTAAGTAAAATATCAAAGAATTCTGATTGTAATTGTTCACGAATGTATGTTTTTCACTCTGGAAAAATAAATATGCATATTTCGACGCTTAAGGTTAAATATTTGTTCTTTATTGATTGAACAAAATAATCAAGCCATGACGATAAATCATGCCAGACGCATTCTTTGTAAAACATTTTCCAACGAAAAGTTTGCTTTGCACCAAATTAACCTATGTTTCGTCGTCAAAATTTTCGAGAATTTTTGGCCGTACGTATATAAGGTTCGGGGGGGGGGCGGGGGTTAGGGAGTATGGACATCTCTCTTGGTCTATGCACAGATACTAATTATAAAGATGAATATTCATCTTTTGAATTCATCGCTCAAAATAGTATACAGTAGAAAAAGATTTACATTTGATATAAGTTTTAAAAACTATATTAAAATTAAAAAAAATTACATCCATTTTCTATATTCCATAGGGTGGGCGAAAAGTCCGTAAAAACTTTAAAAATTAAGGAAAAAAGAACAAATAATGATAGAAAATTGCGGTTTGCACAAGCAAGTTTTAAATTAATGTTAAGCACAAATAAGGGATATTTTTTAATGACAAGAAAGGTTGTAGTTCCAAATGTTAGCGATAGGTGGCGCTGACATGTACAATGTGAAGCAAGTTCCGAATTTTAAAAAATCCGAAAGTTCTCTAATCCTTGCCATGCAAACTACAACTAACTGATCATTACGCACGATCATGCACAACGTGCATTAGAATTATTGAATGGTTATTTGTTTTATATTGTATTAATATATGCACATATCAAATTGCATTAAAATCGGTCCAGTAGTTCTAGAAATAATCGACCAAGTCTGCAAATTCTCTTAATTTCTTACACCATTGTATTTGCAAATATAGTATTCCTAAAGAATAAAATGCCTGGAACATCTAAGAATAAATCGTTTTGAAGTAATTCGACAAGCGCACATCTGACTGTCACCCCCAACAACTAACGGATCTGTCCTTTATCGTCTCTAGCCTGGACGTTTGCGTTTTTATCTAATCGGTAGTCAAACAGTAATTAGCGGGTTCAGTCCACTAGCATCATAAAAGGTCATAGCTAAGCTAACTCGATAACAGGGATTATCTTTGTGCATCACAACAAAGGTTTGTTTCATGTTTATGTCACGCAAACGCAGTTCCTATTATGTTGGATATGTTCATCGATGGGGGCCTCTAAAACTGGAGCACCTGAAAAACATTCTAAAAACACTTGCATATTATCTTTGTGCAGGTTTACGAAAATCGAGAGGGTTGTTCTTGCAATGCAAACGCAGTTGTTGTTCAGCCATAACACAGTAGAAATTTCACTTGGATAAAAGTGAACTTTTGAAAACGAAGAAAAAAACCTTTAAGTTATCCATGAAACTATTGCTTTAAAATGTAACATTAATCCACTGTTTGAGTACAACATTTTTTAATTAAAATTATTAAATTACGTATTTATTTGAATTTAGTCTAAAGGGAAAATAAAACAGTTATTTTTCAGAATACACGGACGGATGAACAGACAAACAAAGAAGCCGAAATCATAAACACTTTTCATATTCATAAAAAAAATTCTTTAACAGTTATTTATATTAAAAGGCATTTAAACTAAATAATTATTGTAAAAATTCTAATAATAAGATAGTCTGCCCCAGTTTAATGGCTCTGTAGATTGTGAAGTTTGCTTTATTTCGTTTCAAGATATTTTTAAACAGCACAATAGCTACATCATAAAGAGAAATATATTTCTCAAATTACACAAACAAATCTATTACGACAGTCTCAAAACTTTGCGCAGCTTACAGTAATTACTTTCTGTTCTTTTATCGGATTGAAATAGTTAAGTTCTTGGAAATCATTAAAATTCGAAACATTTCATTGAATTTATACCAAGAAAAATTCTGTAAGAGAATCGGTTCTCCGTTTTGAGGAAGAGGGGGAGGATTATTGTATCATTTTCTTTTCTTTGCTTTAGTTGTCCTTGCTCTATAAATATTTGTTAAAATAATTTAAAACATCGGAAAACGCTTTATTTTCCAAATATCTTAAGCGTTTTGATATTCTCTCTCAAGCTTGGGCTAGAGATCTGAAACTAACTGTAAACCCTGGCGAATCTAATTACGGCATTTTCTCAACTGACAGAAAACACCGTGGTACCTGCGATCCAGAAATCAGACTCGATAACTCCTTTCTCGAACGTGTCAACCACCTCAAATATCGCGAATCGTTCTTGACTTAGAACTTCGTTTTACAAAACACATTGAGAACACTGCAAATGGAGGACTCAGAAAACTAAACATTCCCCCGCAAGTTTTGTTGTAAAAACTGGGCCTCATGTGTGTTAAAAAGTACCAACTGTACCGTCATCAGGATAGTCCTTGAATACTCTTTCCCAATCTGGGCATCTGCGTCTGAAGCAGTCAAAACCAAAATCGATTCCATTCAATATAGAGCGTCAAAAATTATAATCGGTGATGTGTCCCCAACAAACAACCTTAAATCTGAAATGGAAAGCGGCCTTACATATTTGGAAAGGAGACGTAAATTTGCCTTGGTTAAATTTATCAACACGATTAGAAGCTACAATGAGACAGATTTTTCAGTGTTTGGACAGGATTGGCAAGGCTTCACAGATCATCCACATTTCCCTTTGATGAGCAGAAGGGAGCTCCATCTTGATCATCCCTCTCTTGATAATCTTCAAGAACCTCTTCTTCCATCAAGCCACTCGATAATGTAAAGATTCTTTTGAGCGTATTGGAACCACGAAAGAACTAACTCAAGTGTTATTACAGAAGGGTATTGACACAATGCGTTCGGTTTCCCAAGATAATAAGGTAATTATATTCACAGATGGCTCCTCTGATAATTTCCTTTCATACAGGTGGCGCAGGTATCGTATTGAGTTCCGTTTTACCAGGTGGTAAAACGGAACTCAAAGTATTTGCAGGCCATATTGCTTCGAACTGTGAACTGATCGACCTCTCCTTTTACCTTTCTCGGCACTCTGACGATTCTGCAAGGGGTCTTCTCAGATTCAAAATCTGCTCTTGAGGCCATACGTAATGGTGAAACAAACTTAACCCAAGGCATTATTTCTCTTCTCAGCCAAACTAACAAACCTTGTATGCTCCAGTGGATCCCTGCCCACGTGGGCATCGAGGGAAATGACTGTGGTAACATCCTCGCGAAGGAGACTCGTAGAATTTTTGATAAGCCTTTTAAAAAGCCTTCTATCCCAGATCTTAACTGCTCTAGAATCCTGTCATCTATAATAGCAAGACTCCGTGCAGGACATTTTAGAGGCATGAAAATATCTCAACAACTCAAGATACTACTCCTTCTGCAGAAATTGGCCAGATACTCAATTAACACCAGACCATATTTTTGAATGCTAAGCCATTATTGCCTCTGTTTTTCAGCGTGGCAAGCCATTCCAGGGCATCCTTCATAGCCCCGGGCTCCAGGCCTGGCGGTTCTCACTTTCAACGCTTTTGGCTTCATCTAGCTTCCACAAAGATATGGACACGACAGCAACAACAAGAGTAATTATACGTATGTACGTAAAACGTTGTTCAAGATTTAAGTGTTTGTTCTTTAATAACGGAAAAAAAATGTTTTTCTCCTTACTAATATTTTCAAGTTATTTTCCCGCTGCAAAGAACTGTCACTCAGCTAACAACATACAGTCAGCTCCGGATATAGTGAACGCAAACCATTAGTCCCGATTCACATTTCACATACAGTACCTCTGTTGACTATGGGGACACTTCGGTTTTAGTGAACTTCGGATATAGTGAACGAAATTTGGACCCCCAGAGGCTCACTATAAGCGAAGTTATTTTACATAATTTTCGTAATCGATGGCTGTTGAAGATTGAACATCTCCAGGCTGACTAAGTGCAATCATAATCCTTTTTCGAAGTCGTGGAAAAGGGAAAAAGTAACAAACAAAGACAAAATAAACTAAAATTTTATTTTTTTTTTTTTAACTTTACGAACATGTACTATGTAAGGAAAATAGTTACTGCACTCAACTTCCTTGAACACTTGATCTTTACCAAACGCTTAAATCAATTTCATTCAACTCAATTGGAGGTGGTGTTCAGATGTTAGTGTACTTCTGATAATTTGAGTATATTGGCCACAATGTAAAAGAAAAATTTTTTGTACCCCGTAAAAAAAAACTGTAAGCTCTTTACACCAAAATATATTACAGTATGTCAGACAGTGACCAATAAATATGTGTACCTCATTGAAGCTCAATCAAATGCACTGTATAGACGTTAGCGCACATTCAAGCGTTTGCGGCTATAGACCGTAATGTATTAAAACTATACTTTTTAGCCCTGTAAAAAATAGATAAGCCCTGCACACATAACAAAATTTATGCAGATTGAGCCTTGTTGACTTATAATACTCAATTTGAGCTCAATTAAATGTACAGCTACCACAATTTCAAGAATTTCCATTCATAAGCTATAATGGAAGAACTCTATTTTGCAGCCCTGTAAAAACACTATAAGTCCCTACACCAAAACCAATGTCAGTCGTGAGAGGATGGTCTATGATAGATATATCAAATTTGAGCTCAGCAGTAGCGGATCCAGCAATTTATTTTGGGAGGGGCTAATTTTTATTAAATGCTTATTTGTCTCAAACAAAAAGTAAAATTAAGCAAAATTTTTCTGTAAACCTATGTAAATTTTTTTAGGAGGGCCTAATTTAGGAAAAAAGCTAATTTTATCTATCCAAAGTGTATAATACAGCAGAAGGCTACCCTTTAGCAATTTCGTTTATTTTCGGGGGGGGGGGAGTAAAAGCCCATTAGCTCCTACCCTGGATTCGCTACTGATCGAATACACCCTTTAGGAGCTATCGTGTTCACTCTCACATACACATACACACTAGGAGTGAGTTCGGACTAATTTTTTAAAGTTCGAGCCCGAGCCAAAATTTTCAGCTGGTAGATAAATAAAAGTCAATTGCTTCATTGATAAAATAGGCCCCTAGACTCTCAACGCTAGCTTTTCGTATGAGGCTTTGACCCCTAATGATGAGGCTTATTCGTAAAAGAGGCATAATTGACAAAACCTAAAGATTGGATCTGATAGAATGTTACGAAGCTTCACATTTCTTGGTTCTTGCATATTCCTTGGAACAACTTCACACTATATTTAATTGTGTAAAACCTATGGAAAACTTTGCGTATTTGCAATCCATGGAGATTTTTCATAATTTGGCGATTCAGAAGTTAATAATTATTTCAACGAAAACAGTGCTTTATATGATTTCTTTGATAAAAACTACGGAACAGCTCTTATATCTTGCTACTAATGGCAAATTTTCATTATTTGGCGATTTACACATTCTCTAACCGATAATCATTGTTCATGCAAGTTTGCCGTGAAAACAGTTATCCACACATTCATATACATAATCCTTTGCAGATTGGTTTATTTAGCACCGCGAAACATATCATCTCGCCGCGCGGGTAAATATCCAAGCTGCACTTACTATAATTGCATAGTCAACGCCACCAATTATTTCTACCGGTGGCAAATACGTAATCTGAACCTAACCGGCATTACTGTAATGTGCATTTGAATTATTTTTCATTTTCAAAATACTGAGTGCTAACATTTTGGAACACACGCAGTATTTTAGATTCACCCTACTTGAGATAGCGTTTTTCCAGGTCGTACTTGATGCCAATATGGCGTTTTTTAAATCAGTTACAGTTATTTTCAGAAAAAGTATTAGGGAAACGAATTAGCATCAATTTTAAACTCCTGTTTCCTAAGATAACTTACTATTTGAAAATTGTGAAAACACATTTTGACTTACTTTTTAATTTGGCGTAAAAATGGTGTAATTCTACTTAATGTTTGTTAATTTCCAGCAGGAATTGCTTTGTTGCAAATGCATGAATAATTTTACGCTGGCGAAAATTGCCAAGTGTGGCAACCATTATGCTTATTTTTCTCAGTTTTTTATTAATATCTTCGAAAATAATTGGAATTCCGAAATTTAAGTCAACTTCACGGAATCCCGGAATTTTCCAAATCTGTGGACAACTTCGTCGAAACCACATCCCCACGGTTTCGAAGGAGATAGCAGAACACGGTCTTGACAGCGGCGGCGGCGGGCGGCCATTACGTTTTTTTAGAATAGAAAGATACAGAAAAATGCGAGTCATAAATCTCATATATTAGTGAGATTAAAAAAATTGCTATATTAAAAACACGTTCAGAAAATAAATTTTGCAAAATAAGTTAAAGAAGTAAGGCGAAATTTAACAGGATCGTTAATTACAGAGCCCGCCTCATCTCTAACACACTCATTGCATAGAAACATCACCGTAAAAATAACGTCGAATTCAGGAGACCTCAAAACGTGTAAATGCATCAAAAGTCGTTTCATTTTATTATTACGGACATTAAAATGCATATAAATGAACTGCTAACATTACCGAACCTCTAATTTCAGAATAGTCTCAACTTAATGACTCAAAATTTGTTCACTCTTTTATTCTACTTGCAGCTATTTTTAGATATCAGAATAAACATAAAAAGAACTATAATCTCTTCAAAACACTAATAAGTACCTGCTATAGCAATAATAATGTAGCGTTTGTGAAGCTAAAAGAAAAATATCATTTCTATTTTTAAAAATAAATTTGAAATCTTAAGTTCTTATAAACCAATTAAATTCTGAACAATTCATTGAACCTATTCCAGAAAACTTTAACTATTTTTGGGGAGAAAAAAAAACTGGGGTAAATAAAATAAATAACTGCATGATTTTCCTCTTTAAATGATCTCGCGCAACAAATATTTGTTACGATAATAAGAGGAAAGAAAAAAAAATTGTTTTTCCAAAGAATTTGCGTTTTGATTCAGTCTAGTCTTCGGTCTAAATGTTAGAATTTTTTGTAAAAACGTTTTCTTAAAAACTAGTTTTTGCTGGAAAAGACGATGACACCCACGATGATAGTGAATCATTTGCTTTTTGAAAAAACACTCAAAATACTGGTGTTAAACGATAAAGTAATTAAAAAACTTTGTAAAAAACACACATAAGAAGTAAAAGGAAAGAGGATACGCGTTTCGTTTAAAAATTGTTTTGAACTTCTTCAGTCCAAGCCCTTCGACGTAAAGAACACAGGGAACTCAGTGTTCCCTGTGTTCTTTACGTCGAAGGGCTTGGACTGAAGAAGTTCAAAACAATTTTTGAACGAAACGCGTATCCTCTTTCCTTTTATTTCTTATGTGTGTTTTTTACAAAGTTTTTTAATTACTTTATCATTTGCTTTTTACTTCCTTTTAGAGTATAAGGAAGTAATGTGATCCCGAAAAATTTTGGGGGGCAAATTTCGACGAAAAAACCAATTTTGACTACCTCTAAATTTACTTTTAAGAATTTTTTCGGGGCATCTCATCGTACGCTAGCATGCACGATCCTATAAACGCTTCTGCAACTCATTTTGACCAGCGGCGAGTCTATTTTGACCATTTGTTCCATGCCGTCTGTACGTACGTGTGTATGTACGTATGTAACTCGCATATCTCAAAAACTATTGGTGGTAGAATGGTGAAACTTTATATGTAGGATTGTTGTAACATGTAGTTGTGCCCGTCCTCTTTTGGTCCCAATCGACTGGGTAGTTTATCTACAGGACTGTCCAAAAGATTCGAAATACATTACGCTCTATGGGCCGCAATTCATTAAACTCGCACATCTCAAAAACTATTAGACGTGGAATGTTGAAACATCATATTTAGGATTGCTGTAACATCTAGTTGTGCACCTCCACTTTCGGTCACATTCGACTGGATAGTTTATCTACAGGGCTGCCCAAAATATTTTAAAGACATTACGCTCTATGAGCAGAAGTTCATTAAAGCGTATTTTAGAGGTATTCTATTTCAAACGACTCAAGAACTGATATATGCTGTTAAGGGTTACAAAATGAATTTTTCTCCCGGAAAGCTGTCTTTAACATTTACAGTTCTGCTACAGGAACTCTCAAAATATTTCCAATGGCAACTTGAGGGACATTCATCAATTTCAAGCACAATACCGTCCTACCATATAGTTAGGCAATGGTCCTACCACGGTCACGTGCCTTCCTCAAGAATTACGTCAAAAGTCGCCAAGCTGTACGTGTGTACGTATTTAACTCTCAAATCTTAAAAACTATTAGCCGTAGAATGTTGAAATTTCATATATAAGATTGTTGTAATATCTATTTGTACATCCCGATTGTTGGTCCAAATCTACTGGACAGTTTATTTATTGGAGTACCCAAAAGAATTTCAATGCATTAATGAATATGGGCATCTTCAATATATTGCAACTGTAGTCAGTCATTTGGTCCATGCCAAAAATCTCGCCATTTGTCTCGCTCTTGGCGAAATATCGCCAAATTGGGGGCCAAAAATAATTTTGCATTAACTCTAAAATTTTAATCGTAAAATTTTGAAATTTTGTAGCATCTCAAGCTTGTCTGCTTTTGGTGAAATGTCGCCAAATTAAGTGTCAGAAACAAATGTTCCAAATTGAAACCTGCTTGGCGATATCAAAATATTTGGGTAGAAATCGCGAAATTTTAGTATTACTGCAGTATTTTATCTCTGTCATACATAATAAGTTTAGATGAAATGCGCCGAAAATATTTTTGATTTAATAGACGCGCAACGTGCAAGGAAGTCACGTGCTGTCCACATCAGATTTTTTTTATTAGTTGAAGCATGCAGAAAACAACACTAGTTGATGTAGTAATTTAGCAGTATAGGAAGTAAAATAAGAAAATTAAATAATGTTGCACGAATCTCTCTGTTCACAAAAACAGAGCTGGCGCTGTCTGCTCTGTCTGTTGGCGCTGTCAAAGCTTGTTGACCTAATTCCTCCTAAACCGTAGGGATTTGAGTTTCGACTAAGGTTCCCACAGATTCGAAAAATTCCGAGGAACCTGCTAAGCTGATTCAATTTCGAAAATCGAATTATTTTGGAAGATATTAATAAAAAAATTGAAAAAATAAACCGAATGGTTGCCGGATTTGGCATAAAATCATTCATTCCTTTGCAACAAAGCGTTTCCAAGTATCTAGAATCGCGTGAAATTTACAAACATGAGTTAGAATTACGCCCATTTTACGCCAAAATAAAAACTATATGAAATAAGTAACCCAAAATGTATTACACAAAGTTGACAATTTTCAAATAGAAAGTTCGCTTAGACAACAGAGTTTAGAATGAGCGGTTATTCGATTTTCCAAAACAGAATAACTAATATCTTGAAAATGAAAAATAATTAAAATGCAGATTATTTTAAAGCCGGTTCTCGTCCAGCTGAATTATTGGCTACCAGTAGAAATATTTGGCGGCGTTAACTATGCCATTATAGCAGTTATAGTACACTTTGGATATTTGCTAGCGCGACGAGATGGTATAATTCGTGGTGTTAAGTACGCCAATCTGCCAACGATTATGTAAATGAAAATATAGATAACGGTTTTCCGGTAACCTTAAATGAACAGTAAATATAGGTTGTGAGCATGTGTAAATCGCCAAATAACAAAAGTCGCCATGGGTGGCAGGCTATTCTATCTGTTCCGTAGCTTTAATTAACTTTACATGTACGCAAGTCGCCAAATAATGAAAAATCGCCATGGGTGGCAAATTCGCAAAATGTCCAATAGGTTTTACATTATTAAAAATACAGCTGAAACAGATGTTCTGATTTTATTACGCTTTAGCTCCTAATTAATATAACTTTTGGACGGCAAAATTAAATATCATTGTGTTTCTGAGGAGTGCAAATAATTTTTCCAGCGATTATAAGCGGAGTCCGCACTCCAGGTGGAGTATAGCTCAGGACCCGTACAACACGGATTCTCACAACAAAATATCTTCCGTGTTTTGTCCCCTAGTAGTTGTCCCCTAGTTGATTTAAAAAAAAAATCAACACAACGTAATTTGCGCACACTACCGTCTGTTACGGATATTTCATCCTCCATAACAGAGAGTGGACATCGCTTTTCCACTGTTGACACCATTTTGTGTTTAACCCTTTAACGCGCAGTGTTCCCGCTCTGGGAACACCAAACTCTGACGTTTTGACTGTTGCCTGTCACGAAGAATAGATTTGATTTCTATAAAAATAGTTGCGGGTGACAGAGCTCCACGAGAATCCACGTCATTTCCCGTAAAAAAAATGGTCACGATTATTTTTAACAGCACTGACATCTGCTGAAAAATGGAAGAATGTGATAACAGCTGGATATATTGCTGTGCTATGCTGGCTGTGCCCAGCACAGCCAGCTGTCGTCAAAAAAGGGTCTCTAGATCTGTGGCACGCGATGAACGTTTCGATCGTCCGCCATCTTGCTGGTAGTTAAGCTGAGTGATGGCAACGGCGGCCCTTTTTTTCAGCATTGGGAAAGGGTTGCGCCTCAAATGGTTAAAACGAATAGGTTTATGTGCTGTATTCTGCGAAAAAGAAAAATAGCGAAAATAAATGAAGAATACATTCGCTCCATCCAGAGATGGGCATCGCTTTTCTGCTGCGTGTCGCTTTTTTGCATTTAAAACGAACAGTTTTATCGGCTGCCATCTGCGAAAAAGAAAAATGAAGAGCATAAAGGAAGAATGCAGCATTTTAAATCGTTGTCTTATGACATAAAGTACTTTTGGCTTTAAAATATTTATTCGTTGCGTTCTCGAGGGGACCATCAAAAAAGATTGAGGCCTAAGGCTTCGGCTTCGTATCTCTCTAATTATTCACTGCATTATGACAATGCAAAATAAATAAGTAATTAATATTTTCAGTTTTTTTAAACATATTTTCAATTCTAGGAAAAAAAAATTATCCACAAGTAAGCAATCATTAAACCTTCAAGTGTGAGAGGGAATGATCGAGCAGGAAAATTTCATAAGTGACAAAGCATTACGTCAAACTGGTAACAATTTACACAATCAAATTGCACAGAATAATGATTAAGGTTCAAGAGATGGTTTCATGGTCACTTTCATGAAAGTTAAATAGTTGTTCGAACGGAATTTCCTTTTCCACTAATAACAATAACTAAGATGCTATTATAATGTCACTTCAAATGAATTGTGATGCGTCCCTTAGAGTGAGTATATGTGGATGTATGGTACTGTCACCGTACATTTATTTCAATGTTGAGTCCCGTATTTCTACAGTGAAATCTCGTTACAACAAACTTCACTTTTAAGAAATTCAGATGAACAAATGGAATGCATTTCTGTTCTAAGACAATCAAGAGAGTTGCATTCAGCACTCCATCTGTTTAGCATAGGAGATTAAAAAAGCCCTTTTGTTTAAACAAGGTATGAAAGCGATTTAACCATTAATCACGTATCCATATACTTTAAATTTTATTATTACATATGTGTTACTTTCCGTTTCCATTAATTCACAACACAACCTTTAAATCAACAACATACATTCCAACATAACAATAATAATAATAACAATATTGATTTATTCCGACCATAAGCGCACTCACGGAGGGGCTATTGGGGCTAAAGCCCCCGCTGGAGATTTAGATCTGAAAAGCTTCGAAAAATGTCGCAAATGGATTAAGATGTTTTATGTTTTAAGTTGTCTTCAAATTATTCCTTAAATATTTAAAAACAGGACGTTGGTTTTTAAGTGAATATTTTCAGTTAGTGTGACATATATGTACTACAGTAATTTTTTACTATAGTGTTCACAAAGATTGATTTTTTGGTTACAATGCCACTGAAAATATGAGATAATTACACTAGTCAACAAATTTAAACTTTTTTCCTGCCTCTGGTTTGTAAATGGGTGGATTTACTTAAATTCGGGTTGCTGAATTCACTGGTAAAATCAATTTATGTCTATCACGTCACACTTCTAAGAGGCACAGGAAAATCAAAAGCAATACTGGCAAAATTTGATAGAATTGAAACTAACAAGAAATTCATATTAAGAACTTCATAATTCAATATTATTTTATATGCATACATTGGTATTTATATGTATACACATGCCAACATAGATATCATCTTTTTTCCCGTCCAAAATGCCGTTCCCACTTGATTTGAATGAGGACCAAGCCGCTAACTCGATATTTGTCAGTCTGATATCAAACGATGGATCGCTGAACAATTTTTCTATTTGTGGTCCAATAAATATACTTTCTTTTAACTTTGCTTCACTCAGTTTGAGAAACTTTTCTTTCAAATGATTGAAGAAGTGACCTCATTTATCCAGAGCTTTAAAAATGTTCTCCATAAAACCCAACTTGAGATGAATCGGAGGCAAAATGATTTATTGGGCTCAACCAGTGAAGTATTTTTCACATTTTCCTTTACAGTTACATGTGATTTCCTTACAAGCCACTTTACTGTATAGTGGCCAAAGTTTCATAAGTTTCTTTCATGTCTACTGCATGAGCGAAAGGCACAGATGGAAAAGTATTGCCATTTTGCAGTAGTACTGCTTTCAATCTGGTTTTCCTGGAGTCAATAAAGAGTGGTTATTCCTGATGGTTATGTTGTGCTCCTAGCTGCATCAGCAGACCATTGACATCTCTACATACACACATTGAATTCTGCATGTCAAAATATTGAGCGAATGAAGTACCTTTTGATCTCAAACAGGAAATGTTTGTACCTGGAGCTAGAATTGTTGCAGTCTCGACCCCAAAAGTTCAGCTTGCTGTTTTGAAAGTTTTAGATCGCGAACCAAATTGTTCAACTCCTTTTGATTAAAGAGCTGAGGTGAAAAATCTTGAGAATGAGGGAAATATTTTCTACAGGTTCTTGATCAGCGTCTTCAGATTCACTTGACATTGTTTCTGATTCAATGTCTTGCAGATTACAGGTAGGAACAGGCAACCTTCCATTATGCCACTGCAATTGCACTGAAGATACATTTTATACTTTATTTTATGTCTAGTTTTGATAGAGAATCCCCTGCAATATTCGTGAGAGAGAAGTTATAGGCTGAAAAATGATCCTTAGGCTAACTCCACACCATAGGAATTGAGAATTGCATAGCTCGGCATTTTCCTTTCAGTCACTTGGTTAAAGTAGTAGTACATGTTATGCACGAATATGAGGCGCAAAAGTTTTATCTTGATCACCAAGAGGACTATCAAAATATAATTTATAGGCCTTCTTAATCAAATCAGTAATTGTTTTTTTGGGCTTTTGGGGTGAATTTCTCACAGACATAAGAAAAGTTGTCGGGGTGGTTAAGACAACAACTATGTTTACTAGTTGTTATTTTTAGTAAATGTAAGTTTTAAATATATGTATAAGGCAATTTTAAAATAAAAATACCTCTCAATAGAAACACTCACTTATTAAAAAAAAACTCTCAATACATTCTTAGGCTGAGATAAATACGATAGTAATTGCACCATGCATGTTTCAACATTCACTAGGTCATAAGGTTTATTTCGCACTACTGGATTATCTGTCCGTCTAATGAATAACGCTTGCCCGTGTAACATCTAACATCAAGTGAGAATTTGCTGATCTTATAGCACTCTTGTACCAAACTTAAGGGGGAAAAATTAAAAATTAAACATTAAAATAAAAGTACGGAAAGTAGTGAAATTAAGAAAAAAATAAATAAAAATCCTTAAAAACTCAAAAATCTTACGTGCTAGAGCATTTTGAAAGGTAGATTCGGATTCTTACACACCAAAATACATACTAATTGATGTATCACATCCCAGAGGCAAAATGGCTGTTGAATAGTGTTATTTATGACTTTATAACAAAGTACGTTGATAGTGGGCTTGTGTTCTACGAGCAATTGACACAGAATATTTTGACGTTATAAGGGATTTATAACTATAAAATAAATAAAAACTTTGTATAAAAACACACATAAAATGATATTTATGTCAAGAAATGACATAAGTATCATTTTATGTGTGACATAATATGATACTTATTACGTAAATAAAAAACTTTGTAAAAAACACACATAAGAAGTTATAAGTAAGAGGATACGCACGTTTCAACCAAAAATTGTTTTGGCCTTCGTCAGTCCAAGCCCTTCGTTGCAAGCAACACAGGGAACTGAAAAACTTTTTTCAGTTCCCTGTGTTGCTTGCAACGAAGGGCTTGGACTGACGAAGGCCAAAACAATTTTTGGTTGAAACGTGCGTATCCTCTTACCTATAACTTCTTATGTGTGTTTTTTTACAAAGTTTTTTATTTACGTTTGTTTAACACCAGTATTTTGAGTGTTTTTTTCCGATGATACTTATTACTTCTTGACATAAGTATCATTTTATGTGTGTTTTTTATACAAAGTTTTTATTTATTTTATCGTTTAACACCAGTATTTTAAATGTTTTTTATCTGTTCAGTTATAACTATAATCGAAGTCACTATAACCGAATTAAGAATATTGTTTTACTATGTAGTAGCAGACCCCCCTCCCCAAACTAAAATCCTGTGTGCGCCACTGAATTCAATTCCGACAATACTACAGAACGTCTAAATAAGCACTATTTTTTTCTGGAATAATTAGTTTATCATACGTAAAGTTAACCAAAACAATGATTTATGGAGGAGTTATCACCACTTACTGAAGGACTTTTCTGGGACTTAATTTTGGGGATTTTAGCACCTCCCAGACAGCCCGAAGAATCGGGCCATGACAAGAATCCCATTTATCATGCATATCAATGATGAAATGTAAGAAATATAGCATTCGGAGGTGACGTTTCATGACGCCATCTGAGTGGCAGCCGGCAGCGCATTATTTCTGCTCACATTTTCCTTATCATCCAAATGCATTCAACCAGAAAATAAATATCAGAAACTTCAGTTTTAATTATCTTTAATCACTTCAAAACATAAAAAATTTTGCTGCGAAATCAAAGTCGAAGGTACGTACGAGTCCAGGATTTGCTGAAAAAATTCCAAACTTTTGAAATATTGTTCTAAAATGATCTGATATTTTAAAAGTGTTCCTGTGTTTTTATAAAATGCGGAAAGAAGTTCTTTAGGGGGTCTCTTGTCAAATAGTAAGACATTTTAGAACAATTTTTTTTTAATGTTCGGAATTTTAGCAAATCAAGGACTTCTTAAGGAAGTCTCTGAAGTCGAAGGTACATACCAGTCCGGGATTTGCTAAAAAAATTCCGAACTTTTGAAATATTGTCCTAAAATGATCTGATATTTTAAAAGTGTTCCTGTTTTTTTTATGAAATGCGGAAATAAAAGCAATGCGAAATATAAGCAATTTGTGAATAGACGCGAATTGACGCGAAAATTTCTTAGTATTTTTTAAAAATAAATGTAAAATATAGCTTTTTTGAGGAAGAAAATTACGCTAAAACAATCGTTCAATCTCAAGAATTAAATATACAAACTTCAAATATGAGCTTTGTCAAAAATTAATTAAATTAATTAATCTCGCCGTTTGTGGAACAAATTGGAAGGCTTAAAATCAGTTCTAGATCGACAAAATCAGGTCATTTGGATATTATCACAATGCTAAAACACGCATCTGAAAAAGAAAAAAAAAACTTTCGATAAACTTTCTTTGTCCATGAAATTAATTACAGCATATGGAGTCTACTTTCACACTGGTCAATTATTTTCTCCATCTGTGGCTGCCAGTATATGACCAGTTTAAATTATATGGGTCGAAACCTTTTTGAAAAATTCTTTTCTTCAGATCACTCCCTGAAAATGTAGCGGAGAGCTAGAACCAATAATTATAATGTCGTCGTTAAGGAGAGAAGAACGATTTCAAAACACTCAAATGTTGAAACTACAACACGTAGCTTTCAATTAACGCTGAATATAAATTTTAATTATTAAATAAAGTTTTAGAAGTGTTTTATGCAAATTTTAGCGAAATTTCAACAGTCATAATTTTTTTCTGCGAAATTTCTGTTTATTCATTTGCGAAAATTCCGTACCTCTAATTATCATTCCCTATGCAGCAATGTTGAAAATGTTCGCCACCATTTTGAGCGCAAGCACGAACACGCCAACTAAGTTTTCTGACACTATTCCCAGCGTTCTTGGTGGTAACGAGATTTCTATGGCTATGGTTTGTTTTAATTCCTCGACGTTTGCAAAACTTTTTCTGGAAAACCCGACTGTTTGCATTCAAAATAGTGGCAAACATTTTCAACATTTGCTGTAAGGAATGATACTGCAAGAGATTTGAATTAAATTATGATGAAAAAAAAATGAAATTATCACAAAATTAAGTAATATCGTGCGTCTCCATTTCTGTTTTGCTTCACAAATAAGGTTGTAACAGTCACACAGTGTTGGAAATTGTCTCCCACACTTAAACAAGGTTAAAAAAATCAGGGGCGGCCCTAGGTTGCGTGGCGTACCCTTGCAACGTAAAAAATGCACCCCTTGTGTGCTCTAGATTAGGTTTTTCTTAGTTTTTGAGTTCGAAATGGCGCCCCTTCGAAGGTGACACCAGGATGCGACGCTTACCTAGCTTACCGTATTGGGCCGCCCCTGAAAAAAATTATACTGCAATATTAGAACAGTTTCCACCTCCGATCGATTTAAGTGTAATAAGCAAAACCATCGGGCCTGAAAATGGTAGACGGCCGAAGTGTGAAGATCCCGGGTTCGGGTCCTATCGCGTGGCAGTCGATTTAACGATCTGGAGTTTTGGTAAGTTATCTCCAGATGTAACGTGAATACGCATTAGAACCCCTCAGAAAGTCCAACTACCAATGCATAACCCATCCTGGGCAGATCGGCCTAGCGTAGAGTTGCCATAATCACACAAATGAATGAAACTATCGGACATTCTTTCAAATTAATCACCGCTTATTTTGCACTGTATCTGAAAGCAAGATATGCAAGCAATTAGTGGATAGCCCGGGGTTTTAGTTAGGGGGCTCGGCTACGAATATTGCTGAACTCGGTTATAGTGACATCGATTATAGTTACAACTCCCTTATAATGTCGAAATATTCGGTACCACTTGACTTGTCCCTGTCAGTGTAACTGGTTATAGAGTCATAAATAATGATTGGATCTTTTCAGTGATGTTCTAACTGAGTTTGTAACTGTAAATACTTATTTAAAAGTTAATGTCTTATTTTTTGGTAAAAAAAGTATTTTAGAAATAATTTCAAGACGATTTTTTAAAATAAAATATATTGATTAAGTATTTCAATTTTTAAAGCTTTTCACTTCTCCATCTTTAGGGGGGGGAGGGGCTTCAGCCCCCATAGCCCCCACCTTGGGTTTCGCCTATGCAAGCAATCACACATTTTTCGCTGAACTCGCTCGCAAGGTAAATTTCTTTATCCTCTTCTTATAATACATCTTCACCTTTACAGTATTTGCGTCTGAAATGATGTTTTTCAGCAAAAGTGAATTCCAGTTCATCCTATTTTACTCGAAAACACGTTTTAAAGTTTGTCCGCTTACGTCTCCTCTCCCGACCCTGTCATTACTTGCTGCACGAGGCAGGAGAGAGCAGCTTTAACTATCAGGTAGAGTTTTATATCCTTGGGGGGAAGAGGTTGTAATTCTTGTGGCCATGGAAAGAAGCAAAAGCTTCATAGCGAAGGGCTGAACACTTTTTTGTAAGAGGCAGGTGTTCCATTCCATGCTGTAAAAAAGGAATTTTGATGTCTGGCTGTTTGTTTGTGGTATTCAACACAGGTTTCTGAACTGTTGGTAGTATAGTTAAATTTGGCTTACTGAGTAGGAAGGTCGTAGCCAAGGGGTTTGATTCCCTCCCACCTTCCCGAAATTTTAGTCAGTGCATTAGTACAGTAGACACCCCTATAACACGGTAGACACGTTCCGTGTTATAGGGATACGTGTTGTACGGGTCCTGACTATGCTTCACCTGGAGTGTGAACCACGCTGTTCGAGCGCTGCACTTCTTATGTGAGCAATTTACTTCACATTTCACTTAAATACTGCTTGCTTGATGATACTACGGATGCAGCAGAGATAACTGATATGCATTTCCTCTAAATTAAATTGGGTTTAAAATCGCAGCTTTATTTTAATGAAACGTTTTCTTTCTCGAGTTGAAATAGAATAAAATAAATCATACAAAAGTTCTTTCAGATACGTTTAATGTACACCACAATTAGAAACAGACGATTTCCTTAATTCATGAAACGCAAGTGACGTAGGTGAAAGAGCTCTATTGGCTTGTACCTCTATAGAGCTCTTTCACCTACGTCATTATCACTACGTCAACCCCTTAGCAACCAACTTTTTTGGGTCATAATTTATTTGCATTGGTTCTGGAGATCAGCTATAGGGTGAAAAAGATTTAGCACTACATGTCAACACCTCCCGAAGCTATGCATAGCTCCCCACTCGAATTTTTTCTTTCTGTCCACGGCCTTGCTGATTAGGTAGCACGAAAGGCAGCTATTGGTGAAGAAAAAAGAAATACTATTTTTATTATAGTTGTTTATTTAAAAAAAAATATTTCCTATGATGATTTTAGTTTATATTTAATTATTTTTTTGACTAACTAGGGGCCAAGTCCCCCAGACTCGCTACGCTCGCTTTTCGTATGAGGGATTCGGCCCCTAATCAGGCTTATTCGAAAAAAAAAAGACATAATTTCAACAGACAAAACCCGGAGATTGGATCAGATAGAATGTTACTGAGCTAAGCTACACATTGCTTAGTTCTTGTATCTTCATTGGTACATAAAAATTTAAACTTCACACTACAGTAGACCCCCTACCCCTCATAACACGGAAGATATTTTGTTATGGGAATCCGTGTTGTACGGGTCCTGAGCTATACTCCACCTGCATTGCGGACTCCGCTTATAATCGCTGGAAAAATTATTTGCACTCCTCAGAAACACAATAATATTTAATGTTGCCATTCAAAAGTTATATTAATTAGGAGCTAAAGCGTAATAAAATCAGAACATATGTTTCAGCTGTATTTTTAATAATGTAAAACCTATTGGACACCTTGCGAATTTGCCACCCATGGCGATTTTTCATTAGTTGGCGACTTGCGTACATGTAAAGTTAATAAAAGCTACGGAACAGATAGAATAGCCTGCCACCCATGGCGACTTTTCATGATTTGGCGATTTACACATGCTCACAACCTATATTTACTGTTCATTTAAGTACCGTAAGGAAAACCGTTATCCATATTTTCATTTACATAATCGTTTGCAGATTGGCGTACTTAACACCACGAATTATACCATCTCGTCGCGCTAGCAAATATCCAAAGTGTACTATAACTGCTATAATGGCATAGTTAACGCCGCCCAATATTTCTACTGGTAGCAAATAATCCAGCTGGACGAGAACCGGCTTTAAAATAATCTGCATTTTAATTATTTTTCATTTTCAAGATATTAGTTATTCTGTTTTGGAAAAATGAATAATCGCTCATTCTAAACTCCTGTTGTCTAAGCGAAATTACTATTTGAAAATTGTCAACTTTGTGTAACACATTTTGAGTTACTTATTTCATATAGTTTTTATTTTGGCGTAAAATGGGCGTAATTCTAACTCATGTTCGTAAATTTCACGCGATTCTAGATACTTGAAAACGCTTTGTTGCAAAGGAATGAATGATTTTATGCCAAATCTGGCAACCATTCGTTTATTTTTTCAGTTTTTTATTAATATCTTCTAAAATAATTCGATTTTCGAAATTTAAATCAGCTTAGCAGGTTCCTCGGAATTTTTAGAATCTGTGGGCACCTTAGTCGAAACTCAAATCCCCACGGTTTAGGAGGAGATACGCTGACAAGCTTTGACAGCGGTGGCGACAGCGGCCTTTACTTTTTTTTAGAATAGAGAGATTATTGAGTATGTTTTGTTCCTGCACGATGGATTTCCACCCGACAAGTGTACTTCTTTTATCATCGGAAAGCCCAGAGAATACTTTTGCAAATGGGCTTTGTTTGAGCATCGTACCAAAATTTTATTCTTCTAAATCAGACTTTTAAAAAAATAGCTAGATAATCAAGCGGGTCCCTGTCCGAAAATTTTCTTGTCTTTTCCCCGGAAGTAAAGTACACAAAGTCACTTTCTAAACCAGGCGCTCTTCTGAAAAATCGACAGCAGTTGCAAGTGCAAATACACATAACGTACAAACCTTGTAAGTTGGAGCAGAGACATGTCTAAAAAGCGAGTGGTTTCACTGTTGTATCAGAGAATTGACGGGATCGAGTCACGCGAAAAATGAAATTCTGAGTGGAAGTTGGCAATTACTGTTGGCATTGGGAAAGCCTGAAAAGCAAATTTTAAAAGAAGAAATTTTGGTATGGCAAATTTAGAATGCATTTGGAACATCATGATAAATGCTCTTTCGTCAGAAGTAAAAATTAAAATAGAGAGAGAAGTATTCACAAAGAAAGGAAAAAGACTGAAACAATCCGAAATTTCTAAATATTTTATTAAATTTAAAAAATGTGATTATGCGTAGCAATTTGCATATTACTATGCAATTTCGTAGTAAAAAACAAATAATATTGTTTAGCATTTTTCCCCCTTGGCTATCAAATGCTTATAATTCTTTGAGCGACCACCTCTCTTAACGACCAATTTTATCGGAACGGAAGGTGATCGCCTCCGATAAGTTTTACTGTATTTATTTTTTTTTTAAATATTAATACGTGCACACAAAGCAACCAGATACCATTAGTTAATCTAACGGAAATCTACAATGTATTATATAAATGTGAAAGTTTTGTTTGTTCGTCCGGGAACTCCTTCCACACCGTTCAACCGATCAGCTTGAAATTTTGCACATGCACGTAAAACGTAAATTCTGAAAACCCAATCGTTCCACGATCGAGTTTTTTCGATTTTTTGATAATTTCCACCTTCAGAAAGCTTTCCCAATTTCCGATTGCATGAAATGGTGATCATGTGATATACCATCTATATGCTGGCGGTAGACATAACTGTGAAAAAAAAATATCGCACATTTGCTGCAACAACATCATAACTCAAAAATCGTGATTTTTTACTTAATACCATAGGGACAATTGCAATGATGTGAACTTCTAACTAGCAGAGTATCACATCTGAGCTATTAAAACTAACCCTCTAAATTGCAGCAGTATCGTTTTTGAGGTATACGTTTCTTCACTTTCAAGGAATTTCGAATGCATTTTCTGAAAATCTGCGATTTTTGAATTATGACGTTGTTGCAGCAAATGAGCGATATATCATACATGAAATGACGTCATTTTGATGTCTCGAGTTTTTTAAAATGCATTAGAAATTTTAATATTTTGTAAAAAAGTAATCATGAGACATATTATCTAAATGCTGGCGTTTGACATAACTACAACCAAAGTAGCATATCATAAAGGAAATGACGTCAGTTTGATGTCACGACTTTAAAAATGCATTAGAAATCCTAATTAGGTTACCAAGCTCAGACAAAATATTACACCACGAGCGAAATAATAAACTCTTAGATTATCATATGCTGCAGGAAAGTAAAATAACGCGAGTTTTCTTTCATTAGTATCTAAATAAAATGTAAAATGATAACCATTTCACGAAACTGATATGCCATATTTTATACCGAAATCACCTTGGAGAAAATGGTTTTACAAGAACTAAAGCTGATATTTTCTATTCGTTATTTATTGTGAGAGCGTTCCTCTCATGCTAAAATATCAATTTTTTTCTCTTGTACTAGTGTAGGAAGGGAGAGACTATGTGAAGTACGAGACATAATGTTTTCAAGAAAGAGTATTTTGCGGCGTAGCTCTTGAATATAAAACCCCTTTTCATATAAATAAATGGTTTTTTTAGACACTCAGCCAAATTTTATAGCTGCGCCATGCGTAAACACACACACACACGCACACACACACATATGTACAACTTTATTTTATTCTGCAGTTTTCATTTTAAATTTGTTGTGTGGGCCTGCATGAAAACAGGAGGTTAAAAGCAGGTAACATTAATCCGTTTCTGTTTATTTAAGATAGGTAAGGATGATATTTCAGTAATTACTTTTTTTAGATTGCTTAACGGAAAATGGAGCTACATGAATGGATGCGACAATACGAATTAATCGATTATCAAATGCATTAGAGGTAATCGATTAGGAAAAATCCATTTGACGCTCAGAAATCGAACAGCATATGGCATTCGAAATCCCTAATACTACTCGAATAGTAAAATTGTGACTACCATTTGAATAGGAAAAGCGCGAATACTATTCGAATAGTGAACTTGCGAATACTATTCAACTAGGAACCGTGAATACTATTCGAATACAAATTCTATTGGAATAATGGAAAATGCGATATTCACTACTATTCGATTAATCTATTATTGATTCTATTCGAATAGTACTAATCGATTATAGAAATCATTCGAATGGTGTATCACTGACTAGAGAACTGAAGCAGGAAAGAATTTCGGAGTGGCTGGACGTGCTACTGTTTATTTTTTGTATTACAGTATAATCTGTCTACTACAACGAAGTATTTCAATCACGAATTTCTCCTAAAACGAAATTTTCAGAACTCAATATTAGGCTTTAATAGTATTAAACACGCTCGCTATATAGTGAAGTGGCAGCCAACCACCTAATTAAATTTTAGGCTTTTACCTTCCCAATTTTTCATTGACCAGATAGTACATAACATCAATTCTGAGAATGAAGTTGGTTGGTCTTGGTCGAATTGAAAGAAAAATGGTCAAACAATGTGCCTCCGACTCTATGTTCACAGCAATTTTAAAATGTAAAAAATTTCATGAAAATTTAACATCACGGAATGCACATTCAAGTAAAATAAACGTAAGCTCTAGTACTATATTGTCGTATTCTCTAAACTGTGATTTGTTCACTCTCCTGAGGGTTTCGTTTATACAATGAAAATTAAAGACAAGCAACTTTTGGAAATTTATAATACACTAGCTGCGTGCCCGTTCTTCGCACGGTAGGAAAGGAATATTTTTCTAAAATATGATCGTAACAAAATCTTAAAAAAAAAAAAAAAAAAAAAAAATCTGATGCGGACAACACATGACTTCCTTGTACATCTATTAAATAAAAATATTTTCGGCGCACTTCATCTTAACTTATTTTGTTTGAAAAAGATAAAATACTGCAGTAATAGTAAGGTTTAGCGATTTCTAGCTAAATATTTCCGATATCGCCAAGCTGGTTTCAATTTGAAAGATTTCTTTCTGACAATTTGGCGATATTTCACCAAAAGCCAACAAGCATGAGATAGTTTTAGAGATTTTGGAATAACCAAAGTAGTCATTGACCACAGACTTTTAATGAACCTGAATGTATCCACACACCTTAATGTATTTAAAGTCATTTAGCTGACCTTGTGGGAGGAGGGCAGTTAGTTTGTCGGTGGAGTCGATTACTTAGGAGATTGGCATATGCATCCATTTTATGGAAGTAAAATAGGGTCTTTTACATTAAATTATTTTTTCTCAATTGGGACGGTTACCCATCCGCCCACGCTATAACCGTCCACGTGTCGTGATGCGGCAGATATCAAGTTTAAAGTGAAAGTCAGATTCTTTCCACACTCAGACACTTGTTTTAACATGGTAACAAATGCAGTTGTGGTCCTTTGGCATAAATTTCTTCTGTGGCCCGAACACACGATCTTTTATGTAACTCCATAAAAGAAATCGCCTGGAATTAGGTCCGGAGAGCAAGGAGGCCACTGAAGAAGGCGACTGTCGTCGGCAGAACCCATTATTTTTGAAACACAACTTTCAATGTTTCTTGCTTGGAGAAGACTTTACTGGAGAACGAAACATTGCAAGTTTTGTTTTTCTTGGAGAACAAACTAACTGCCCTCCCCTCACCCGCACCCCGACAAAATTGTATTAATCCGTCGCTGTCACGAAAGGCTCACACATTGGACTTTTGTGAAATAATACTTATAATCACACATGTATCATTCTTTTCTCCAATAAAGATAACTTTGTTGCTGCATTGGTAATATATATTTATTTATATTACCCTTTATATACTTATTAAGCCTTCCTAACCCGGGAGGGAATTGTGAAGCAGCCTGTAGTGATTTTGCCACTTATTGACAATATTGTGTGCTGTTCTACACTGTAAAAATATTCAGTCCTAAAATATTTTGTAGTATATGTACTGTAAAAAAGTATATGTACCGTAAAAGCATATGTATTATGAAAGGCGTTTTGAATTACCAATTTAATTAGCTGTACATTATCTAATTGCGATACATAATAATATTCTCACTTTTATTCAATTTGCCCAATATGGAATCGAACCCTCGACCCACGGAGTGAGAGACAGTGCTCTTACCACTAAACGGCAGTCGAATTACTTGCGGGTGACTAAACATTGAAGTGAAGGTTATTTTAATCTCACAATGAGACTTGGATGGGGGAAATGCTTTTCATGAAATGTATAATTTGAAATTTGTGATATTGTCCAGTTATTATTAACATAATTAATCAAATTATTGGGTTGGAAAGAACTTAATTTCAATTTTCACAAATGTATGTTCAACATTTACTCCTAAGCTACTTGACCAATCTGTATCGAATTTATAAAATATGCTGAGAAACATTGAAAAAAACAAGAAAACAAAAAACAAAACAAAAAATACATTGGTTGTTAAAAATATCTGAAAACTATCCCTTTACTAATATTTCGTTCCATCTTTGAAATTTAGGAAACAGAAATTACTAAGCCGTTCCAACATTTATGAATGTAATTTGAAATACCCTTTATGAAAAGTGATTTCTTTATTAAATTCGAATTTTCCTAAATTCTATTTCATCCAGAATGATATTTTAGTTTCGACTTGATGAACCCCTCCCCCGAAACAAAATCATTGCTACGCTACGCTCTTATGCTTTCTAAATACTGCACATGAGCACATGAACGTTGGTGTAAATTAACGGTATATCTTCCACATATTAATTTAAAAAAAAATCCGCTCTTTTACGGTATAAATTCCGTTCAGGATAGAAACGGCAAATATACCCTATTTTTAAGGATCAAATACTGTAGAATTACCATAGTTTTAGCGTAAAGAAGAAAAATAGTACATGTACTGTAAAATTTACAGTCCTTAAGCTGTAATTTTACGAAATTTTTACTGTGTACAGGAACGCATTATAATATATTTCTTTTATTGCCTCCACTCTGATAAATAAATTGATAAAACACTTTACTTTTTTTTTCCAACGTGCCGCAAATAAGCATAGTTTAGCGTTACCACTTTTGGTTACAATATACTATATTCGAATTTAATAAAGAAATCACTTTTTAAGCTTTAAAGCTGTAGCTGAATTGGAAGAAAGTAAAAATATAAAATGAAAAAAAAGAAATGAAAAGAGAACTAAAAAGAGACGTTTTACTACGCCAAAAAGAAGAATAAGACACCTTCACAATCCTTTATTTAATTTTGCTATCTGCATACATAAATTACACATGTGTAATACTAATGCTTAAAATAATAATATAATATTAATATATCTATTTTGATTTTAAAATTCTTTCATTACATTGCTTCAACTGAAAAGTATTTCATAATTGAACAATTCATAAAGAAAACCCTCGTAAACACTTAAAAAAAAGAAAACAAAATAGATAAATATTGCTATAAATAACACAATGCAAAAGAACAGTTTATAAAAACTTAATATCATGGTCCTTAACAGCACTGTCCAGAGTTTTTAGTAACATCAAAATGTATATCATGTAAATTTATTGACAAAATGCGACATTTATTTAGAGAAGTATCACAAAATATTTTACTTTTTTCGGAGTACTATAATATTTACAAGATTCGTATCCTTTAAAGAGCATTGAACACCGTGGGAATTGACCCACCTCATTTTTTATGAGTCACTCTCGTGATTGGACAATTTAAAATCTATTATTATTATTCTTATTTTATGAACGAACAGCCTTAAAACCACACTGCCTCATTTCGTAAAAAAAAAAAAAAAAAAAAAAAAAAAAAAAGCAGATTGTTTAGTTTTTCTTTCAATGACTATTATTCCGTGTAGATTTAAAGCTGCTTAAAAATAGTTAGAATAAGATGAGGAAATGAAATAAATAGTGGAAATGAATAACGTGCAGTGAACTGTAAAATAATACTAAAACCACAAGATCTTTGAAGCATGATCAAATTGAGTTCCAGCAAAGGTAACAGGAATGCACGTACGTAATCACAATCTTTGTCAAAAAGAGACTAGAAACATTCAAGGGATAATTAAGGAAGAAGAATAAAGTAATTTGGATAACTTACATGAAAGGACAATTGAAAAAAAAGTATTAAAACAAACGTTCCACATTTCGAGAAACAGCATCAAAAGCACTCATTTAAAATTTATAATCTTAAGAAAAAGAAAAAAAGAAAAGAAAAGGAAGAAGAAAATGACGTTTTTCTTTTCATATCACGATTTTTGTCGAAAAGAGACTAGAAACATCCAAGAATGTTATGATAATCACATAATTAATGAAGAAGAAAAGAGGAAATTAGACAACTTACATGAAAGCACAACTGAAAAAAGTATTGAACCAAACGTTCTATATTCCTGCAAACAGCATCAAAAGCATGAAAATTTTGTGTTGTGATTGTATCTCGAATCTCCCCGAATCGGTTCAAAGGCCAAGTCGTTAACTCTACCCGCCTACTTACCTCTAATGAATAAAGAATTGATGCGCTTTACCATCTTTTTGGAACATTCTGCTAAAACTTATATGCATTAAGTGAGCTTTGTCATTAAATACTCGTATAAAATTAAAGCAGGAGCATTAATCTAAAAGCAGTCTTCAGTATGAATGTTAGAGTAGGGATCACCGAGTTCTTTGAAAATAATCTTATATGATTAATGATCGTTCACGATTGTGACTACAAAAGTTTGTAAAGCACAAATGCTATATTCTTTGGCTTTAGTGAAGAAAGAATGACTCCCTCAGATTGATTTAAAAGAGCATCGTGCATGAAAATTAAATAAAAATGAAAAATCAACAGCTATGAAAAAAGAGTAACATAAGTTCCCTAAAAAAACAGTGTCAATAATACTTGTGTAAAATCAGTGATCGTTACAAAACACAGGCTAAACACTACAGTCAGGGTTGCTACTCAATTCCTGAAAAGAATTACCTGACGTTTTCCAGACCTTTTTGCGATAAAAATCCAGACTAATTTGTCTCGTTTATGACATCAACTTTGCATACCTTCTTTACTATTTTCAGCTTTCCAAAGTAAGGTTAAATTTTGATTGTTGACATTTCTGATGATTTTCCAGGTCACATAATGCGATTTTCCAGTTTTGGATTAAAATTGGCGATTTTCTCTGACTTTTTTTGCCAAAATGATATTCCCTGTCCTTTCCAGGTTTGCCCTGTTCTCCCTGACCGGTAGCAACCCTAACAGTATGTCAATAGTCTGATTCATCAAATTCTTGAAAATAGTCGTACATAAATGATAAAATTACGTAATACATTACTGTTGAGCAACAAAAATATCACTAGATGTAAGTTCCCTAGATACTTGAGGAAGTGATTGTAACAAAACACGAATTTTAACTATGAACAATCAAATATGAATCCCAAGTTTTTAAAAATAGTTTTGTATAATGAATGATCCTTCACATGGGTGCGACTACAAATGTGTATAACTACAGTAAAATAGGAAAAAGAAGGGGGTTAAAATAATAATAATAATAATGAAAATCCCCCAGAATTAACTTGGCGACAACATGCAGTACGCTCACTAAAGTTGGCTTACCACAGTCTTAACATCGGAACGGCTGCTGCTATATTCATAAAAACAGTAGTTAAAGTTTTCATGCGATACACAAGAAAACCGCTTAGGGACAACACCCTCTAGATATCGAAAGCCTTACAACTGAAGTTTTGACGTCATCACCAGATTTTTACATGACGTCATTACAGTCTTATTTTTGCAAAGTATATCCATTTTAAATTTGTGGTGAATTTTCGCACTCATAAAACTTTTTAATGATTTAAGATAGAAAAATTAATATTACGACTAATGACAATTTTTGACCCTCACTAATTGTATAAACCTCACCTCACCTCACTAATTTTGATGCATAAGTAGAAGACAATGACTTATTTTTTATCAGAAAGGTATTTTAATTTTTATCTTTAAGATATTTTCTAATACTTGTAGCATCCACCAGAAATTTAAAATACAAATGTGTGTGGATGGAAAACACTTTGAGCATGAAAGATAAATGGAGCTAACGTCAGGCAAGTGCAATTTAAAAAAAACTTCACCAGAAAAATGCGAGTTTTCAGCCTTCCATTCGTAACTTTATCGTGTCCATTATTGTACTCATTGATGTGCGCAAGATACGATGCTGAACAACTTTGTAATGAATTTTTTCTCGTATATCGTATAAAGTCTTTGAGATAAGAACGTAACTTCAAATTTAGCTGCAAGGTGGCGTCGTAAGAGGTATTTTTTCTGTAGTGCATAGCAACTTTACAATGTTTTGACAACACTCTTATCAATATAGCAACCGTTCTGAAGTTAAGAGGGAGACTTTAGTGGGCACACTGCATAATACAAAAGTGAGACAACAGCAATGATATACTACGATCACACAAAAGTGTGATTATGAATGTTTTATACAATTGCAGTATTCTTGGGATAAGTAATGGTTGTAATAATAATAATGAAAATATATATTCGAATTGACTTGAAAGTGGCATACAATATACAAATTGATGCAGGGTGCCCCAGAAAGGTACTAATGGGCTTTAATTTTTTATCTATGAGAGATAAGTGGGCAGTGCAAATTGAAAAAATGATTGAAAGTATGACTGTTAAAAATATCTTTCGTTTATTTACAAAAGTTACACTTTTTAAATTTGTGTACGACTCCCGTACAAAAACATACCCAGTTAGTAAAATATGCCCCATACGCTAATGAGGTGATGCACCAATTTGAGCCCCCTATTTTGGCCATTACAACTTCGCAGAGCTCTCTTAAAGATAATCGGCGACTATATATGATTTTGAATGTAAAATTTTATTGCTAGAGTGAAAAAAAAAAAAAAAAGATTATATTTCGTAATTTCTGTAAGACCCCTGAAATGCGATCATTCGACGTTATTTTTTCACTTGGAAGCCATGGAAAAGTGGTTTAAGTCAGCGTTATATATATCTTCATATCGCTGACACTTTTTAAAGTACAATTCTCAAATTTTGTATGTCACCCCATAAGTGTATGGGGTACATTTTAATAACTGGGACTTTTTTTGTACGGGGACCATATACAGATTTAACACACTACCCCCGACTTTTTTCATTATAGTCTCCCCACCAATTTATGTTGATGCCAGAAAGTGATGAAGAAATTTCCGACATTTGTGAGGTAAAAGAATAATTTCCTTTTTTAAATATATGAATTAAATAATTAAAGATTCGCATTTTTTACTTTGTTATCGTAGAGTATTATGTGAAAATCAGATTTATTATTCGAAAAAATGAAATAGAAAAATAATTTAATGTTTATTTATTTTTGCAACTATCGAATTTTGCGACCGTCCTAAAAATAGAACGCTGTGCGTTAATGGTTAAGAAGTGTAACTTTTTAAAAATTAACGTGTGGAATTTTTTCTTATAAGAGTCTTATTTCCAACCTCACTTTGAACATTTTTTCGATTTACACTGCCGACTTATCTCTATTAGATAAAGAATTAAAGTCCGTTACTACCTTTTTGAGACACCCTGGATATTGGGTTGGCAACTAAGTTCTCGACTTAAAAAAAAAAAAATTTTTAAATTATTTTCATAAAAATTAACAGCCAATTAATCAATAATGTGTCCGCCTTTGTTGTTTACAGGATCTTACCAATGTTCAACAAAATTTTGAATATCTCGTTGTTAGAAATCATCCGGTATCAACCTGGAAAATAGAGAAGGCCAAAACGAGGTGCGTTTTCAAGGTCTCAATTCTTATTTTCGTACTTGGCGTACCAATCCCGAGGATATCTTTCATCTAAGATACCCACTCTACACAGCATAAATGTTGCGAGCAGCTTCTGGGGCTTTAAAGAACATTGATTAACTGTGTATTTCGAAAAAAAAAAATCATGTGACTTTTGTACAATAATACAAATAAAATAACTATGCCAAGCCCTCTAGCATTTTTAGAATATGTCTTTAGAAGCTGTACTGTACGCAGTAATGAACTAGGTCCGCACGCATACAATGAGCGAATTTCGTGCAGTTATCTCTACCTCAAGTTGAATTTTTTTCGGTGTTATTCTTCGATGGTATGTCCGATTTCGAATTTTCTTTTTTTAAAGTGATCAGCATCGTGACCTTGACCAATGTCATAGGTTCAATGAGCGCGCGGAGCGAATAATTTAGAAATAGAATAATTCTTCTAATATCTCCATTGAAAGTTAATGGTAGCAGGTTTTTCGGCGATTATTCCTCCGTGGTCAAACCCATTGGGTTGATTTCAGATTTATACCTTGCCACCATTGGTACCTATAACCACGCCAAATTTGAACTAAATCGGTCAAGCGATTTAGGAGGAGAAACGTTACATTGAAATGCCTGAGTGTAATGTAAGAGCTTCCCTCACTTTGCTCAGCTCAACAAACCTGTATCAGGTGCGAAACTTCCAGAAAAAGTTCTGGAAAATTGAAAATTTTTGCTTTGCAATTCCACGTTGAAGAATTTCTGAAAGTGTCATAAAGGACACTGCAGTTTCCTTTATTACGGTGTGTAGTGCAGCTTATGAAGAACCATCCTGAATTTTTTCGAGTCCCTGGCGCAATTAGTTCATTTTCCTTTATGTATAAAATTCGTGAGAGATATTTCTTTTCTTCGAATAAAAGAAACCCTTAAAAGCATAAAAAGAAAGAGGTGTCCAAAATGCTCGTTTTCTTCTATTGACATTTCATTTTAATGATCTGAAAAGTAACATTCCAGTACAAAAAAATATCGTCTTTCGAACGATTTAAAACACTATGCCAAAAACACCTAATGACATGCGGAATGTTAAAATTAAAAAAAAATGGCGGAAACTTAGTTGCCGAAATATATAAATTGAGCAATGTCGGTAATAATCGCATAAAAAAGGAAGAACATCATTGTGATCATGCATAATCATAAATGTTGAAGAAAATGTGATAAGAATGCCATACACTCACAATAACTCTTATATAAAACTTTGGAACCAAATAAGAATAGAATAAATTTAGGAATGTTTCATATAAATACATAAAATGTGCGCATCAGACGTAACGCAAAAATATTGCGAAAGTGAAACTTCCTACATGCCGCCCAGTAAACCACTATCAAAGTTGTGTGTGGCCGCATTCGTAAACGCCAAACGTGTTACACTCGTGCAACGAATTTCCATCTAAGGTGTTCGTAAACGAAACTGAGTGCATTCAGTTTATAAACTATAGCGTTCGCATACAAAACTGAGTGCGATTAGTTTCAGATGAAATAAACTGAGCTCGGATTAGGTTCGTTGAGTTTGTTGAGAAGATTACTTGCTGCACGTTGTTTTATTTAGAAATGTTGCCCGTTTTAATGAAAAGTATTTTACGTTTACTGAAGCTGTAAATATTATTCTTTCGAGGAGAAAATTGATGTACATGTTAGAAACTGCTACGAAAGTACATAATTTTTCAAATGTAATCATTTTCTTGTATTTTCCATTTTAGTAAATTAAAAAGTGTTGAGATTGAAGTTGATTCAAACCGTTATTAGCGAAATTTGAACTTCTCTTGCTAAATACTTTTGAAAATATGAAGTTGAAATTTTTAAATTTTGATCTGTGCACTTCAATTATGGCCACTCTTTCTTTTAAAAATCTTGTTGATTTTATATTGAGTATGTACTAAAAGCTCTCCTCAGCAAAACGCATTCGTGAATTGTAAACAAACACGTCTCCCAGGCGGCGCAACTAAATAAACTGAAGTTGTTCGTAAGGTCAAAAGATACTGATAACCACTGACAGCACTAAACAAGCATTCCAGTTTTCTCACAAAAACTCGTGCAACGAGTTTGTCGTTTACGAATGCACCCACTCTCTAGATCCTTCTACTAATAGTTATAATCATAAATTTGTAAAGCACCCATGGCATCATCAACACTGTCTTCAGGTATCTCCTCTGCATCCGATCCCGTTGAACCTAGAATAGAAACAGCTATTTAATAAATCTTTGTGCGTTACTTTTTGATTTAACACCTTAGGGCGCAGTTTTGCACATATGGAAAGTTCCATATCCATGCAGCCTTTCAAAAAGTATTCGAGTATAAGTCAATTTTCCTACGTCGATTTCACTCTAAAGTGTTGTTCTTTATAAAAAGTAGATTATGTAGCATTTAAGCGATTTGTGGCCAGATGTTTTGACGATATGAGGCGACTTTCTTCGATTTTTTTCTAATACCAGCAATAATAGATAAATTTCTGATGTCAACTTCTTGAACAAGGGAGTGTTTCTTTTAAATCATTATGTATGAAAATTGAAATGCCAACATCCTACTTGGTCATATTAAAATAATTTGAGGCGTTGCGGTTTAATACTCGAGAATAAAGGTTGGGACAGCGTTTCTCAACCTGTGGGGCCTGACCCCAAAGGGGGGCGCAGAGCGTTTGCAGGGGGTGCGAGAAAAGCCAAAGAACAAGTAGTGATGCATGTTTTTAAAAAACATCTTATTTATTCTCATTTTTACTCAAAAATCTATCCATTTTCGCTAAAAATTTTCATTCAAACTTTATTGATAACATTATTTTGTAGAAAATTCGACAAAATATTCATTGTTAAAAATTAAAAAAACTGAATGGTATGCTGAAAAATGTGAGGGGGGGGGGTGCCACCGTAAGTTAGCCTTTGTTGCAGGGGTGGTGACGTTAAAAGGTTGAGAACCGCTGGGTTAGGAAAAATAAATAATGCTTCCAGCTGATAGCGAAAATGCCGTGACAAAAAAAGGGACACTAGGCATAAACGCTATAATAACAACTTTTAACATTTATTATCAGCTGCATATCAGCCGTTTCCAATAACGGATCAGTAACTCAGAAACTTAATATAGGAAATTTGTCTCATATTCGAATACTTTTTTGAGTGGATACACTAAATATTGATATTTATAGAAAAATACGCACATGAAAGAGTTAAAATTTGAAACATTTCTAGAAATGTATCTTAACCCTTTGAGGCGCAACCCATTCCCAATGCTGAAAAAAGGGCAGCCGTTGCCATCGCTCGACTTAACTACCAGCAAGATGGCGGACGATCGAAACGTTCATCGCGTGCAACAGATCTAGAGACCCTTTTTTGACGACAGCTGTCGTCAAAATGGTGTCGTAGTTTCATTATTGCCATATTAAAACGATATATCAATTGACTATGCCAGTTTATCTCTCATCTTTCGTGTATTTCACCTGGTAATCCTATGCTGAAATTTTTAGGATTGTAACCTATTTAAAGAAAAATACATGTGATACCTATTCTACAGCTTACGAAGTATTGTAACAATAGGTTAATGCTGTTGTCAACTAATAGTATTTAAATATATGTAAAGTTATGTCGTATACTTTTATGTCCCTTTTTTATGTCGCAGTTTTAGGATACATTTTTGGGACAATTTTCAATAAAGGGGGTGAGAGATAAAATTACATAGTCATTAACTATTAAGTCAAAACAATGTAAAATATAAACAATCAACTCCCCCCACTCACACAATGGGCCTTGGTTAAATTATCAGACCTTGACTGGTCCGCGGCGATAAAAAGGTTTGGTTGCACTGCTGTAGAGGATAACCATGGCTGACGCTAATGGTTTATTTGTTTGTTTGCCAGCCATGGGCGGCCCGACGCGGTAAGCATCGCATCGGGGCGCCATCTTCGAAAGGGCACCATTTCGACCTTAGAAACTGAGAAAAACTTGATCTACAGCATAAAAGGTATGCCTTTTCTACGTTTGCAGGGCTGCCACATACCCTAGGGCCTCCCCTGTTGCCAGCAGAAGGAAGCTTAGGTCAGTTGATTAGATATACTTCAACTCTTCCTAGATCCCCCATCAGAAGATGGCAACACCTCTAGGAAACTACTGGTGATCCAGTTAGACTAAATTTCCTTTAAATTTCATTATTCCGACATTTATACTTTTCAAAAATTTTGATAGTAATATTAACTACTTCTGTTGCACATCAATTTGTTGCAATTAAAGTATTAAAGACATTTAATGTGCAATTTTCTAAATATTTTCTAAATATAAGGCCATCTTCACTGTTTTTGCACAGGGTCCCGCAAATTACAGTGCCAAAACTTTTCACCGGAGATGGTCACTAGCTAAAATGGAAAAGTTCTGCATTTTTATTAGACTTTCTTATTACCACGGCAAGGAGAATTTCAGTGGGTCACTACCATTATCTATCTGTAAAAGTAGGACCCAAGGGCTTATCCCGAAAAAATTGGGTGGGGGGGGGCAGGAGGGATAGTGAGCGCTTTGTAATGTCGATATATATAACTAACATTCCTCTCCCCTTAGCTTATCTGTAGTATCAAAGCAAATAAAAACTACTTATGCACTGAATAAAACTTCAAGAAGTCCCGCGGTGGTCTGGTCGCTAAATTCAGTTCCCACAAGAACACGGCAAATGAAGCAGCATCCGGATTGGCCAGTGCTTGGGAAGGCCAACTCCCTCTCGGCTCGACTGCTGTGGGATCATGTACACTAAAGGGAGCTGGTGCACGTAAAATCCGTCGGGGCTCCCATGTCGTCCATGCATGGGCTCCGCGGCAGCATAGGGCAAGGGGGGTCAATGCCCCCTCTCAGGATTTTTGTATGCAGTGTTTTCCCTTGTTTTTTTGCTCTTTCCAAGATGGTAAACATATTAATAAACCGTTAAAGTAGTCTTTGCCCCCCCCCCTTGAGTAGTCTTTGCCCCTCCATGGAGTAGTCTTTGCCCCCTCCTGGGAAATATTCTACCGGCGCCCATGCCTCCGAGTTGTTAAACGATGCCACTGGTGATTCCAGTTTCAGGGGTTTGGTCCCTCCTCTGGAATTGGTTCAAAATTAGGTAACCACCAGGCTAAAGTCGGACTTCTTCCCACTAAGGCCCACTAAAAATGGAAGGCGCCCCCACCCTCTGCCCATTGCCTCCCTATCTGGGAGATCTAGCATCGCATGCGGTTGTCAGAGGGCATAAGAAACAACAGCAACAATAACAACAACATAAAATTTCGAAAGGGGGACGATTAAAAGCGCATATCACCCCTTGATTTTGCTTTGGTAGACCCCACCAAATATTCATTCTAATGCCTCGTTTATACTCAGCCGCTTCGCGGCAATGAGCCGGAGAAATGGAAGAAACAGGGATGTACTCACTCGTCCTACTCATGCCATAACTTTTCTTGCTGCCCTTCCTGCGGACCGCGTTCTCTTCTGAAGGGAGTGAGGAGTGAAGTACTGTAGAAAAGCATAGCAGGAGAAGGCGAGAACAGCATAATGTAAAACACTCCCTGCTTTTGGAGCTGCCGCGAAAGTATTTTCCGGAAAAAAAGCGCAGCAGTGAGAAGAGAATTGGGAATGGCTGGTTGCAAAGGGGATGAAGAAGTCGGTGAAGAAATGGGCGAAGAAGTTTAAAGGATGAAGAAGTCGGTACTGTAACGTCATAAATAAACAGAGTAGCCCCATTGCTCGCATAAAACACTTTATTTCACGGCACATACGAAATACATAAAATTTGAGTTGGAAAATTACACAGTCAGATGGCGGGTTCGGGCAAAATCTGCCCGTACCGGCCTAAGAGGAAAGTACCAGAGGAAAGTACCTCTGCGCTTGTCGTTGTCTGGAACCGATCTCCCAGTCTTGAGCTGCTCATATCGCCTCTCTGTCGGAATCTCAAGTGGAATTCGAGTGGATTTCAATCACGCGGGATGCTTCAAGTAAGTGTTCAAAAGTTATGAGATTCCTCAAATCGCTATAGTGTCTAATTCTGAAGAACACTTGAAATACTCAGGGATTTTTTTATTCGTTCCATAACAGCAGAACTGCACATTATCGAAGATCTATAGCTTCTTGTTGAAGACTTTACGGTACCGCCCAGATCAAAGGTTATCGGAGAGATTCAAGTATTGAGGGGACAAGAAAAGGGAGCATCACAGATATACATGTATAAGTAATAATTGTTCGTAATTATTCGGACAACGTCACAGTGCTTTCCAATAAAAAAGAGGTTTCTCAGGAGTTCCTATTTTTATTTTTCAAAAGATGTCGGCAGACTTTCCTACAGTTCCGACAGAGGAAATGGCCTACCCAGCAAAAACACACAGGTTCTCTGAACGTCTATGAACGTTCAGAAGACGTTTTCTGAAGGTTAATAGACGTTCAGAGAACCTGTGTGTGTTTGCTGGGTAGGTGAGAAAAGGAACTATGATTTTGAGTCCAACTCCAAGCGGGGAAAGTTTAATTATCTTACTTAATTTTTGTGTCATGGCATTAAAAAAGCAATGAAACTGCAGAATACTTATATTCCGATGATATGTGAGACACACAGGAGGAGATAAACATTAATATTAACTGTCAACCTACTTTGTCTCATCCAACATTCAGAAAAAATTCAGAAGCTCATAAACTGGTTTCGAATTGGAGCCGAAGTGGACCTGTTTAGGGAAATATTGCAAAATAAAGGAAAGTAATGTATTTTTTTTTTTACATAAATTTCAAACAAATAAATTTTCAATAAGTACTGAATTATAAACAAGCTGTGCCTAAGCATAGAACTCATATACGTGAAATTTTATAGATAATACATTTTTTTCCTTTCAAGAAAAATGGACACCCTCCCCTTATTTCACTTTTACCCCCCTTGGAGGGTTAAATTCGGAATGTTCTACCACCGATTTTTAAGTACTCGTGGGTGTTGTATTTTACAGCAAGAATTTTAAGGATATCTCTTTTCTTCTTTGAGATCACGCAGGAAAAGTGAAAAGAACCTTTTCGCCTTCTGTCCCCCCACGAGTTACGAATTTTACAAAATGCTCGCCAACATAGCTCCCATGCTTGCCAAAGTTCGTATTATTAGCTTCAGTAGTTTTGGTTTACGAAAAATACGAACATACGAAAACATGACATTACTTTCCGTTACGCCTAGTACTTAACCACTTAATGCGCGTATTTTTCTATAAATATCAATCTTCTGTGCATCCACTCAAAAAAATATTCGAGTATGAGAGAAATTGCCTATATTAACTTTGTGAGTAAATGATTAGTTCTTGAAAAAAGCATGCAGCTGATAATAAACATTAAAGTTGTTATTGTATAGTACATATTCTACCTTTTACAAAGAACAACACTTTATAGTGAAATCGACGTAGGAAATTTGACTTGGACTCGAATACTTTTTGAAAGTGTGCATGGATATTCTACTTTGCATATGTGCAAAACTGCGCACTAAAGGGTTAATTCTTAGCTCCCGAAGTCCACATACATGGACCTTCCGTTTCTACTGTTAAAAAACGATCCTTCATGATTGAAAAACGATCAATCAATCCTGAACGATTTTTTGTTGCTCTAAGCTAACGTGCCTATCCTTGGATGCTTTAATTTTGAATAAAATGATATTAACTCCTGCAGGCCCTACGAGAGGGCGAGAGCGGGGGGGCAGACGGGGCGTCGCCCCTGGGCCCTTGCGAGTTAGAGTGGCCCGTGTTCAGCTAAAGGGCGTCCGTGAATTTTTCAGAATGTGTTACGAATTTCATTTTTATACATCCGTAATTAAAATCTTTTTTTTTAATAGACTAAATTTTGAATACATAATTCTAGAATGATTTAGATGGCAAATGTTAATTCTATCATTCAAATATTAGTATTTTTTCAACCTTCAAACATGAATTAAAAGTACCATTACATATCAGAAGAACTTCCCTCCCACTCTCTTTCCTTTTAGCATTTTATATGAAAATCATTAAAAAGAGCAGTTTTACAAAAAAAAAAATTCCTTCCGCCCCTCCTAATTTTTCGAAACTTTTGTGCTTTACGAAAGGCCCGGGAAGATTTTCGCCCCGCCTTATAAAATTTTTCTCGGAGGCCCTGAACTCGTATGAATACACAAAATTCTGCACTTTGCCGTTACAAAAAGAAAACCTTTTGAATGTTATTGAAATTTCCTAAGTTGAATGTGAGAAACTGCGAATTTATTTTTTCAAAATCCATGTAGCTAAAAGCTGAAAAGAACTTGTAGGACAAAGTTAAATCTTTAAAATTTTCTTAACAATCTTCTTTCCTGGGTGATAACAACTTTTTACTACTGAAACAGAGATTGGGAGTCAGGTTATTGTTCGAAAAATTATTTGAAAATACTCTTTCTCCTTGACTTTTTTAAGTCTAAGAGCGTTTTTTGAAGACAATTTTGAGATCGTTAATGTGATTTGTAACGTTTACGTCGGGTCTGAAAAGGCTACTTAAAAACTTTAATAGACTCCATAAGTGTTTCTATTGATATTAACTTTATAATACTGGATGCAATTACAGTCTAAGCCAAAATTTACTTAATTTTTCAATAGATTTTAACTCATTTATGCCTAGCGTCCCTTTTTTGGGACGGCATTTTCGCTATCAGTTGAAAACGTTTTTTATTTTTCCTAGCCTTTATTCACGAGTATTGAGCCTCAACTCCACAAAATATTCAACATGACCCAGTAGGATGTTGACATTTTAATTTTTATGCATAAAGATTTTAAAAGAAATTATTCCTTGTTCAAGAAGTTGACATCAGAAATTTAACTAGTATTGCTGGTATTAGCAAAAATCGAAGAAAGTCGCAAAAATCTATGGGCACAAATGGGTTAAGTAACTAATATCGTATTATTACAGTACAACAAACTAGAGAGCCTGCGCTTCTTTCGTTACAATTTAAGCTCTGTTCATTGTTTGTAATAGTTCACAATACGCTGAGAAAAATATTTACCTAGATTACAGCACAACGTGCGGGTAAACGTAACGCCAAAACGTTGTGATGTAAAGACTGTGTCAATTTGTTGTACAAGGTCTTGCTTGATTGGCTTATCAGCACCATTATGTCATTTCGTGAGTGGATTTACAACACACAGTGCTGTACTCCAAACCTGCAGCATTTGTGCTGTATTATTTTCCTGCAATATGTGCAGTAAAATTACAGGTATTTCTTACAGTGTACATAACTTGTAAGTGTACATAACAGTGTTAACAGTGTACATAACTTGTATTCAAAATTTTTTCAAGTCTCTAGCGCAATTTAATTTTTCCAAAAACTGTCTAAAAGTTGCATGATTTCTTAAGGGTTCTCGTGCCCTTTAAAAGTCATAATCAAAAAAGTGCTTTCATGTAAATGTTCATATACTTACATAAATAATTTATTTACATTTAAGAAATTTTGAATATCATTACAACGGCCGTTTTTGCTTAATATCTTTAAAAGTTTACCAAGCTTATTAGAAAATTTAAATCAACTAACAAATCAAAAGCAACTATTTTCCATACGGTTCACTCCATGCAGCCTAACACACGTAAAAATCATTTTACGGACTTCATACTTTTTATACATACACTCTGATAATGCATAGTTAAAATAACGTATTTTTATACCTGACATTATATAATTTTTTAATTTAAAAATGATTTAATTTGTTAATTAGGGAAAAATATTTAATTATTATTCTTATGCAGCATCAACATAATAATAGTCATTTTAAGTATATGCATTATCAGAGTGCATGTAGAAAATATATTGTGCCTGCTTGTGTAAAATGCTTTTTATGTGTGTTAAGGCTGTAGTTCGAAGAAAATAAAACTGTTTTTGGTTCTGGTATACAAATTGAAATAAACTAATAGCAGAAGGGTCTCGAAAAATTCAAGGTGATTCTTTATAAGCTGCATTACACACTGTGATAGGCGAAAAAACGGTGCCTTTTGCTAAAATTTTAGAAAAAATTCTTAAATATGGAACTGCACTGCATAATTTTCCTTAAGGTTGTTTTGCAAAATTTTTGATTTTTAAGAATTTTTTCTAAAAGTTTTGTAACTGATACGGGTTTATGATTTAGTACAGTGTGTAGCACAGCTTATAAAGAGGCAGTTTCAAAGTTTTGAAGTGCCTGACATAATTAGTTTATTTGCACTTATGTACTAACATAGCATGATTTTTTTCGAAATACAACGTTAAACTGCGCGCAGTGAAACTCATACGAAAAATAGTTGCTTTCAATCAGTGAATAAATTAATTCTTCGTAATAAACCAAGAAAACTTTTGAAGACATTAATGTGAACAGAAAAGACCACTGTATTTATTCCAGAGAACTCTGCTTAGTTCTTGGGTTCGTCGTTCTAAAGTGCAGTGCATGTAGAAAGTTCTAGTAAAAAGTCAACTTGTCAGGATGGAACACAAATTTCATCGCTTCTAGAATTTCATTTTCTTTATTGTTTCGTAAAGCGCGAATTTTGATTGGCTCATAAAAATGTACAAGGATACAGCAGGGAAACAAACATTACAAGCCGCATTGGTAAAATCGCGCCCAAATGACCGAAATGTAGCTCATCTTGGCAGAAATATAGCCAAATTTGGCTCCAAAAATTAGTCCCCGAAAGTGACACTCACCGTTGTCTTGCGGTTCCTTCCGCATTTCGAGGAGGCGCTTCCTTGCCTCCGCCTCCCTCCTCTCCTTCTCCTCCTTAAAGTAGAGGATGGCGTCGATGTAGTCCACAGCCATTGAGTCCAGGGTCCCCAGGTCCTTGTAATGCAGCATGTGACCGCGCGCCTTGCAGTTGGAGCAGGGCCCCTCCTCTCCTCCTGGAAGTAGTGATAGCCATGAATGAATGAATAATGAATGAAGCTGTTTGAATTCATCGATTAACCCTTTGAGGCGCAACCCTTTCCCAATGCTGAAAAAAAGGGCAGGCGTTGCCATCGCTCGACTTAACTGCCAGCAAGATGGCGGACGATCGAAACGTTCATCGCGTGCCACAGATCTAGAGACCCTTTTTTGACGCAGCTGGCTGTGCCAGCACAGCCAGCTGTCGTCAAAAAAACGTGCGTTCACCGAGTCGAGAGAACGAAACTAAACAATTGCACTTACAAACTGGCGATGCAAGACCGACCCATCTGAAGGAGTCAAGTCATACCTTGATGGACACACTTCTAGAAAATCGGATCCTTTAATCATAAAACGGACGTCTGAAAATTCACTAATGCTCCTTTTTGGGGGAGGAAGGGGGGGAATTTAAAACAATCTACTATAACAAAACATGCAATCGTGATGCAAGCTGATTCAATGAAGTATTGGGTAGTGATTTTTCAAAGGAAGGATTTCAATGAATAGATTTTTCCCTTTTTTTTTTTAATTTAATTTAACGGTACTTTTAAGTACCGTTAGTAGATAAAAGATTTTAAGGGGTTAAAATAGAGTCAACCAAAATTTTGTTGAGTCAACAAAACATTTTTTTTTTTTTCAGTGCACTTACCTGGAAGTAGGTTTCGAGGAAGCGTTCTGTCCAAACAGCGCAAACGTTGAGGACGCAAGTGACTAGACGGTCAGCTAGGTGTGCCCCGGCCACCTCGCATGCTGTGCAGTACTTGAGGGCGACGGCGTAGAATCGGAACGGGGCAGTTTCGAACTGGTCCTCGAGCATCGGGTCCGCCGTGTTGAGGACGCAGTCGGCGATGTAGTCCTCGGGCGACATCCACGAGAACCTGGAAATATGAAGTTATTAAATATGCCAAGCATGAAATGGTAATACAGTGCGCACCGGTTATAACGGACCTGGGATATAACGTACTATCGGTTGTAACGTACCTAGAAGCTAGGTCCCGATTGAAGTCCTATATTTATTGTTGTTGTTTTATGTATTGTTGTAGTTATTATTGTTGTTTAACCCGTAAGCAGGCGCGCTGGGGGTAAATCTCACCCCAGCGACTTTTTTCCTTCGTAAAATGGGAGACATTTTTTGAGAACAAGCTTGCCCCCGTCTTCTACCTTTCAAAGTCAAGGTCTAGTTGGGGTGATTGAAGGAATTTCGTTTCTTTGTTATCCGGAAGGGAAGAAAATACCACTTCGGGATTAAATACTCCCGTGCGACTAACAACGTTTCATTACGTTGTTAACATAAACTAAGTATAAACTAAATGTAAATTAACTATAAATGGACGTTACACTACTGGTATGTATTGACAAAAGGCTATTAAATGAAATTAATATCATATTAATAAAGTAATTAGTGTTTTTAGGTATAAAGCATATCATATGCGATTTTCTTCTCAGAAAGCATGATATTTAAAGAAACTTCCAGAAAATCTCTAAATAAATATAAAAAGCAAGATTTCTTTCCATGAAACGTAACAGAACTGATGTATTTTACGTTTTAAGTCCACAAATTTGTTTTTAAAATGTTTTAAGTCAAAAATATAAAGAAGACAAAATGGGGTAAGATTTACCCCATGCGGCTGCTTAAGTTACAAATGTAGACGCGCGTGCTTACGGGTTAACGTCGGTTAACCCTTTAACGCGCAATGTTCCCGCTCTGGGAACACCAAACTCTGACGTTTTGACTGTTGCCAGTCACGAAGAATACATTTGATTTTTGTAAAAATAGTTGAGGGTGACATAGCTCCACGAGAGAATCCTTTACCATTTAGCACGTTCTTTCCCGTAAAAAAAATGGTCACGATTATTTTTTAACAGCACTGACATCTGCTGGAAAATGGAAGAATGCGAGAACAGCTGGATAGATTGCCCAATGCTGAAAAAAGAGCAGCCGTTGCCATCGCTCGACTTAAGTACCAGCAAGCTGGCGGCCGATCGAAACGTTCATCGTGTGCCCCAGATCTAGAGACCCTTTTTTGACGCAGCTGGCTGTGCCGGATTTGATCCAGCTCGTTGTCAATTTTCAGATTCTCTAGCGGGATAAATTGTGTATGAATGAAGGGAGCGATCCTTTATCTTTTACGACTGGTATTTAGGGCTAAAAACAAGACCAAGTTTTTCTTTGTCATTCATCAACGTAAATGCCTCCTGAAAAGCCCTATCTATAATGATTCTGATGATAGTGAAGAAGAAACAGAGGAGCCTATACCAAGCATACCCGACGCATTCAATGCTGCAAAAACATTATCACGATTTTTTCGAATGCCGCAGTGATGATGCAGAGATTCTTTAAAAGTCTATTATGGACAGCCAAACGGTATTTTTAAAGTAGCATCTGCCCATTTAAAACAAAAGAAAATGACAGATTATTTATCTTAATAAAAATTGTAAGTAATAAGGAATTTTCTTTGAGTAATTTAAATTTAAAAAAATCAGACCTGTTTAAATCACATATTACGATGAATTTATGAGCCTCCTACTTTCTTTGTTTTGTGTAATATTGAATCTTACCGGCGGTACTGCTTAAAACGTACTTCGGCTAAAACGTACTACTGTTTTAGGTCCCGTGGGAGTACGTTATAACCGGTGTCTACTGTAGTAAAAGAAAGACAATCTGAATCACTTTCATATTTTGCCTTCACACTAAAGTGCTCCATAATAACCCTAGCGTCAATCAGGCGCGTAGCCAGGAAAAAATTTCGGGGGGGGGATATGCGCCTGGAAAAAATTTCGGGGGGGGATATGAACTGATATCTGTATAAATAGACGGAATTTCATCACTAATCCAAAAATTTTGGGGGGGATATATCCCGATATCCCCCCCTGGCGTCAATGATCGGGAACACGGGCACCTTTTCGGGGCTGGAGTTATGGTAATTTAATCATTTCTGATCAAGCCTATGTAAAATCGCTTTTAATCCTCGTTGTTTACATGAATCTCAACTAAACGTATAATTCCTAAGCCCCTTTTGGAAAAAATATTGTTGAGTTTTTATGCGTTATACCTTCCGATATCATTACTCAAAATCCAGGTACTAAGCCATCCATTATTGTCTCTCTTTTACACCCTCTCAAAAAAGTATTCGAGTAAAAGCGAAATTTCCTATTTTAGCTATGCGAATAGAGTTTTTGAAAAACGCACAACTCTACAGAAATATGGAAAGTTATAAGCAGACCGCGGATTATATGCAATCGCATATTTGCATATGCAATTGCATATTTCAGGTGTTTTTGGTGATAATGCATAAAATGACGAATTTTCTCTGTTGGATGCATATTTCAATCTCTTTAGCTTTGAATTTGTAACTCTTTCTTACCTTCCTTTCAGTATTTTTTTTTTTTTAACTCTTAAAGTCCCACGCATTGGAAAATTTATACAACTTCAGGTTCCCGGCAAAATAGTATACGCTTACAATTTTTCGTGTGTATTTGCAAGAATTTAAATTCTAAGTCAGCCTATATATTAAAATTTCAGAGGCTAGATTGAAAGCAAGCATGCGAACCCTGATGAGTTGATAAGACACGGATTTCGGATTATAGTCAATACCTAACTACAGATTGTGAAATTTTTTCCTGCACAGTATGTGAAAAAAACATCCCGTGTAAAAGTGTTTTCATATCGTTCAACACGTGCAAACCAGTACTCATTCAGCAAAGAAAAATCAGCATGATAGTAGAGCTGTCCAAACTTTACTATCTATGCAATCTTCTTCGGTTCGAAGGGAGAAAAATAAGTTCTTTACTGACTTATACAAAGCTCTAGTTAGCAGTAACGTTCCATTTAAGAAAATTTAGAAAAACACTTAGTTGTGTATTGTAACAAAAATTACTGAAAGCAGTATTAATTCATATTTCATATCACTAAGATTGTGAATTAAAATTGATTCTACTTTAACCCATAAACAGTCTTCGTTATTTCTTATTCTGTCTTTCAAGTTTTCAAGTTTGAAAGAGAGAATAAAAGCAGCTCTTTTTCACGCAGCTGGCTGTGCGCGCACAGCCAGCTGCGTCAAAATAGGGTCTCTAGATCTGTGGCACGCGTTGAACGTTTCGATCGTCCGCCATCTTGGTGGTAGTTAAGTCGAGCGATGGCAACGGCTGCCCTTTTTTCAGCATTGGGCAATCTATCCGGCTGTTCTCGCAATCTTCCATTTTTCAGCAGATGTCAGTGCTGCTAAAAATAATCGTGACCATTTTTTTTTGCGGGAAATGACGTGCTAAAAAATAAAGGATTCTCGTGGAGCTCTGTCACCCGCAGCTATTTTTATAGAAATCCAATCTATTCTTCGTGCCTGGCAACAGTCAAAACGTCAGAGTTTGGTGATCCCAGAGTGGGAACACTGCGCGTTAAAGGGTTAAAATCTTATTTGTCTTCTCTGTTTTATCATCCTACTATACAGTTACGCTGATTCCTGCCTCACTCCGGGCAACCACTCAAGCAACACAGCAATGTTGTTTCAATGTGAACTTTCAATGTCGTTTGCACATGATTTTGTTCAGTTTTCTCCACATTGTTTCAGCATAGCCATTGATATAATATTGAAAGAACATTGTGAAATCACGAGAGGAAAACAAATAAAAAAAACAAGATTTTATTTATTTCATGCAAAATTATTAAAATTGTACGGAAATTTACGAAAAATAAAATTATTGATAATTATCTACTTAAAAACATCATTTTAATTCGCATCTACTGATGTAAAAATGTATTGTGACAATACTATATTTTAATACGAATTAAAATGATGTTTTCAAGTAGATAATTATCAACAATCTTATTTTTCGCAAATTTCCGTATGATTTTTAATAATTTTGCATGAAAGAAATAAAATCTTGTTTTTTTATTTGTTTTCCTCTCGTGCTTTCACAATGTTGTTTCAATATTATATCAGTGTCCATGCTGAAATAATGTGGAGAAAACTGAACAAAATCATGTGGAAACGACATTGAAAGTTCACATTGAAACAACATTTTGTATGTTAGCATTTCACATTTGAACTTTATTGAAACAACATTGTTGTGTTGCTTGGGCACTTTTATATAAATATCTTACCGCCACTACTCCAAGAACATCAAAAAGTTCAAAAAGATTAAAAAGCAGAAAAAGCGTAATGACATCTACATTTATGCGATCCACTTGAATTTTTTCATAATTATGTATAAAAATATAAAATAAAAAACTCAGCTGTTGAGCCTCGTCAGGGGTAGACCCCCCCCCCGAACCTCCCTAATTTTTTTAATTTCAGTATTGCCATATTAAAATGATATTAATTGACTATGTCATTTTATCTCGCATCTTTCGTGTATTTCGCTTGGTAACCCTATGTTGAAATTTTTATGATTGTAACCTATTTATAGAAAAATACATGGGATGCATATTTTACAGCTTACGAAATATTTTAACAATAGATTAAAGCTGTTGTGAACTAATAGTATTTAAAAATATGTAAAAAAATACATGTGATGCCTATTCTACAGCTTACGAAATATTGTAACAACAGATTAAAGCTGTTGCGAACTAATAGTATTTAAATATATGTAAAATTATGTCGCATACTTTTATGTCGCTTTTTTGGGACACATTTTTCAATAAAGGGTGTTGAGAGATAAAATGACATAGTCATTAATATAAAACAGCAAAACTTACATAGCATGGATATCCTATTAATCCTTCGAGTAAGTGATAGCACATAACATGAACAATTAAAAAAACCCAAAAACTAAATAAATAAATGTAAAGAATAACAACAGAAGCAATAGGCCACAGATGTTGTAAGAAGATGGAGCTACCAAAGCTAAAAAAAGTTTGGGTCTACATAACCAGTGATATCTCGTAGGACTAAGCTGAACAACAAGAACCCAACCAAAGCAAATATGTGGAAGTTGGATTTGAAAACTGAAATCGCGAAGAATCCTTTTCACGTACCACCATGTTCATACTTCAATTTAATGGAATAACAATATTAGCTAGATTTCTGCAGGTTTCATGACAAAAAGGGTCATAAAAGTAACCCAGGGGCACATTGGATAACTAATGAAGTAGAAAAAAGAAAACGTGGAAAAGATCCAGATATAGAGGAAAAAGCTCAGAGAAGATGCCAATTCTCGAGGATAAAAAGGTGTTGTCAAGAATGTTTTTTACGTGACAAAAATAAGCAGCAAGAGCCAAGGAGTAAATGAGAGAGAAAAATTAACCAGAAAGATTAAAAAACTAGACGATATTGTAGTCAGTAACACAGTAAGTAAAAAGAGAGAATATATAACAAAACAGCGAATTGGGGGGGGAGGGAAGAAAGTGTAAAATACTAAAAATCTAGTATAGCAAACCAATGAGCAACAGAAACCAGGCTTAAATAGCTAAAGAGTACAAAAGTAATTTATATATATATATATAAATAATAATAATAATAAAATAAAATTGAAATAATAATAAAATTGAAAAAATGTATAATACTGTATTCAGTATGTGAAATTAATTTAAAAAACAATTAAAAAAGAAAGAAAAATTTAAATTAATAGTAATCATAGTAATAGTAGGTAATAAAAAATTAATACTATTATTTATATGTAATTAATTATTATTGCGTATACTACTCGATAATATATTTGTAACAATGCACTTAGTATGGCTTATATATATATATATCTTATCATTATTTTTATTATTCATTTTGACCAAGAAGTATTAAAATACATATTGAAACGTAAGTATAAGGAAGTCGCACATAATTTGTATGCAATGTGCATTTCAATGTTTAAGTATTTTACTCCCTACATTCCTCTTTTTTATTCATGGATATTTATTGATTTTCAGATCTTGCTATAAATAAACAGTAGAGTGTTTGTGAAAGTGTTATTTGAATTTTAAGCATAAACAAATTTATTAAAGTGCTACCTTTGTAAGGTGACCACCTGTATAAGGTGACCAGTTTTGTCGTTCCCGTGGTTAGTCACATTAGGCAGGTTCCACTGTATATATATATATATATATATACTACCACTATAAGCTATATACCAAAACTGTGCATGAAAAGAAATTATTTTTAAAAAAATCATAAAGCAGTTTTAAAAAAATGCCAAATCATCTTATCTGAAAATAAAGATGACATTTCATATGACTCAGTTCCAGTTTTATCATTTTCATAGTAACTGCAAATCAGTATGGGTTAGGCTCTTGACCTACCAACGAATTTATCTCGGGATCAAACACTATCGAGAGGAACTCTTAAAAATCGAGATTTCACCACAGTTTGATTGTAACAACTAAAAATTCACTTTTCACTCAATTAAGAAAAAAAAAGTATTAATTAATCAAGCAGAAATATTCTGGAAAAATTTTACAAGTCCCCTTATTCTGAAAAAATCAACATATCACATCTTCTATTCGTTGGCACATACTGTCAATTCAGGACTTCACATACTCCTAAATAGATCGGAAACATACTCCATTTCAGTGTGCATGGCTTCGCTTTCTGCAGAACTCTTATTTTATATCTACTACTGTTTGTCAGTCACGTAGCAATGGTTGCCCATTAAATGCTCAGTAGCCGAAAACATTTATAAGTAAAATTCAGAAACAAAAATCTGGTCTATAGCAAAATACGACACGGCTGCCGATTTGACGATTTTTTTTTTTCGTTATCATAATTACAACAATATTACTAAAATTAAAACTATTATTATTAAAACTAATATTATTAAAACTGTTATTATTAAAACTACCATTATTAAAACCACTATTGGATTGTTAAAGCAGCTGTTAATGGTACGTAAAAGAAAAAATTTGATTTTGCTTGATAACGAACTTGGAGCTTTATCGTCCCTTCATTTGGCGGCAGCACCATGTTCTGCAATAAACACTGAAAATCAAACAAGAAATGGAACAGCTGGGGTATATGCCACTCCTAGCGGTTATTCTTAATTTACCGACTTACGCATGTGCATAATTGAAATACTTTCTGATAAAAGTTGTCACTAAACAGTTTTCTGCTAGGGAATGCAATCCCGATCCCGCGGGAACGGGATCCTGCGGGATCCCGCACAAATGTTTGCGGTTCTAGTCCCGCGGGATTAGGATCGTAATCCTGCGGGATTGACGCTGAGAAATAAATTATTTTTTATTACAATTTCACTCTGCTTTCCGAATGAATAGACCGAAACATTTTGCATATTTATGCCTAACAATAAACAAATCAATAATTACACATTTAAATTTAGTTATTTGTTATTCAGTTTATTTAATTAGTTTATTATTTACTTTATTTAATTATTAAGTTTTATTTTTTTTAATTATCTTCCAATGGGAGTCTGGATCGAACATCTAAATCTAAACATTGCAATATAAACTTTTCGTAAAGTTCTCAGTGTCCAAATAAACTGAAATATTTCATGCTATTTATCTCTTAACCCATTCGTGCCTGGATATTTTCGCGACTTTCTTCGATTTTTACTAACACCAGCAGTAATTGATAAATTTCTGATGTCAACTTTTTGAACAAGGGATGATTTCATTTAAAATCATTATGTATAAAAATTGAAATGTCAACATCCTACTTGGCCATATTAAAATATTTTGTGGAATTGAGGTTCGATACTCGCGAATAAAGGCTAGGAAAAATAAATAACGTTTTCGACTGATAGCGAAAATGCCGTCCCAAAAAAGGGACGCTAGGCATAAATGGGTTAATGAAAGTCACGAATTAATCATAAAGAGTTTTCATTTTATTTTTTAATATTTTTAATTCGCAATTTTTATTATTTTACTAAAATTAAATCTAGACTAGGAAATGATTCATTCGATTTGTTCGATTTTGTACGTTCTTTTTTCAGAAAGTAAGAAAATAACGTAAGTATGTTAACATATCTATAAATTGTGTATTCCTCATTTTTAGCAACTAACATCAGACATAACTTAGTATATTATTCTGAATATCATGATTATAATTTTCATTTTTCTATTACATTAATACATTAATGTATTAATTATCTCATAAGATTAATTATTATTATTAAAGTCAAACTTCATAGTGCTTAAAATCTTACTTTTTTTCTACTTTTCTCTGTTGAAATGAAGTCCTAACTAAATGAAAAGTCAATACCGCGGGATCAATGAATCTCAATCCCGAAATCCCGCAGGACGAAAAGCAGTGCGGGATCGCATTCCCTATTTACTATGTAATAGTTTCATGCTTGAAGCTGCCATCAAGGAATAATTAACGCTCCGAAATATTTCATCTCGCGAGTGGGTGGGAAATACCCAAGCTGTCACCAACATGTGAAAGAAAGGCATCGCACCTGGAGTCCCCGTCCTCGCTGATAGGATGGGGCAGCCGCCTCGCGAACGCCACGTCCTTGTTCAGGCGCTCGTCCATCCACCGGTGCTTGCGGCTGAGGTAGCGGAACGACATGAGGACGGCCTCGCCGATGTCCGCCGTGAACTTGGACGGCCACGTCTTGCCGATGAAGTGTCCCCGGTACGCCCCGTCCTCGCGGGCGAGCCGGTGGTGGCACCCGCGGTGGTCCTGGAAGAACTCGAGCAGGTCCTCGAAGAAATCCGGCGTCACCGCCCGCTCCAGGCACAGGCACCACTTCACCTTCTGCAGGGCCCTCAGGTAGGCCCTGGCCCTGGCGTCCATGTCCTCGTAGTCGGTCAGGAGCAGCGCCTCCCCCCTCGCCGTGCAGCCTTCGCAGCATTCCGGCTGCTGCTGCTGTGCCGCCGGCGGCGGTCGCGGCGGGGCGCGGTAGATCTCCCGCACCATCCTCTCCAGGAGCGTGGCGGTGGCGCGCTGGACCGACGCCGACACTTCGGGGTCCTCCCCGCGCACCTTGCTCTCGACGTGGCGCTGGCTGGCCAGGGCCAGGAACTCGAACAGGCACTGCCGGTGGTTCCTCTCCAGCATGATCCGGGCGAGGCACCGGGAGAGCCCCGAAAGCATGTAGTGGTCCGGCTCCGTCGGCGTGCGGGGGCGTGCCGACTTCGGCAGCTTGACGAGGGCCTCCGGGTCGTAGAGGAAGACGAACCCGAGCCTCATGTGCCACGTCTGTGCCACGGCCTCCCCGATGTCCCGGGTGAAGCCGTAGTTCTCGAGATGGGACGGGTCCTTCTTAGGCTTCGGAAAGCGCTGCGTCGCGAAATACTCGAAGAGGTTCCCCAGGAACTTGTCCGTGGGCACCCGCATGTAGCACTGGCACCGCCTCGTCTCGACCAGGGCGTCCAGGAACTCCCTGGCGGACGCGTCGAGGCCCACGAAGTGCCCCTTGTGCAGCATCGTGGGCTGGTCCTTGTACTTCTCGAAGAATCGGGAGTACCTCTTGAGCAGCGTCACCTGCATCCACAGCTCGGTGCGGAAATTGGGCGTTTTGATCCCGCGCTTGGCGTAGAATTCGCAGATGTAGGCGAGCGTGTGGAAGGGGTGGTAAATCTTGGACAGGATGTTCTTGAAGTCGATCAGTTCGAACGGCGTCTCTTCGTCCTCGTGCGCTTTCTCCATGGCCAGCATGACCGGGCACTTCTCGCAAGCGTCGGCGTCGCGGTAGAAGTTGAAGAGGTTTCGCGCCGCTATCACAGCTTTTCCCACGCTCGAAGAGAATCCGGAATCCCACCGGGCGTTGTCGTCATCTGCCGGAAAGTCCACGATATCCCCGAACTTCTTATGCTTGTAGAAGTACTCGATTAGGTCTACCAGAAATTTGCGTGCCGGGTAGCGTTCGACGGGAACGTATCGGATCGACTGGTTTTTCTCCGTCATTTCTTCGAATTCATGACGACGCTCTTCCATCTGCACCAGCCGTTCTTCCTCCAGCTTTATCACGCGTTCCTCTTCCAGCTCTATCAGCCGTTCTTTTTCCAACAGCGTCAACCGTCTTCCAGCCATTTGCATCTTTTTCACGGGAAGTATTTAGACATGCAGCTTCATCCGTTGAAGCTAGGTATTATCCAAAACACAACTCTTCCGAATAAATAAGCGATAAACTCTGAAGCTACCACAACGAAAACACTACCACAGTTCAAAAGAGACGAACGCGAGACCCTTTAACAACAACAACGCCTTCCGCGTGCTGCACGATGAGCGAGCGAGAGGGTTCCAAGTGATAGACGTTCTTCAGACACTCAACTACTAAACTACACCGAGCTCTCGCCGAGCTCGTATCACCGATGCGGACAACCCCTTTAGGTGGAAAAGCTGTCCAGCTTTCACGCAGAACTGAGCGAAATTCCCCAGAATCCCATGCTTCTGCTTTGGAAAAAGGAAAAAAAAAACAGAAAAGAAAAGAAGAACAAGACTGGTGGTTGATGACCTTCACAGATCCCGTTCAGAAAAGAAAGTAGTACAAATCCATCCCTAACCTACCTGGTAGGGAAGTGTTCCTTCCTTCCTTTTCCCCTCCGCCCGCGGTCATGTTATGTTCGAAATGGTCGAATCCTGAAGCGGGCGGTCGCTTTGTCTGGTGGATATAAGGATGAAGGGGGGGGGGGGAGGTTTATGTATTCAATCTCATTTTTTTCTGCAGTTGTGCTAGTTTTAATTGGTTAAAATAAAACTGAATAGATAAAAGTTTATAGTTATTTATTTTGCGCTGGTTTAAATAACTTAGGCACAGCGAAGCATGAGAAACACATTATCTGCTGTAATTTGCAGTGGCGCAATTCCAAGCATACAAAGAAACCTAATCTGAATGTACGCAATAAGATTTCGCAAGCAGCCAACGGTGAAATAAATTTGCGAACTGTTAATAACTGAAGATAAAACTTTTGATTGTTAACCCGTTTGTGGCCAGATATTTTTATGACTTTTTCGTGTTAATACCAGTAGTCAGTAGCGGATTCAGGGGAGGGGCTAGGGGGCTTCAGCCCCCCACAAAAGAGATTGCTAAAGGGTAACATTCTGCTTTTTTATACGCTTTACATAGGTCAAATGATCGTATTTTATAACTTACCCCCTCCCAAAAGCATGCACATTGGTTCAGACTAAAATTTTGATTTATAGTACATTTTAACTGGGTGAGATAAGCTTTTTTAAAAATTTAGCCCCTCCCAAAAAAAATTCCTGGATCCGCCACTGCCAGTAGTAATAGATATATTTCTGATGACAACTTCTTGAACCAGGGACGATTTCTTATAAAATCATTATGTATAAAAAATGAAATGTCAACATCCTACTGGGTCATATTAAAATATTTTATGGAGTTGAGGTTCAATACTCGTGAATAAAAGCTAGGAAAAATCAGTGACTTTCGCGACTGGTAGCTAAAATGCCGTCCCAAAACAGGGACACTAGACATAAATGAGTTAAATGAAATGGTTAGTCTGTTAGTATCACAGTGTTGCATATCAGTAACATAATAATTAAAGCTGTATAAATTAATTATACTGCATTAAAAATATTCCAATGGCTGTTTTTTTGCGATAGACGTGAACAACGCGAGCATAAAATAATTTAACCCATTTGTGCCTAGATATTTTTGCGAATTTCTTCGATTTTTGCTAATACCAGTAGTAATAGATGAATTTCTGATGTCAGCTTCTTGAACAAGGGGTGATTGCTTTTAAAATCAGTATGCATAAAAATTGAAATGTCTACATTTTACTTCGTAATGTTAAAATATTTTGTGGAGTTGAGGCTCAATATTCCTAAATAAAGGCTAGGAAAAATAAATAACGTTTTCGACTAATAGCGAAAATGCCGTCCCAAAAAAGGGACACTAGGCATAAATGGGTTAAAAAAAATTCTGAAAAGTTTCCATTTGTATTTAACTATTGTTCACGTAACTACAGTTTGTCCTTCAGCAATCGTACTATTGGTTATTTTAGCACTTGTAGTGTTTTTTCGTAGGTCAACCTTAAAACACTGCTATTGACTTTTTAACTCATTTATGCCTAGTGTCCCTTTTTTGGGACGGCATTTTCGCTGTTAGTCGAAAAGGTTATTTATTTTTCCTAGCCTTTATTCACGAGCATTGAACCTCAACTCCACAAAATATTTTAACGTGATCAAGTAGGATGCTGACATTTCAATTTTTATGCATAATGATTTTTTAAAAGAAATCATCCCTTGTTCAAGAAGCTGACATCAGAAATTTATCTATTATTGTTGGTATTAGCAAAAATAGAAGAAAGTCGCAAAAATATCTGGGCACAGTTTTGAGATTAGCCCGTTTTTGCCCAGATATTTTTGCGACTTTCTTCGATTTTTGCTAATACCAGCAGTAATAGATAAATTTCCGATATCAATTTCTTGAACAAGGGATGCTTTCTTTTAAAATCATTATGTATAAAAATTGATATGTCAGCATCCTACTTGGTCATGCTAAAATATTTTGTGGAGTTGAGGTACAATACTCGTAAACAAAGGCTAGGAATAATAAATAATGTTTTCGACTGATAGCGTAAGTGCCGTCCCAAAAAAAGGGACTCTAGGCATAAATGGATTAAACTGCTTACAAACACTTCAGTAACACTTGGGCATACTACAGATACATTTTCAATTAATACAAAAATAAAAATAACCGTTTTATTGAACTCTACAAAAAGCATTTTTTGGTCACTAAATTTTGAACTAATTACAAAACTAAAAAAATAAAAACTTGTTTATAACCTGTTTCTGCACGTTGCAGTAACATTTTTTTTTTTTTTAAATTTTAGTCTGAGATAGTCTTGCATCTATATCTATATGAGACTTTAAATAGGATTCTTCATTCATAATGTAGTATACACCATATTCTAGTATATATCTAGATATATCATAGTTATTCCTTCATAATCTAGTTCAACATAAATGTTGAATGTTTAACACAACTGTGTGAAATGAATAGCATAGTAGATAAATGTATGAAATTAAAAGTATAGAAATTAAATTCTATTTAGCTCGAATGCATAAGTAATGAAATATTACAATCAACCAATTGTGGAATAAATTTGCTATTTTAATATATAAGAATAAAATTTTAACTTTTAATCGTTCAAAAGAAATGTTTAGTGTGGTATTTAATTCTCACAAATGGAGCAAAAAATCGATTATCCCATCTATTTGCGATCTCTAGTAGCTCGGATATCGAAAATCTCGGTTAATAGAAACTGTGCATGGAAACGTGCAGTGTGCTGAAGAATTTAACGTCATTTAAAATAAAAAACAGAACTTTGTTATATGATATATATATATATCATATAAGAAAGTTCTGTTTTTTTATTTTAAATGACGTTAAATTCTGACGTTAATGTTTCACAGCTCAACAAATTTTCAAAGGAAATCAACAACTAAGTATTAGGTTGTAACGAAAGTTTTCCGCCACTGCAAGTATTGCCTGCACAAGCAGTTCGCGTTGGTGTCTTTGCCAATATTTTGCCAAACGATCTTTGTTATTCGAAAGAAAAAGACGTTTTAGAGCACTGTGTTGTGAAATCTGTAAAAAAATATCGTTATTATTAAGTATAAGGTGTAGAACTATCACGCTACCAGATTGAACCATCATTTACTCTCAGATCTGTTGCAAAAAGTCAGCTACAGAATGACTCCGAATCATGTGTATAGCTTAAGGTACTACTGTTGTATCATATGACACTGCGAAGAATTGGTACTGAAAGTTCAAAAACGAGGACTAGGACATTAAAGAAGCAGAGCGCTCTGGCCGGCCTAATGATGCTGATGAGGCCCGCCTACGACAATCTGTGGAAGAAGATAAAATATTCATCCACTCGAGAGCTAGCTAAAAGAGTTAGACTTTAGTGCCATGTCCATTAGTCGCGCTAAGCATCGCATAAATTTGACATATAAGGTCAATAGTACCGCGTGAGCTGACTCAAGCAAATGTGGCGGAAAACTTTCGTTACAACCTGATAGTAAATTTTATAAAGCAAATTGAATTTTTTTTAAAACTGTAGACTAAACTGTAGACCCCTGGACTCACTACGCTCGCTTTTCGTACAAGGCATTCGGCCCCTAATAAGGCTAATTCGTAAAAAAAAGGCAAAATTTCAACAAACAAAATCCAAAGGTTGGATCAGATAGAATGTTACTGAGCTGCACATTGCTTGGTTCTTGCATGTTCCTTGGAACAAAATTTAAACTTCGCAGTATTTTTAATTATGTGAAATCCATGGAACGCCTTGCATATTAGAGAATAATGGCGATTTTTCATAATTTGGCGACTTGCGTATATGTATTAGTAATTAGCTCTAAGAAAACTTTACTTAATATGTTTTCTTTCATAAAAACTACGGAACAGCTAGGATAGCTTGCCACCCATGGCGACTGTTCGTTATTTGCCGATTTACACATGCTCATAACCTATAATGACTGCTCATGTAAGGTTCCCGGAAAACCGTTATCCATATTTTCATATACATAATCCTTTGCAGATTGGCGTATTTAGCACCACGAATTATATCATCTCGCCGCGCTGGTAAGTATCCAAAGTGGTATAATGGCATAACTGGTATAATGGCATAGTTAACGCCACCAAATATTCTACTGGTGGCAATTACTCCAGCTGGACCGAACCGGCTTTAAAATAATCTGCATTTTAATTATTTCTCATTTTCAAGATATTGGGTTCTAACATTTTGGAACTCGCTGTTTAGATCCACCCTGATTGGAAAGATAACATTTTGCCAGATCGTACCTAATGCCAAGATGGCGCTTTTAAAATCAGTTACAATTAGTTATTCCGTTTTGGAAAAACGAATAATCGCTCATTCTAAACTTCTGTTGTGTAAGCGAACTTACTATTTGAAAATTGTCAACTTTGTGTAACACACTTTGAGTTATTTATTTCATATACTTTTTAATTTGGCGTAAAATGGGTGTCATTCTACTTCATGTTTGTCAATTTCACGCGATTCTACACCCTCCAAAAAAAGTATTCGAGCAAGAGAGAAATTTCCTACGTTGGTTTCGTATATCAAAAATTATTTATCATAGAATATGAATTAGGATATGTATAAATATGACTTTCCATATTTCTATCAAGTTGTGCATTTTTCAAAAACTCAATTATTATTCGCAAATCTAAAATAGGAAATTTCTCTCTTGCTCGAATACTTTTTTTGGAGGGTGTACATACTTGGAATAGCTTTGTTGCAAAGGAATGAATGGTTTTATGCCAAATCTGGCAACTATTATGTTTCATTTTTTTCAGTTTTTTATTAATTCGATTTTCGAAATTTAAGTCAGTTTATCAGGCTCCTCGGAATTTTACAAATCCGTGGACACCTTAGTCGAAACTCAGATATCCACGGTTTAGTAGGAGATAGCCGAACAAGCTCTTGACAGCGACAGCGGCCGTTACTTTTTTTTTAGAACAGAGTGAAACAAACAAGTTGTTCCACCATACTTAGACCAACACACAGCTACTTCATTTCGTCCAATGCTGAAGATAGGTAATGCCGTCTCCTTGTATTCATATCGCTAAGGAGAAAAGGTTGAAAGGGTTGAATAACCAGGTTGGCTGAGACCCCCAGTAGCCCCATCAAAGCTAGTTCTAATTTTGATTCAAAGGCGCCGACTTCGCAAAACTTTTGTGTTACCTCCAGACCTTAAAGACCTGGGCATTTTTTGCCACCCTGAATGCATTTGAGTGTAAGATAAACTTCTTATTTCAGTTTTGCACATAATTTATTAAGTTTTTCGGTTAACCTTTTCGCTCCGGCTCACACATGAGGATTTTTGTACCAGAAAGCGGCGGAATCTATACGATTTCATTCCCCTACTTCCCAGCTGAAGAGCACGCCTTGCCTTTTGTTTGGTAAGTGGGGGCAAATATCACTGACCACAAAAGTCCACAAACAAAATACAAATCTGTATGCTCAATGCCGGTCAATTCACTACCACTTTCTCCCCAGTCAATTATCTACTAACCCGCCTGACTCTCCCACAGCATAAGAAAAGGAATTTCTAGAGGCGGGAATCTCTTATCCATCTTCCATGAAGGGTGAATGGATTTCCTGTCAAAAGAGGGGAAAGAAGTCCTTGGTAAGGCATTTGTACCAGCGCCGTTCTTCAGTCAGATTTATTTTTGGTACAACTGTTGTACCGCCGGAGTGAGAAGGTTAAACACACACATCAAAAGAAATTTGCCAATTTATTATTTTATATCTGATTCCCTTCTCCTGAAGAATAAGAATTTTTACAAAATATCGAATAAGGAAATATGACTTACATTCGAGTACTTTTTGAGAGGATGTAGATCACCGAAACGATTCTATGGATTAGAACATAAAGGGCTAGAAATAACAGATTTTAGAGAGGTTTGGGGGGGGGGGAGATGACTAGACATATTGTTTTAGAAAAAAATATCCGTAGATTATATTCAGTTCAAAAGCTTTACAATTTTAGTGCACAATTAGAAGCAAAAATTTACACAAAAGATAGTTATAAATTAATACTTTCTTTAAAATTTAAATGGGCTATTCTGAATTACACAGGGTTCAGGGAGTCCCCCCCCCCTTTACACTCGCAAAATTCTATTAACCTTGGCAAAATTAGATACTTAGTTGGAAAACTTGGTGAAAAAAAATTAACCCATTTCTGCCTAGCGTCCCTTTTTTGGGACGGCATTTTCGCTATAAGTCGAAAACGTTATTTTATTTCCCAAGCCTTTATTCACGAGTATCGAACCTCAAACTCCACAAAATATTTTAACATGACCAATTAGGGTGTTGTCCTTTCAAATTTTATGCATAGTGATTTTTAAATAAATCATCCCCTGTTCCAGAAGTTGACATCAGAAATTTATCTATTATTGCTGGTATTAGCAAAAATCGAAGAAAGTCGCAAAAATATATGGGCACAAATGAGTTAATGAAAACTATAATTTACTTTCAGTTTACTTGGCAAACATTACGCAAACCCAGTTGGCAAAAGTAAAAAGCTAGTAATATAGTTGATGAAAATATATAACTCGGCTGTTCGAGCCGCGTCAGGAGGAGACCCCCTGAACCCCCCTAATTTTTTATTTTCATTATTGCCGTATTAAAACGATATTAATTGACGATGTCATTTTATCTCTATCTTTCGTGTATTTTGCCTGGTAACCGATGGTTGAAATTCTTATGATTGTAACCTATTTATAGAAAAATACATGTGACTGCATATTCAACAGCTTCCGAAATATTGTAACAATAGATTAAAGCTGTTGTGAACTAATAGTATTTAAATATATATAAAAAATACATGTGATGCATATTCTATAGCTTACGAAATATTGTAACAATTGATTAAAGCTGTTGTGAACTAATAGTATTTAAATATATGTAAAATTATGTCGCATACTTTTAAGTCGCTTTTTTATGTGGTATTTTTGGGACAATTTTCAATGAAGGGGGTGAGAGATAAAATGACTAGTCATTAAAATAAATTGGTAAAAGCCGATATTTGACTTGGCAGCTTATCGACATCTCTTTGTCTCCCTCCCCTCCCCCCTATATAAAATGTCTTAGCAATGGCTCTGACTGCATGTACCTAGACACATCTTTATGATGATCAGTGAGAAACCGGAAAAAAAATTAGGATCTTATTTAAAGTGACCAGCGTCCTTGCTTTTGGCGGGACAGTCCTGATTTTTACCTATATGCCCTGCTGTCCCCAGAGAACACTAAAATGTCCCGCTTTTCCATTCCTATCCGGCCAAAGTCCTACTTTATGAAAAATAAATAAATAAATAAATGTATAAAATAAATTCGGAATACATTCACATGAAAATGATTACGTCATTTAAAAAAGTTGTTTGTTACTTGAATTTAACACAGTTTTTTTTATTGATGAAAATGATTGTTCTTTAATATGTATTAACCCTTTAACGCGCAGTGTTCCCGCTCTGGGAACACCAAACTCTGACGTTTAGACTGTTGCCAGTCACGAAGAATAGATTGGATTTCTATAAAAATAGTTGCGGGTGACACAGCTCCACGAGAATCCTTTACATTTTAGCACGTCATTTACCGTAAAAAAATGGTCACGATTATTTTTAACAGCACTGACATCGGCTGAAAAATGGAAGAATGCGAGAACAGCTGGATAGATTGCCCAATGCTGAAAAAAAGGGCAGCCGTTACTATCGCTCTACTTAACTACCAACAAGATGGCGGACGACCGAAACGTTCATCGCGTGCCACAGATTTAGAGACCCTCTTTTTGACGCAACTGGCCGTGGCGCGAGCACAGCCAGCTGTCGTCAAAAAAGGGTCTCTAGATCTGTGGCACGCCACGAATGTTTCGATCGTCCGCCATCTTGTTGGTAGTTAAGTAGAGCGATGGCAACGGCTGCCCTTTTTTCAGCATTGGGAAAGGGTTGCGCCTCAAAGGGTTAATACATACCTATAATCAATGTATGGTGATTCTATAGTTATTGTTAGAAAGCAAACTATTTAGGAAAGTTATCCAAAAATTAACAATAAAATCATTTAAAATGTAAGTTTATACAATAGGCCTATTTTATTTGTATATTCGCTATATTTCTTCAACTCATTTTTCTCATAAAAGTAGAAAATCAAATTATGCCTGGAAAAAAAAAAAAAAATCTTGAGGGGGGAGGGGTGTTCGGGATTGATTTTTACCCCTCCCGTCTCTGCGGTTTAGAAGTGTCCTGATTTTCGGTTCAGAAAAAATAGTCACTTTAATCTTATTGCAGAAACCTCATATTCTTTTTCTATAGAAAACTTAAAAATTCCCCCCCCCTCCCCTGCGCTAGTGCCCGCACTGGCGGACTAAGGTGATGTCAGTACCGTTTGTGACAGAGAACATGTTAAACCTCTGACAGCAACTCATCCTTTTAGTTCTAAGCAAATTTTTACTTTCTGGGTATTCAGCTTTCTAAACGTTAATTTTGGTCTTTAATCTCTTCGAAAAACGTGGGTAAAATGCTGCTAAAAAAACTACTTTACCAAAAACTGCTCTTGTTAATTTTCAGAAAATTATACTTTTAAATTGCGCAACCTCCGTAAAAAAAAGAAAGAGTTCCAGTTAGTATAACGTGTCCCATACATTAATATGACGATGTATAAAATTTCAGCCTTTCATCATAAAACGTCTCAGTGATATCTCCTACAAAAATGATCAGAGGCTATACGTGAATTTGAATGTTAATGTTCAATGCTAGATTGCAAAACATTACTTTCTTTTGTAATTTCTGCATGACCCATCAAAAGTCTGTCATCGGGCGTGAATTTTTTACAAAGGATAGCCATTGAAGAGTGGTTTAAGACAGTATATATTTATCGTCCTATATCTTGACACTTTTTAGGATAGAACTCTCAGATTTTGCCCATCACCTCATTAGTGTACGGGGCAAAAAGTGCACTTGAATTTTCTCCATTTCTCGTGTGGGGGTCGTATACTAATTTAAAAGTATGAACTTTTTGAAAAGTTACGAAACGCATTTTTTTTTTTTTCGTAACGTATTCTTATTTTGAACATCTTTTCAATTTACACTGACCACTTATGTCCAAATACATAAAGAACTAAAGCTTGTTACCATCTTTTTGAAACGCCCTGCATGTGTGTGTGTGTAAATTTACAAAATGTTTATTCACCGGCTGGTTTCAAAATAAACTACCATAACAGGTAATGTAACCCACATAATAAAATACACTCATCACTAGACCACGGATTATCTGCAATTGTACATATTTGAATATTCAAGTGCACATTTTAGTTGTTTTTGAGTATTTGGAATAAATATGCATAAAATTCAATATTTTCTCTTTTGGATGCATATTTCAATCATTTTTTAATGGAATTATCTTTTTACCTTCATTTCAATGTTTTTTTTTCTTCTTTCTACGGATTTCTATTATGCATGAACACAATGGGTAATTCTTGAACATAGAATAATAGATTTAGAGAGTTTCCCTATTGTAACACGAGAAAAATTTCTTGTTATTGAAAATTTAGAAAAAAACATTTAGTGTGTGTTGCAGCGAAAATTACGGAAAATGAATTAGCTTTATAACATAATGAATCGCATATTTTATATCAGGTAATATATATCAGGAAATATTGTAAAATAATAAAAATAATAGTAATTTTCTCTAACAGCATTTAATTCATATTCCATCTTTCGTGAAATTAAAAAATAAAAACAAAATGTGTTATAAATTGGACTTTTAAGCCATTATAAGCACCAGAGTGCTATTAAAATCAATCAGGTTTTTTGTGTGGACTTTAGCGCTTTGTATCATTTTTCAAATGTGTTTTTTTTAATGAATTGTGTGGTGTTTTTTATAAATATATTTCGAGTATAGCTAGAAAACACCTGGCGAATATTGTAAAATACTTTTAGTGGGCGATTTTAAAATAGATTTTAATTCCGAAGAAGTGTTTTATAGAACAGCGAAGACAAATACGGTACACTGATAGATTATGATACACTTTCCAAATGGTATTTATAAAGGCGAAGTATAGTTTGACTATGCCAGGTGAAAATTGCTAAACAGTTTTGGTAGGCAATTTCAATATAGATTTCTATTCCGAAGAAGTGTTTTATGGAACAAGGATGGAAAACACGGTACACTCAGGGATTATGATGCCTATTCCAAACAGTATTTAAAATGTCTACGGGATATAGTTGGAATATGCCTGGAGAAGATTGTAAAACAGTTTCAGTAGGCGATTTTAAGATAGATTTCGATTCCAAAGATGTGTTTTACGGTACAGGCAAGAGTTGATTCCTATTTCAACTTCCCCGCTCTCGTCAACCTAAAAAATCCCGCACTTTGCCGAGCTTTGCAGTCATGGATCTCTAGGACTTATGCACAAATTTCAACGCTCGCGAAAGAACGATATGAAAACTATGAAGAAATTAGAGATAAACGCACCAGTTAAGGAATTTGAAGACACTTAATTATTAAAACTACATTAACTTGCAACCCAAATGTAACGGAATGCTTTACTTACAGGTTGTTCCAAATAGCCATTTTAATTCTAAATTACGATTGCCACATAAATACAAAAAATCGTCGTGGAAGCTCCATATGTTTAATGATCGCTACCTCTGCGAGACTCGGGTTGTTAAAGTAGGAATCGACCCAGAAAGAGAAACACGGCACATTCATGGATTATGATGGACATTCGAAACAATATTTAAAACGGTGAAGTATACTTGGCAACGATTGTAAGTTAGTTTTAGTAGGCAATTTTAAGATAGATTTCGATTCCAAACATGGGTTTTATGAAACAAGGAAGAAAAATACGGCACAGTCATGAATAATGATACACTTTCCAACTGAATGGAATAAGGAAGATAAATAGGGACGACGCATAAACTACGATACGCTTTTAATATAGTAGCACTTTGGTGCGTACTTAAAATCTGAAAGTGTTTCAGATTTTCTTCCTTTTTTTATTGTTTTTTTTTTCAGCCATTTAATGCATATTTTCAGAGCGTTCTATGCACATTTACATGTATATTTTGTCATTTTTAACACTTTCCAACAAGGTTGAAAAGTGTTTATGATTTCGGTTTGTCTGTCTATCCGTCCGTGCTCTATAACTCCCGTAAATATGCATCGATTTCTACGAAATTTATGTATGTTATTCTTATCTACAGTACCATGTACCCAATTGAAAATGATCTATGAAGCATTTATAGTTTTTCTTCAGGAGCACTCAATATATTCCCAATACATAGCGCTCTATGGGAAGTTATTCTTTAAAGCGTATCATCTTATATAGTTCCGCTGTGATCCCTGACTTCAAGATAAAACTTTTTCTGCCACTACTGCAAAAAGATTAGTAAGTCAAGGACAAAAAGCCTAATAACTTCTTCACCGTTTGCATGATCCGCTTGAAATTTTTCACAACTATGCATAAAAATATAGAAACCAATCTGCGCTGATTTAAAAATCTGAAAATCTACCCGTTCCCTCATTTTTAAGCGATTTTTCGCTATTTTCAGCACCATTTCATTTCCGAGATTCAAAAAAGTAAATCATTTACGTGACAAAATTACCTGTTTCAAGTGAAAATGACATCATACAATTGGGATTCCAATACGTTTAAAATAGTTTTTCCAGATTACACAGTTTATTATTATTGTTTTGTCACAAATAAATCGTCTGCTGGATATTTGAATGGCTGTGTGCACAAAACGAAATCGACGGCGAAAAGTTTCCGCGCGTTTCCAGAAGAGCATGAAATTCGATTTCGGACTGTAATAAAAATTGAATATGAACTTATTTATTTCAGGTGAATGATAATTAAATATATTGAATGTAGACATATTTTCATCAAATGTTTTTTCTAGCGCCCGTTATAATAGCCTCAACAACGGGCTTTGACTTCTAGTTTTAGAGATATTCTGCTATTTGAAATGAAACAAAATTGGATGTTATTAAGGATTGCAAGATGAAGCTTTCCATCGAAAATAGCGCCCCTGTATAGTTAAAAATGCTCTTCAGGAGAACTCAAAGTAATTTCAATACAATAAGGACAATGGCAGTTTAGAAACAGGCATCTATTTAAAGCATATAATACTATCCTACAATATGATTAGCTGATAATCCGACGACGATCGTGTGCCTGCCTCAATAGATGCGCAAAAAGCCGCCAATGTTGGCGGCTTTTGCGATAAATTGCCAAATAGAGGGCGAAAAAATTGCTTCGAAAAATGAACCGAACTTGGCGATATTTTCATTATGTGGCGATAAATCGAAAAAGGTGTTTACGTATTATCCCGGCGGTCATAAACGCCAAACTATTTTTTTTTTTCAAATTTGCTGGCAAACTGTTGCCAATCGTATTCCGAACCATCAACAATTTCATGTGTTCGGCATTTATCTTGGCGAAAAAGTTGCTCGTCTTGGCGGATCGCCGGGATAATACGTAAGTAGCTCGAAAAATGTCTAATGTGATTATATTAAGCTATGGCGATTTCTTCGGTAATTTTAAAAATTCGTTACTCTCACTGTAATTAATCGATTTAGTGTATTGTGTTTTGTTTAGGAATGACTAAGGGCTACCTGCGTAGGAGTAGAAGGGGTTTCCGACCGACAAAAATCCGTTAATGCGTTACAACCCAAAACGGGTTAATAGATTTGCATGGTACAAAACTGCAAACTTTCATTCGTTAATGCGTGAAAAATTAATTTTAGACTGTCAACCCTTAAAAGAATAAATTTCCCGCTCTCCGTGTTCGTCCGATACCATTATGTTGTATAAAAAGAATATTTATACATTTTTAACTTACCAGCAAGTTTGAGAGGTCCTTATGAATTCGGTTATTTGTCTCTTCTGAAGTCCACTCGTACAGTGTTTTAATTGCTTAAATATACATCGCTTTGTGCGAAATTTATTTCTTTTTTCTATGTACAGTACCATGTACCTTATTGAAAATGGGGTAAGTAGCATTTATAGTTCTTTTACAGGAAAACAAAAATCTAATACTTCTTACTCTATGGACAGTCATTCTTGAAAACGTATTTTAGAGGTATTCGATTTTATGAAAGAAAACAAAGTTGTCACATATATTACTAAGGCTCTCAAAATTACTAAGGCTTTCAATAATGCTCTCCATTGAGAATAATGTCAGTATTATTAAAAGTTATTCTACAGGAGCACTCAAAAGAATTCCAATACATTACAGTCTGTAGCATTTGAGAGACACCAATACATTTTTAGCACAAGGCAATGAGTATAAAATTTTTATATTCTTCAGTTAAACGTTAAAAAATAAATTCAATGTCTTTTACTGGGTCTCATACAATTGCATTTAGTGATAATACAACATTATCTTATCTACGAAATCTCGCCAGTTTTGAGGAAAATACATCGCCAAATTTGTCGCAAAAATATTTTTTATAATTGATAAATATGATTTATCCTTGTTGCTTAAGTGCATATAATCCGCGGTCTACTCATCACAAATCCACGGATATTTTCTAAAAATACCGAAAGCATTATCGTCGCAAAATAAAAATATCTTTAAAATATAGAGCATGGATATTTATGCAATTAACTCTAAAAAAAGTGTTGTTTATTTTCCTCAACGCACCTGGCCTCGAAAACATGTCATTAAACTGATTAAAAGTGACATTAAATTTTTTAAAAAAGACGCTTATTTAGCGGATTTAATTAACAAAGCCTTACTTTAATTATACTGGGAACATTTGTTTTTCTCAGCGTTTCACTGAAAGCTGAGGAAATGAGCTTTTTAATATTTTGAATTGGAATTTTTGGAACTTAGATTTTTTTTTTTTCTTTTTAGCAATAGGGAGTGCTACTTCGTTCACGCCATTATTTTCTGTCGACATAAATTTTTGACATTTCAGTGGACATAATTAGCGAACGTCGACACGTTTTCATGGAATTTATCAATCGGATCACCTGATAGCCTCGGGGGGGGGGTAATAAACTGTTGAAAGTCGCCAAGGTTTTCAATTTTCAGTAATCTACCGCCAAGTTAGAAGCAAAAAAAATAAGTCCTCAAAACTGAACCAAGTTTGTCGATATCTTCCGTGTTTGGCTGCTGGCAAACCCTACAGATTATTACAATAGTATAGTTAGAGCATACCTGCCGGAGTTTGCTAAACAGTTTCAATAGGCGATTTTAACGTAGATTTCACCACTGAAGAAGTGTTTTGTGGAACAAGAGAGACAAACACTGCACACTCATGGATTATGATTCACATTCCAAACAGTACTAAAAAGGTAAAATTTAGTTAGAATATGCCTGGCGAAGATTGTTAAGCAGTTTTAGTAGACAATTGTTGTATAGATTTTCTAATCCAAAGAAGTGATTTATGGAACAAGGAACGGGGAATAAAAACGGACACTCATGAAAAATGTTACACAAGGAAGAAAAATAGTAGCGACGCATGGATTATGATGCTGTTCTAATATATATATAACACTTTAGTGCGTTTTTTTAAAAATATACAGTAATGACCAAAATTGTGGACACTTTTGGAAATGTTTAGGTTTTCTAACTTTGTATGCTTATAGGAATTTCTACGTTTCGCAAAATGCAAACTCATATATCATTTAAAAAAAAATTTATACTGATTTCAATACGCAAAACTAAGTATGTGCAATAGAATAAAAGCTATAAATTACTTTAATCTGAAAAACAAATACAGTAAGGAAGTGGATTGTAATTTCTAATTTTCCAGGTCGATCACTGTTATTTTTCTGTTCTTAAAATTCTCGTCAGCTCAATGAAACATCGTGAAGCTGTAATAAAAAATTAAGGCTGCCCTACAAACTGCTGATTACTCACTGCAATCTTCAATATCTAATGCATCCCGACAATTATTGCCGTTTAACTTTTTTGTATTACAAATATTTTAATTTTGTATTAGTATTAAGTAATCTTTAAAATGATTTAAAACAGTTAACATTTTGTGAAACATCATATTTTTTATATATATACGAACTTAAAAAACAAAAAAAAAAAAGTTTCCACAATTTTAGACACCACTGTAAAAGTGTGGTTTCACAATTTTTTCCCCCCTGCTTTCCCTCCACGATTGACGTACGATTACTTGGTGCTGCTTAAATAATGAGAAACGTAATAAATTAAGCTAAATATTTAGACACTGGTGGTTCGTTTTGATTTTGTAGCATTTTTAAAATTGTCCGCAACGTACTCAGTGGCGCACTTAGGTAACGTTGATCCCACTCGCTCAGTATGAGGCAGCTCGTAAGGAGGCCGTGCAAGTAGATACACAGCTTTAGTAATAGGCAGTACAGCAAAACCTCTCTTAACCCTTTGAGGCGCAACACTTTCCCAATGCTGATAAAAGGGAAGCCGTTGCCATCGCTCGACTTAACTACCAGCAAGATGGCGGACGATCTCTAGATCTGTGCCGCGCGATGAACGTTTCGATCGTCCGCCATCTTGCTGGTAGTTAAGTCGAGCGATGGCAACGGCTGCCCTTTTATCAGCATTGGCCAATCCATCCAGCTGTTCCCGCATTCTTCCATTTTTCAGCAGATGTCAGTGCTGTTAAAAAGAATCGTGACCATTTTTTACTGGAATTGACGTGCTAAAAAGTAAAGGATTCTCGTGGAGCTATGTCACCCGCAACTATTTTTATAGAAATCAAATCTATTCTTCGTGACTGGCAACAGTTAAAACGTCAGAGTTTGGTGTTCCGAGAGCGGGAAAACTGCGCGTTAAAGGGTTAAAAGACACTTCTCTCTAGCGGACATTTCCCTTTAATTTCATAATCCCTGGCCCTTGATATGAGAGCGCTTATTCCTCTTTAGCGGACACTCTTGATAACGGACATACTTTGAGTGGTTCTGTCTTATAATGTCTGGGTTCATTTCATTTCATTTATTTTATTTTAAAAAAATCTCCAAGTCACTTTGCATAAAGAGATGAAATGTGCTGCATTTGTGTCCTACAATTCTATAATTCTCACACTCTGAAAAATGTTTCAATCAATAGCGTCGTTCTTATTCATTTAAAAAAAACTTCGCAACAGTTTTTTATTAATAGTAATGATGATGAAGAGCTAAATACAATAAATAACTGAAAATTCACTAAAAAAACGTCGCCAAAAATTCTGGGAATGCAGTTACTGTTAACACGTAGCTGACTTTTCACTGCATAAAACATTTTTTTCCCCCCATTTACCTCTTCTTAATTTTTATGAAGCTGCTGCAGTTTCATTAGGAAAGTAAGTGCATTTATTTTATTATGAATTTTAATATACATCAGTATATTTACCAGCTACATTTAAAAAAGTCTTGCATTATATGTCAAGTTTAAAAATCTGCGACTTCTTTACTGATTACCGCACACCTATAGAGATGTGCCGAGTGGTTAGGTCACATTTAGGACAGACACTCACCTAACAGCACTGTGATCTAAATGTGAAGGCACCGTGACGTCCCAGGATAGTCATGTGTGAATGTTTCCGGTGCGAATGAGTCACAAATGAGTTGCCTTGACTGTCGATTGTTCTTCAGCGTCATCTTCACAACGTGACGTCACCATGAAATAACAGTGGATCTTACGTGTAACATGGTGACTTCAATGTGACATTGCAGCCACGTCAGAGGCCAAATTGTTGTCCCAATGGCGGCCGCTATCGTGGGGTTTTACTGTATTAGTGGATTTGCCAAGGCAACAGGATGAAAGTCCAATGTACCGGGTTATTAAATACTTCGTGAATTTAAATGTTTTTGTTATATTAATCATTTTTACTTCCTTGTACGTAGTATAAGGAAGTAATGTGATCCCGAAAAATTTTGGGGGCCAAATTTCGACATAAAAACCGATTTTGACTACCTCTAAATTTAATTTAAAAAATTTTTTCGATGCATCTCATCGTAGGCTAGCATGCACGATCATATTAATGCGTCTGCAACTCATTTTGACCAGCAGCGATTCTATTGTGACCAGTTTTTCCATGCCGTCTGTACGTACGTACGTATGTATGTAACTCGCATATCTCAAAAACTATTGGTCGTAGAATGTTGAGATTTGATATTTAGGATTGTTCTATGATCTAGTTGTGCACCTCCCCTTTTGGTGATAATCGAATGGATAGTTTATGTACAGGACCGCCCAAAAGATTCGAAATACATTACGCTCTATGGGCCGAAATTCATTAAACTCGCATATCTCAAAAACTATTAGGCGTAGAATGTTGAAACTTTATATTTAGGAACGTTGTAACATCTAGGGTTGCACCTCCCTTTTCGGTTCCATTCGATTGGATAGTTTATCTACAGAACCACCCAAAAGATTCGAAATACATTACGCTCTATGGGCCGAAATTCATTAAACTCGCATATCTCAAAAACTATTAGGCGTAGAATGTTGAAACTTTATATTTAGGAACGTTGTAACATCTAGGGTTGCACCTCCCTTTTCGGTTCCATTCGATTGGATAGTTTATCTACAGAACCACCCAAAAGATTCGAAATACATTACGCTCTATGGGCCGACATTCATCAAAGCGTTTTTTAGAGGTATTGGGCTATTTCAAACGACTCAGAAGTGATATATGCTGTAAAGAGTTAGAAAATGAATTTCTGCATTAAAAAAAGTGTCTTTATCATTTATAGTTCAGCTACAGGAACACTCAAAAGATTTCCATAACATTACGGTCAATGGCAATTTTAGGGGCATTCATCCATTTCAAGCACAATGCCGTCCTACCACATAAGTTAGGTAATGGTCCGACCACGGTCACGTGACTCCCTCAAGAACTATCCAAAAGTCGCCAAGCTTGGCGACTTTTGGTGTACGTGTGTGCATATTTAACTCTCAAATCTCAAAAACTATTATGAAATTTCATATGTAAGAATGTTGTAACATCTAGTTGTGCATCTCGATTTTTGGTTCCAATCTACTGGAGAGTTTATTTACAGAACCACCGAAAAGAATTTCAGTACTTTAATGTCTATGGACATCTTCAATATAATACAACTGTAGACGGTCATTGTTTGGTACATGCCCAAAATCTCGACGTCTGTCCTCGGCCTTGGCGAGTTTTGGAGAAATATCGCCAAATTTGGCGATATTCAGTTATTTGGTCCATTCCCAAAGTATCGCCATTTGTTATCGTTCTTGGCGAGTTTTGGCGAAATATCGCCATATTTGGCGATAATCTGTCATTGTTTCGTTCATGCTTAAAATCTCGCCAAATGTCGTCGAAATTGACGAGTTTCGCCGAAATATCGCCAAATTTGGCGCCAAAAATTATTTCGTATTTTGTATAACTCTAAAACTTTAACCCGTAGAATTTTGAACTTTTGTATTTAGAACTATTGTAATATCTAACTGTTTTCAATATCTTTTTTGACAGCAATCGACTGAGAATTTATTTACAGGGTTTGCCAAATGACTTTAAATACATTGAGGTGTATGAATGCATTCAATTCATTGAAAGTCTGTGGTCAATGACTACTTTGGCTATCCCCAAAATCTCGCAGACTATCTCAAGTTTGTCGGCTTTTGGTGAAATATTGCCAAATAAAGTGTTAGAAGAAAATCTTTCAAATTGAACTCAGCTTGGCGATATCGAAATATTTGGCTAGAAATCGCTAAATCTTACTATTATTGACATTTTATCTCTTTCAAAGAAATAAGTTTAGAGGAAGTGCGTCGAAAATATTTTTGATCTAATAGACGTGCAAGGAAGTCATGTGTTGGACACATCAGATTTTTTAACAGGCAGAGCCCGATTATCATATGGCAAGTGAGCAGTTACTCGCGAACCCAGAAAAATAGAAACGCTCCAAATATTCTGGCTTCATATATGAGAAAGTCATTGAAATAAATAGAAGAAAAAGTTGAAAAAACAAAACAAAACATTACCAAAGTGTAGCACAGTGGTTAAAGCCACTGACATTGGTAGATGGCTCAAGTGGAGGAACAGGATTCCCTCCTCTCGCGGGGCCATCGGTCTAGCGGTCTGGAGTTTTGGGAGGTTTTCTCCAGATGTAACGTGAATACGTGCTAGATACCCAGAAAAGTCCTCCCCCAAGGCATTTCCCACCCAACTTGTGTTTGTCCTTTCTCTGGCGTGGATTTATAAGCGGTTCCTCGTCAACAAGCACACAAATCCGAATACATGTACCAACACAATAACCAACACACACAAACAAAACATTTCATATAAAATACTGCGCCATTCTTCTAGTCCCGCACCTGAAATTTTTATAAATCTACCAGTGTATTATATTTATGTATTTTTTTCAATAATTTATTCTTATAAAGTTTTATTCAATGAATATATCATACCGTGCTATGCGGAATATCTTATCGCTGTTCAAGAAAAACATTATTTTGTACTTTTCTTTTCTAAACATTTTAGCGTGTTTCTTTTCCTTTCTTTATTTTTTGAGATTTTTTAAAACTGTACATTTATACTTAGTGCCTCACCATGGCACAGTGGTTATGCCACTGAAAATGGTAGATGGCCGAAGTGTGCAGGTCCCGGGTTCGGGTCCCATCTCGGGGCTGTCGATCTAACGGTCTGGAGTTTTGGTAGGTTTTCTCCAGATGTAACGTGAATACGCGTTAGAACCCTTTAGAAAATCCTCCTACCAAGGCACCCCCTTCCTTGGCAGATCGCCCTAGTGTAGCGTTGCCGTAATCACACACAATCACAATCATTTATACTTAGTAGTTTGAACTTAATGTGTAGATGAAGCCTTCAGTATTATTATCATTCCTTCATTATTCTCTTAAACTATACTCGGGGCACAGCTAACCTGATAATGGAGGGAATGCTGCAGACCGTGTGATTCCGCCGCTTTCAAATAGTTCTTTCCGTTTGCCCTGCTTTTTACAGAACTAAGACATTTATCAACTATTAAGTGCTAAAATAAAGTGTATGTTATAAAATAATTGCATATTTATCTTATTTGAATTCAATAATTAAAAGGATTACGAAATTAAGTCAGAAATTAGATGTAACGCCTTCGCAGACGCTTGACCAATGATAGACCTCTTTCGTTTTGGCGGGAATCAGAAATGCAGATTCGCCTTGCGATTGGGTTGCTTTGTGATATTGACAGTCAAATGATTGGAAAGAGAAACGAGTGTCGGAGTGATACATTCGGAAAGTCGTGAAAAGGCTCCTCTAGCCTTCTCCTGTGTTATCAGGTAAGGTTTGCCCCGAGTATAGCTGCCACCAGGCCCTGATTATGACACCATGGGGTCCCTGTACATCAGCTATTTTGCCCCCAGCCCTCAAGAAATTGTAGAGATAAATCATCAAAATTTTCTAAAATCATATACCACTTATGTTCTCCAACTTTTTTCTTGTTTTTGTTGTTCCTGATGCCCTCTGACAACCGCAAACGGGGGTGCCAGATCCCCCCCCCCCGAAGGGAGGCGATGGCCAGAGGGAGTGCGCCTTCCATTTTTAGGGCACCAGTGGGAGGAAGTACGATTTAGCCCGCGGTCCCCTAATTTTGAGCCCATTCCAGAGGAGGGGACCAACCCTCTGAAATCGGCACCCCCAGAGGTATCGTTTAACAACTTGGAGGAAATTGGAGCCGCGACGGATTTTACGTGCACCAGCCCCATTAGCGTACACGGTCCCACAGTAGTCGAGCCGAGAGGAAGTTGACCCTCCCAAGCCCTGGCTAAGCCGGATGCTGCTTCACTTGCCGTGTTCTAATGGGAACGGAGTTTAGCCACCAGACCACTGCGGGACAACCTTTTGCTTACACCCATTTTGATATTCAGATATTGACATGGCGTCATTTTTAAATCATAAAGGCAAAATACAGTCAAGCGCACTCTGATGATCACTTCGTATAAATTTAAGCGTGAATGTTGAAAGGTAAGGGAAAAAAACAGCTGTACAGTGAAACTTCTATGAACGACCACCTCCAGCCCCTCCAGCGATCAGATTTTTAAGGCAACAATTTTTTACCCTATCTATTTTATGTTAAAAGATCCTCTAGAAGAGACCACATAACCCTTTATAAGCGACCGGTCACGGTTCCCTCACCGAAAATTTCCTTGCATTTTTTCGGAATTAAATTAAAGAAAAACCACATTCCAAACAAATCTTCTAAGTTAGAGAAGAGACCTGTACAAGAAAAGAGTGATTTTACTGTTTTAGCAGCGCACTTATCGGATCGAATCACACGAAAAAGGAAATTTGGAGAAGAAGTTGGCGGTTACTTTGGGCTATAGTAAAACCCAAAAAAGCAAATAAAATTCAGAATGCAAAGAATATCAGGATAAATACTCTTTAACCAGATATATAAAAAATAAAGTCCAGAGAGATAAGTATGCACAAAGAGGGATATTTATTCTCTCCTCTTTTTAAACTACATTTCGGACTATCATATTTCTTTTACAGGACTTCAATGGTTCATCTAATGATAAAATGAATTTCATACATAGTCTTATACCAATAATAGGCTCCTACATGGCTTTACTTTAAAATTGGGCGTGGGGGTTCGCGCACTTCTAGGGAATGCTTATTTCAGTATTTCAGACACTATTCAGTACTAAAATCCAAAAAAGTTTCAGTATATTTAAAAAATGATCACTATGCCTTTGCCAATGCCGCAGAGGGGGAGGGCGACACCTCTTTCTTGCACCTTTCATAGGACCCCATGACTTTTGTTTATGATATTTGAATGTTTGAGCCCCCCCTCCCTGGCTACTGGTCTTCCACAGAGGCTTCCCAAAATGGATATATTACTTATAGTGGATATATCCATTTATAATACTTGATAATCTAATAATGCTCCAATTATAATGGATATAATTGGAGCATTATTAGAGTAATTTGATATATACATCAGAGTAATTGGATTATCTACATTATAAATTATCTTTTCACACAGGAATATGTTGATACTGTTACGAATTTTCGGAGTAACCCCATGTTCTGGAGTTTAAAATAGTTTAAAATTCTTAATCTACGCATCAAATAGTTATATTTTGCTTTTTTTGCGTCAAAATCAGTCAACTAGAGCCGGAGATACGGAGGTTTGGGTTTCCCCATTCATTTGTATAGCGTTTCTAGAAATCTCGTGAAATATTGGTCCTAGGCCTTCGCTAACCTCACTTTTGGGAACTTATTTTTAGTGATATTTCGCCAGTTTGGTGCCAAATTTGGTGATATTTCGCCAAAATCCGCCAAGCTTGGCGACATTTTGGTCATTTGGCGCGATTTTCCCAATGGGGCTTGTAATGTTAGTTTTTCTGCATTAACATGCATAATAGCCTAACATTTTTCTTCGATGTCGTTATCAAAAGTTCCGCTTTATGTGGAATCTTCGAAAGATACATTCTTCTGGAAGCTTCTTGTAGCTTCTGCGTCACCTATAAATACAAGCACGACAGGACCCCCCCCCCCCCCCCAGTTCAGTGTGGAGCGAGCTTCCGATGAGTACGCTGCTCTGCTCTGTGAACTGTGCGATAGAAGCGGTATTTTCGCTTGCCTTTTGAAGCTTTGTTTTTAAGTGCTGTGTGTAAATTCTTCATTGTTGAATCTTGGGGGACTGTTTACGAAATCTCTCCTGTATTTCCACTGAGTTTTTGCCTGTGGAAGTGTTTTATTTTATCTGAGAAATATAGCATTTGTGAAAGCTTGTGTACAAAGCAGACTCTTATAAGCACATTACTGTCGAATTGTTCTTGTGAATTTTGTACAACGGATTGTTCGACGATGTTCTAGAAGCAATAAAGTTTGTGTTCCATCCTGACTAGTGGACTCTTCACTAGAACTTTCTACACCTACTGTACTTTAGAACGACGAACCAAGGAACATGCAGAGTATTCAGCAACAATACAAATATGGTCAATTAACAAAACCTATAAAAAAAGGAGTTTATCTGATTGTTACAGTTCTGTATGTCACAGAAACATTTATGCTTCAACTGTAAAGGTAGACTCAAATTTTGGGAATTGATTAAATTTTAATTCAACATTCATATTTTAATTAACAGATAGTAACAATAAGGTTCAACAATAACAATTAATATGATGTACAAAAAAGTGTAGTTTTTCTTTTTCACCATCATTTACAAGGTAAGCAAGTACATTGATTACATAAAATTGTACATAAATACTTCAACTTTCATTGTTGTTATATATATATAAAGAACTTAACACTTTTTTTCATAATCAAAGATTTTGGGTGTCTCACGTTGAGCCTGGTTGAAAATAAATAACTCAAAAACTTGATTTAAGCATGAAACCAGTGGTATGTTTATCAAAGAAACCTGAAGAATTTGGTATAAGAGGTACAAAATTTTGGTTATAAATTGCACCGATTGATGGCGCTGCAAGCGGGAAGATCCTATTTAAGAAAACCTTTTTTTATCACACACATGACAGTTCTATTTTCCAAAACTTCCCGTTTGGGCTTTAATCTTTTGTAAGTGTGTCTTGTACCTTCGAGAAGCAATGATGACTGACAATATTACAGTTTTGAAACATTTGACGTCACTCAACAACCGTTCGATGATCTGCCGGATACGTCATGGTTTTTGTAAGATGGGGCTCGCCTACACCGTACACAAGCGTTTCTTGACTTTCTGGATGAATAATTTGATGATAGAGTAATTGTGTTGAGCTATTCGACACTTATGAGAAAAGGATGAGCTGTCTTTTTTTTTTTTTTTTTTTTTTCTTCTTTTTTTTTTTGGCTACGACATGGCGTGTAGCGTGGAAGATGAGCATATTAAATCGATTTTTATGTGATGCAGTTATCTGAGTGCCTGGTGTCTGAGCTCTCTTTCTGGCAGCTTGATTGCTTTTTATATCGCCATCTATTGGTGCAATTTGTTACTAAAATTTTGTGGCTTACTATCAAATTCTTATGGTCTTTTCAATTAGCATGCACTTGTTTCATTTTACCTATCACAGTTTTTGATTGTAGATTTTCAAAGTTAGGGGCTCTTCGTAAAATAGCCTGTGTCCTCATTTATGAAAAAAAAGAAAAAAAAGGTGTAACGGTATTATTTTGTAAACAACATACATTTGAACTCGCATGTAAAACTGTTCACTTCATTACGTTAGTACTGTACGAGAACAATTTGTTCACAAACATGCTAACAATTTTTATTATTCTGACCACAGAATCATATTGGAACTAAGTAATACGTTGGTGTAAATTTCATCTTCTCTCAGGTGTAACACTTGACGTTGAATCACCTTGCGGAAGGGGACATGCTCATTTCAAAGTATCGTCCACTTGATGATTTTCACCATTCACACTGGATCAATTGTAACGGTGGCAACTTGAACATTTCTGTAAAACTTCATCACAATCACTTAATTTTAATTAAATCAACAGACATCATTTCTTTGCGTTGTAACCACTTCACGTGCGACACATTTGAAATCATCGTTACTGTCTCCGTGTTGCCACATCAACATAATCATATACAATTTTAATTACGAAAGTGGTCCAAGCCATTTCGTCGTATCTTTTATTTAATTATTTATTTAATTTTGATTCAACACATCTCTCTTTCTCTCCCTCTCTCTATGTATACGGGACGTCCCGAAACATTTCCCAATTAGTAAAAAGTGTCCCATACACTAAAGAGGAGACATATAAAATTTGAGAGATATGAAGGTACCTTAAAAAGTGCCAGAGATATGAAGGTAAATATAACGTTGACTTAAACCACTTTTCAAAATCATGTCAAATGATCGCACTTCAGGGGTCGTACAGAAATTACGAAAGAAAATCTTTTTTTCCACTCTTAATAGAGATTTAGATGCAAAATCCCCGATCCTATTTAAGATATCTCTGCGACTTCGTATGATGAAAGGCTCAAATTTGGTGTAATCACCTCAATAGAGTATGGGGCACATTTTACTAACTGGAAATGTTTTTGCACGGGGGTGGTATAAAAATTTAAAAAGTGTAACTTTTTGAAAATTAACGAGAGGAATATTTGCTTAACGGAGTGTTATTTCCGACATTATTTTGGAACATTTTTTTTCAATTTACTTTGCCCAGTGGGCTAGTGGGATAAGTGGAACTTATCCCTAAAGATAAATAATTGAAGCCCGTTACCACTTTTTGGGGACACCCGACACACTACGTATATATGAATTCACAAAAAGAAAAAATCAATGATGCTTTTGTTTGCTAATGCCCTCTGGTAACCACGGAGTAGCACCAGATCCTCCCTATAGGACAGCGCAGTGGCGGCTTGTGACCTGTTTCAGTGGTGGGGCCCGAAAAAAAATAGTGCCAATTAAAATCGCGAAAATATATATACATATAGAACAACCTATCCCCACGTGCACACAGCGTAAGTATTTAAAATTTCTCAAATGACAAATGATTATCAAAATTACTATACAACTTTTGCTATTTTTTACCTAATTATGTTAAATTGAAAAGTTTACTTTATTACTAAACAAAAAGCCACATTTAATTATTTAATATTTATGTTCTTTATAGCTGCCTGTTCATAATTTTTAGATGATTTATTTATTTTAAAATCAATATCAACATATATAAAAAAGACATTTATACATCGCTTTTCGTAAATCAAGAAAACAAAACAGAAAAATATCTGACTGCACTGCAAAAATACGATCACGCAAATAAAAAATGATTTCCTCCTAAGCGGAAAATTTCGCCAATAGCTACCGATTGCCGAAATTTCCCCGTACAGTAGTGTAGATCACCATGCGAGGCCCCGAAGATCTGGGCCCGAAGACAGCGCCAAATAAGCCGTTTGGAAGCCAAGTTAATTCCGCGTCAATATGGCTTTTGTGCTCAATGCCAAATATGTCAACCCGGTGAACGGAGAAAAGACGCCAAATTCAGGGCAAGTCCAGCCCATGGCCCATGCATGGTTTAGATAGGGGAAAATCGTATAATTATCGCTTTTTTAAGTGCTTTTTTAATGGATAGTATTAAAATAGAGTAAAATGCGTGCATTTTTTCATGAAGGTGCATGAAGGTAAATTGTTGAAAGACCTGTCTTACATAATAGGAAGATACTTTGATTTAGACGGTGGTTAGTCGGTGGGGCCAGGCCCCTCTGGCCCTTAATGACGAGCCGCCACTGGGACAGCGATAGGCGAAAGGAAGCAATTGCCATATAATGGAGCCTTAGGAGGAAGAAGATCGACTTATCTATAGTCTATTTCATTAGAATAGGTGTCTCAAGAACGCGGATCTTTACCTCCTTTCGCTTGCAACTGACTATACCGAAAGACGCTAAGAATACATTCACTTTTTCCACACTTTGTTTTGTCTTCGAATGAAAATTTCCAATGAAACAGGAACTTTCAACATTTGACCCCTCAACTACAGTGCGAAAAAAATATGCCTCAAAACTGTCCTGGTTGTCGAATGGTGGGTGAGAGAAACGAAAATGTGTGACCTTGAGACGCCTATTCTGATTAGGGGGACAAATGGGGATAATTGGGGGATAATTTGGGGGATAATTGGACTATAGGTGGTTTCTAAATTTAGAACCAATTCCAGATGAGGAACTAGCACCTTGATTATCGCCCGCAGAGATGGCTTTTAAAACTGAAAGATATTCTCTTTAAACTTGTTAAGGAACATAAAAAAATTCTAGTCCCTTACGCCCTGAGTGCAAAAATAAGGACTAAATAAGACCCAGATATACAGTGTGATTTGCAAAAGGTTTTCAAAACTGACTTGGACCATTTTCAATGCCATCGACATACAACAGCAACATATATCACCTGAATTCTCTTCAAAATTTCCTCATCATATTGAAAAAGAAAAACAAGCAACAACGGAAACGCACTTCCTTTTCAGACTTGAGCAGTGGAGATGTATTCAAACTGAGTATCGCGCGATTTAAACGTACTCCTCAGGACAGTACTCCTGGTGCCTCTTATGCTGGTCGCCTCGTACCGCAGTGTCCCGCAGCAGGACCTGCTCTTGATGATGGCCAGGAACCCCTTCCTGAACTTCTTGTTGAAGAACGTGTAGAGGACTGGGTTGATGCAGCTGTTGGAGGCTCCCAGCCACTGCGCGATGGGCGCCAGCACCATGAGGATTCGCTCCTTCTGACTGTCTTCTTCGATCGGTCCTCCAAGTTTCACCATGGTGAAGATGACGTACAGCGGAAGCCAAGAGAGGACGAAGAGGACTACAACTACCACCATCATCTTCACGACCTGGAAGAGGGAAAAAATATTCATCAAGCTGCCACGTGAATGTATACAAGACCGTCTCCAAGAGGTGGTGGTTGGATGCTCAATCCCGCCCGCCGAATTGAAAAGTTCAGGCAAATAAATTACTATTTGTGGAAGTCTGCGGAAAAAATGACCACTATCCGCGTATTTAGAGTACAGCAGATAAGGCGCGTACCATGGACGTCACTTGAAAGCGCACGCAGATTTTTTTTGCGACATTGACGCAAAGTGAAACATTTAACATTGATCGCTTCCATCGTTCCAAGGAACCGACGGTACCTATTCTCCCTTCTGTACCCATTGTTGATTCCCGGCATGGGTTTTGGAATGCAGCCGGGCTGCAGCAGGAGCATTGCAATGCCCAAGTTGGCAAATTTCAGTCAGAGATCGAATTAAAAAGATAAGTATCATATTAGTAAAAAAAAAAAGTAACGGCATATAATCCGATATGAGATGGCGTTTATTCTGCTAGGGACTCTTTCAATCCACGCAAGTTACTTTTACTTTTACATTAACCATTTTAGCAGAATGAAGAAACAATTTTTTGGTTCAAAGCAAATATTTGCATTACTGAAAACTACACTCAACTCATTTAATCTTTGTCCTTACTTAATAGAAGTATCTCATTTCATATCCTATTTTTAGAGCCGCCCAGATGGTGTAGTGGCTAATGAACCATTCTACTGCACGTTGAGCCCGGTTTTGATTTTCGGCTTGGGCATGTGTGTTAACTCAACCGTCTTTTCATGGAAGGTAACGTTGGCCGCCAACTAGTCACCACCATATTAAAATGGTCAGCACTAGCTTATGTAGTGGCTAATGCCTGATCAACAAATGCCGAACCAATCCTGTAAAAAAAAAATTAAAGCACTGCAGTTACCGTAGTAATAGAATATATTACTGACACCTGGTGGTGTATTTAACAAAACAAAGGAAAAGGAAGTCATTTCTTACGCCGGAAGAATTCTTAATCTCTGCAAAAATGAAAATACTATCTACGAACTAAATAGTATTTATCAACCGAATGATAACTTGATGGCACTTTAAAGGTAATAGGATTTTGAACGGTAGTGTAGCTATTTTACAATTTATTTCCTTCGCATGTGTGGCAACTTACTAGAAATTACTAGAGGTCGCACATGCGTATTTGCGTTTTACCCCTAGCAGAGAAAGTGATGTCTAGTATTGTGGGATAAATCCGTACCGTTTTGTGATCTTTAGTCCCGTAGATGATACCTATCCTTCTATTTTGTTCCATGACCTTAACGCATTGAAACACTTTCGGGTGTTCCTGCAAAGAAACAAAAAATACTTTTCATTCCATACGCACCATTTTCAAGGGGTTACAAAGGTGTTTATAACAATACTTGCACAAACGCCGACGCAATCGAGACCTTTTTATAGAGAAAGGACTGACAGACAGACAGAAATCAGAAACACTTTCAACATTGTTGGAAAGTGTTGGAAACAACATAAATATAAAATCCGCATTCCTTGCTTTCAGACAATGGTGAAGGCCACATTGAACATCTTTGTAACACGTTTCAGAAACAATTACGAACATTTAAAACCCATGTCTTCATGTATTATTTCGTTTACCAATATTTCATACAACGCCATTTCCCCCTGGTGGTGAATTTTTGAACTTTTTCTTTCCCCGCGGTTACTTTCTCATGACCTCCTTTAAGCGATTACCAAGTTTGATAACAGCAGGTACTGTAGTTTTCCTTTTCTGACCATTTCAAAGTGGACCTTTGTATATTGTAAAGATCCTCTAAAGTATATTAAGTTTGTGGTTTTAATTACTAAAAGTATTACTACAGTAGACACCGGTTATAACGTACTCTCACGGGACCTAAAAAAGTAGTACGTTATAGCCGAAGTACGTTATAAGCAGTACCGCCGGTAAGATTCAATATTACACAAAAAAGAAAGTGGGCTCATAATTTCATTGTAATATGTGTTTTAAACAGGTCTGATTTTTTAAAATTTAAATTAAACAGAGAAAATTCTTTATTACTTACAATTTTTATTGAGATAAATAATCTGTAATTTTCTTTTGTTTTAAATGGGCAGATGCTACTTTAAAAATACCGTTTTGGATATCCATAATAGACTTTTGTAGAGTCTCTGCATCATCACTGCGGCATTCAAAAAATCGTGATAATGTTTTTGCAGCATTGAATGCGTCGGGTATGCTTGGTATAGGCTCCTCTGTTTCTTCTTCACTATCATCAGAATCATTATAGATAGGGCTTTTCAGGAGGCATTTACATTGATGAATGACAAATAAAAAACATGGTCTTGTTCTTAGCCCTACCTAGCAGGCGAAAAAGATAAAAGATCGCTCCCTTCATTCATACACAATTCATCTCGCTAGAGAATCTGAAAACTGACAACGAGTGTTTTTGAAGGTACTGAAATTTCCGAGAACAAGGAAATAAAATTCTTAAGAAAAGCAAAATTTTATTTTTGGCTTTGGTATAAAAAGTACGTTATAGCCGAAGTACGTACTTTTGTTAAGTACGTTTTAACAGAAGTTAAATAACAATATAAATATCGGACTTCAATCGGGACCTAGCTTCTAGGTACGCTTTAACCGATAGTGCGTTATATCCCAGGTCCGTTATAATCGGTGCCACTGTATTTTATAGAATATACTTAGTTCATAAAAATCAGTATTTGATTAACAAAATTTCAGCTTGATTTTGCAAAAGGAAAATATATTTTCATATTAAACCGAATTTTTTTTCAATTGCATACAAGTTTAAATAGTCAAAATGCAAATTTCTACTATATTTGGATAGAAACAAAGAAAAAAAAAACACCTTTAGGACATAAAAGAATACAACTCTCATTTCAAGATTTTTACTTCTTTGTACGTAGTATAAGGAAGTAATGTGATCCCGAAAAATTTTGGGGGCCAAATTTCGACAAAAAAACCGATTTTGACTACCTCTAAATTTAATTTTAAGAATTTTTTCGATGCATCTCATCGTAGGCTAGCATGCACGATCATATTAACGCGTCTGCAACTCATTTTGACCAGCGGCGAGTCTATTGTGGTCAGTTTTTCCATGCCGTCTGTACGTACGTACGTATGTATGTAACTCGCATATCTCAAAAACTATTGGTCGTAGAATGTTGAGATTTGATATTTAGGATTGTTCTATGATCTAGTTGTGCACCTCCCCTTTTGGTCGCAATCGAATGTATAGTTTATGTACAGGACCGCCCAAAAGATTCGAAATACATTACGCTCTATGGGCCGAAATTCATTAAACTCGCTTAACTCAAAAACTATTAGGCGTAGAATGTCGAAACTTCATATTTTGGATAGTTGTAACATCTAGTTGTGCACCTCCCCTATTGGTTCCATTCGACTGGATAGTTTATATACAGGATCGCCCAAAACATTCGAAATACATTACGCTCAATGGGCCGAAATTCATTAAACTCGCATATCTCAAAAACTATTAGGCGTAGAATGTTGAAACTTTATATTTAGGATTGTTGTAACATCTAGTTGTGCACCTCCCCTTTCGGTTCCATTCGACTGGATAGTTTATCTACAGAACCGCCTAAAAGATTCGAAATACATTACGCTCTATGGGCCGACATTCATCAAAGCGTTTTTTAAGGTTTTGGCTATTTCAAACGACTCAGGAGTGATATATGCTGTAAAGAGTTAGAAAATGAATTTCTCCATTAAAAAAAGTGTCTTTATCATTTACAGTTCTGCTACAGGAACACTCAAAAGATTTCCAATACATTACGGTCAATGGCAATTTTAGGGCATTCATCCATTTCAAGCACAATACCGTCCTACCACATAAGTTAGGTAATGGTCCGTCCACGGTCACGTGCCTCCCTCAAGAACTATGCCAAAAGTCGCCAAGCTTGGCGACTTTTGGTGTACGTGTGTGCATATTTAACTCTCAAATCTCAAAAACTATTATGAAATTTCATATGTAAGATTGTTGTAACATCTAGTTGTGCATCTCGATTTTTGGTTCCAATCTGCTGGAGTTTCTTTACAGGACCACCAAAAAGAATTTCAGTACTTTAATGTCTATGGACATCTTCAATATAATACAATTGTAGTCAGTCATTGTTTGGTACATGCCCAAAATCTCGCCGTCTGTCCTCGACCTTGGCGAGTTTTGCCAAAATGTCGCCAAATTTGGCGATAGTCAGTCATTTGGTCCATGCCCAAAGTATCGCCATTTGTCATCGTTCTTGGCGAGTTTTGGCGAAATATCGCCAAATTTGGCGATAATCTGTCATTGTCGGTCCATGCTTAAAATCTCGCCAAATGTCGTCGACATTGACGAGTTTCGCCGAAATATCGCCAAATTTGGCGCAAAAAATTATTTCGTATTTTGTATAACTCTAAAACTTTAACCCGTACAATTTTGAACTTTTGTATTTAGAACTATATTATAATATCTAACTGTTTTCAATATCTTTTTTGACAGCAATCGACTGGGAATTTATTTACAGGGTGAGCCAAATCACTTTAAATACATTAAGGTGTATGGATGCATTCAATTCATTGAAAGTCAGAGGTCAATGACTACTTTGGCTATCCCCAAAATCTCGCAAACTATCTCAAGTTTGTCGGCTTTTGGTGAAATATCGCCAAATAAAGTGTCAGAAGGAAATCTTTCAAATTGAACTCAGCTTGGCGATATCGAAATATTTGGCTAGAAATCGCTATACCTTACTATTATTGATATTTTATCTCTTTCAAACAAATAAGTTTAGAGGAAGTGCGTAAAAAACATTTTTGAATTAATAGACGTGCAAGGAAGTCATGTGTTGGACACATCAGATTTTTTTCGCACTAGCAAAAATCTATGTAAAATTATTATAACACGCACAGAAGCTTTAAGTGACATTGTCACATAATCTATTTAAGATTACTATAGAACAAATAAATTTATTCGCCCGAATGTTTCAAAATTAAATCTTATTACACCCTGATATGAATTATTCTTCTTCCAAAGTTATTTCGTACACCAATATCCTCTTTATCACTTGTTTATGTTTAAATTTATCATACATAGTGGTACTCATAGCAGTGTGTTGTAACATTAAGATGATGGAAAATCATACATACACTAAAGAAAATATGTTTTGCAAGGAAACAATCGTATAACATTTAAGTACATAAAAAAAATGTATTGTATGCATTCATAAAACGTGCAGAATCATTGCTCATCAGACACATTTGCTATTTACATGGAAAGGCTCAGCCTTTAAAATTCACTACGAATTAATATTAAATTTAATAATGTTTAGATAGAAATATGATTAAAGTAAATGTTTTATCAAATCAAAAATTCAAAATAAAACACATGTTGTCCAAAACTAGATGTAAACATGTGAATAAAGCAGTGTTCTTGGTTAACATTGCTAAGAAAACAAAAGTTTAAATAATATTTCCAGAGAAGTTACACTCTTTATTTTCTCAAGAACTATGGAACTTGGGACTACAGAATGCGCCATCTTGCCACGTCCTGTTTTCAGTGCGCGGGCCTTGTTTATCAGAGGTGATGGATTTATCCCTGACGAAAAGCTTTCCGATGACATCGTGATAGGGCCGCCAGTTTTGACCTTTTTTTTCTGCGGTATAAACCGTTTTGAGGTCCAAGACGCTTGTCGTGGGTGCCACTTGAAAGAGAGTGCAGATTACCAGCGAAAGACAGCGTCAAGGGGTATGATTTTCCAGTGGCATGTTACATTAACTAATTAAGGATAGTTCAAACTGATGCTGGTTCTACCCTTTCTCTGGATTGACTACAATAAGAATACAATGGGGTACAACTTGCGCAAGAAGGATGTGCAGTCGGCTGTCTCTGAGATGACGTCTTTAAAACACCACGTCGAAATACTCTTTGCTGGTAAACGTCTCTCCTCAATCGCTTTCTTACTTTTAACTTCGACTTCTGCATGACGACATCGGTGTTAGTGCCCTTGGTCGCCCCAGGTATGCTCTTCCTACACGCCTTGATCCAGATGCCTATGTAGCACCTGGATCAAGTGCGATGCGAAACTTGATACGGACGTTTACCCGTAAAGATCGACATGCTCTTTAAGGATAAACGTCCCTCCTCAGCCGCTTGCTTACTTTTGCAAAGCGTAGTGTGATGGAAAGTGTGATACGGACGTTTACCCGGAAAGATCGACATTCTCTGTACGTGTAAACGGCCCTTCTTAGACGTTTGCTTACCTTTAACTTTGACCTCTGCATGCCGACGTCGGCGTTAGTGCCTTGGTCTCCCCGGGTATGTTCATCCTACACGCCTTGATCCAGATGCCTATGTAGCACCTGGATCAAGTGAGATGCGAAACTTGATACAGACGTTTACCCGTAAAGATCGAAATGCTCTTTAAGGGTAAACGTCCCTCCTCAGCCGCTTGCTTACTTTTGCAAAGCGTAGTGTGATGCGAAGTGCGGTATGAACGTTTATCCAAAAAAGATCGAAATGCTCTTTACGAATAAACGCCCCTCCTCAGCCGCTTGCTTACCTTTGCAAACGTAGTGTGATGCAAAGTGTGATACGGACGTTTACCCGTAAAGATCGACATTCTCTGTACGTGTAAACGGCCCTTCTTAGACGTTTGCTTACCTTTAACTTTGACCTCTGCATGCCGACGTCGGCGTTAGTGCCTTGGTCTCCCCGGGTATGTTCATCCTACACGCCTTGATCCAGATGCCTATGTAGCACCTGGATCAAGTGAGATGCGAAACTTGATACAGACGTTTACACGTAAAGATCGAAATGCTCTTTAAGGGTAAACGTCCATCCTCAGCCGCTTGCTTACTTTTGCAAAGCGTAGTGTGATGCGAAGTGCGGTATGAACGTTTATCCAAAAAAGATCGAAATGCTCTTTACGAATAAACGCCCCTCCTCAGCCGCTTGCTTACCTTTGCAAACGTAGTGTAATGCAAAGTGTGATACGGACGTTTACCCGTAAAGATCGACATGCTCTTTACGGATAAACGCCCTAGTCTCACGTTTGCTTACCTTTAACTTCGATCTCTGCATGACAACGTCGGCGTTAGTGCCCTTGGTCTCGCCGGGTATGCTCCTCCTGCACACCTTGATCCAGATGCCTATGTAGCACATGGATATGACGCTCAGGGGTAGCAGGTAGCACAGGCCGAGGTTGGCCACGAGGAAGTAGTGCGTCTCCGACTGCTCGTGGGGCCACAGCTCCATGCATATGGCTACGTCCGGGGCGGAGGGGTCGATGGGTATGAGGCGGAAGTAGAGAGCCCAGGGCAGCGTGATGCTCAGGCTGAACACCCAGATGAGCACTATGATGCGCCTGGCGTACTTCGGAGTCATCTGGCATTTGAGGGGGTAGCAGATGGCGAGGAATCTGGAAAAAGAACAAGAATGATTGGTCTTTCAAAAAAAAAAAAAGGAAATAAGACTTATTAAATTATTGGGTTCTTTGAAAAGTAATTTCGCGATTTTGAGCAGTAATTTTCGGTTGGTACACCTTCAAATGTGGGAACTGTAGAACGGCATTTTCGAAATATTTTGCTCTGGCGAAAAGGTAAAGGTACTGTTTAAGAAAGAAAAAAAGAATGGGAAGGAACAAGATGTATTCTGAGAGACCGCCAGTACCAAAACTGGGTTTTCAAAATTCTTATCCGGCAATTTTGACGCTGAAGACGTACCTTGTTCTGAAAGGCCAATTGAAGGGAATGAAGACACAATAAGGGCATTCATTGATTAAAACCATCGTCTAACAACTCGTGACATCGCTGAAAGATTCAATTGACCGAATTCGACCATTCATGATCATGTGAAATATTTCAAACCTCGACACGTGGGTGCCTCGTGTTCTGAAGAAGCCAAATGACTTTCCGAACAACCCTACACTTCAACAATTTGAAAACGATTGTGGTTTGAAAATACCAAATATTTTTTGATGACTGCCACGGAGACGACAGTTTGCACTGCCAGATCCTTGGTATGTCCACAGACATTGCATAAACACGAGATTTAAGGTGACTCTATACGAAGGAGTAACCCTCTTTGAGATCTGGCAAACGCGGAAGCCGTGCAATATGTCCCGCGCGCCAGAGCCTGCATGCATTTTTCACGATTTTCATAGTCTCAGCTTGGTTTACAAACCCATATTTTATAGTAAGTTTTCGCCCTCTTAATGTCTCTTATTGCCCCTCTGAATTTGATGATCATATTTTGGAACACCATGTATATATATGCATGTACTGTAAAATGCCATGTATAATGCCATGTATATATATGCATGTACTGTAAAACTTAACAATCTGTGGAATCCTGCCAATAACCAATAACACCGGTCAACACGATTTTTGGGTATGACTTCTACATGTTAAATTTTAGTTTCTCCTACGCCAAAACTAATGAAAATAATTTTTTTTTCAAAATGAAATTTAGCTTTTGCAGAAATTAAAGCAATTTTTTAATTTTTTGGCAAAAATCACTGATTTTTATGTTTTTTTCATAATTCCACTCTAAATTATGATCAGAAAAGTTTTTGCTGGATATAAAAGTCTTTTTATTCAAGATGTGATACATAAACTTCTTATAAATAAAAATGAAATTCTGTTTGTTTGTTTGTTTGTTTGTGGATTTGAGTTGTATACAAATCCACAAAAATGGACCTATCAGCCTGAAATTTTGCACAGATATGTAAAATAATATAGAATAAATCATAGTCCACTTTAAAACTTTGAAAGTCCACCCGTTCCCGGAATTTAAGAGATTTTTTATGTTCTCTACGCAAAAAGCTTTCCGTAATTGTAACCCCTGTAGTGAAAAAAGTGTGAAATAAGGATCGTGGTTGCCATGCGTGGCGATTTTGCCGAATAAGATGTTTTAAATTCTCAAAGTAAAAATAAAAGAATAATAATGATTTTTTTTTGTTAGTTTATATTTGTAAGATTATTAATTTTTTATTATAATATCGTGTGCATGGGAAATCGGAGCAGGAATGAAAAGTTTTATACGCAAAACAATAAGAATTGAAGATTTCCGAGGCTAATATGTAATTTCTTTTTAGTTTGGCGAAAAAATAAAATGGCTCAAATGCTGATTTTGAGAAAGTGAGTTCTAGCGGTTTGCACAGTTTTCGGCTTGGCGCAATTTATTAAAAGCTTAAGGAAATAGATTTTTGAAAACAAGTGCAAAGGTTTTATTAGAATACAGCGTTAAATTTTAATGATCCGTGAAGAAATAATGCAGTTATTAAGGGATTTCAAGAGATCTATCTTCAGAATTCTGCCAATTGAGTACATTGATTTAAGTTGGGGGAATTTTGCCAAATTTCAGAAAATTGAAATCTTCTCATTTAGTACATCGGAGTAACGATGAATAAAACACGTTATAGTTGATAATTTAAAAAAATTCGGCTGTATTAAGGGATTCCCCTTTTCAAATAAATGTGTGCTTTACTTTTTGGCGGCCGAACCATTTCCCATATTGATTGCTGCTAAGTCAATGCGTCGAATGATTTCCTGAAAAAACTCTTGCAAAATGGCGTATGTTGGTACTTTGGCGAGGCTTAGATTTGAAACTAGATTTTAATTGAGACTGGGATATATAATGACACTGGTTAGAGATAAAAATGAATGTTGGTATGTGTGTATGAGGTTGAAAAACTCCAGCCCCGTTGCACCATGAAATTTGGTTCACCTAAGTCTTTTATCATTGAGAAGCTTTTTATGCTATCCGTTTTCCTCTAACTTGCCACTAGGTGGCGCAGCAGAACGTCGAATTCTATTCCGTTTAGCCGTTTACTATGCGAATATCGTCCAACCAATTACGTTGAAATTTGGCACACGCGGATATTAGAACACGGAGAATATTTTTCAGTATCCATTTTGCTGTAAGTTGCCGCTAAATGGCGCTGCAACGCATCAACTTCTATACCGTTCGACCGATCGGCATAAAATTTCTTATACTTACACATTTCAGCACGAAGAATATATTCTAACTGTGTTCCTTTTGATGTTACTCACCACTAGATGGCACTGCAATGCATTATTATTATAACTCGCCACTAGATGACGCTGCAGCAGGCCAAATTCTTGACCATTCAAACGGTCGCTATGAAAATCAGTATACATAGATATTTGAACAATGAGAATATTTTGGCGTTATCCATTTTGCTATAACTCGCCACTTGACGGCACTGTAGCAAATCATTACTTTAATTAACCACTAGATCGCGCTGCAGTGTATCACTTCTTGACTGTGCAACTGTTCGCTATGAAAATAGGTATACATAGATATTTGAACACGGGGAAGAGTTTGGCGCTATCCATTTTCCTATATAATTTGCCACTAGATGTCGCGTCGTCAGGGCTGTCCAGCCGATCGTCCTGAAATTTCGTATTCATCGATATCTGAATGGGAAGAATATTTCCGCCGTATCCGTTTTGCTAAAACTCTCCACTAGAGTGCGCTACGCCGCATGGCCTTCTGCACCGTACAAGCGATTGCCCCTAAATTCGGTATGCACGGTTATTGGACACAAAATAAAGCGATATCCATTTTGCTATATTACAATACTAGAACAATCGAGACTCTATACTGTGAATATGATTAAATACAATTATTTTAGGGCTTAACGCTTAAAGTGTAACATTTATTTTTAACATTATAGAGTTAATTTTTCAGAGATTTAAACTCAAAAAATATTAGATGAAAATTTGTATTTTGAGTTTTTTGACATGGTGGTTTTTCAAATATTAAGTGAAGGTATCATTGCGCCACTTTCGAAACATGGGCTCTGTTTTAATATGCGGATGTTCTACCTAGTGCACTTAAGGCAAACCTGCACATGAGGTAGCTGTGATGGAAAGTGGGGGGTTGCCTTGGGCAGAGGACTTTTTAGGGGTTCTAACACGTATTCATGTTACATGTAGAGAAAACCTGCCCAAACTCAAAACCGTTAGATTGAAAGCCGCACGGCAGGCCAGAACTATTGACCATCACATTTCAGCGATCTACCATTCTCGGCACTGGACATGGCGGGGATCCCTAAGCCAAAAATTGCTATATACATCAATGCTAGAGAAAATATAGTTCGCTTCCGTTTTTCTGGGAAAATTCGTCTGTTTAAATATTAAACAATGCTATCAAAATATTTTAAATTTTTAATTATTAGTATACTTAAATTGCGGTATTATTAATTAGGCCAAATTAATAGTTTAAGATTTAGTACCTTTCAGGTGCGACAAAATAAATATGACGGTGTTTATTTGATATATTGATGTCCAGTCAAGATTCTTCTTCCTTCAAACCCCAAATAGTCTAATTTTTTATATGTATATATACAGGGTGTACCGGAAGATCGTTAAAATACATACAAAGAAGCATTTTTCTGCATTGCAAAGATTGGTCCGAAATGAAAAATGTAGATAGTTTCAGCACGGTAGGACTCCAGCCTATTTCCCAAATAATGTGCGTAATGACCCCACTGTCATCTTTGACCCCCGACCGATTGGACAAGTTGAACTAATCGCTTGACCAGCACATTCATTAGATTAATCAAGTATCGAATTTTGCTTTTGGGGACACTTCAAGGCACTCGTTTACGAGACTCCAATTGACACAGATGAGGGCCTCATTGCAAAACTTTAGTAACCGCTGCAACCGTTAGTAGAACACCTGGCATCTTCGTAAGGGTGCGCTAATCACTTGCTAGACGCTACCGGCACATTTGAGCATTTACAGTAGAGCCTTTTCATTTCTTTTGCATTTGCTATATTGCCACCTACACTCTTTATTTCTAACCCTACACTGCTAATCTGCTAGACAAAAACTGCTTCTTTATATGCATTTTATTCTGAAAGTTTGGCCTATGAATTCAAGAACACCCTGTATATGTATATATTATATATATCTTGGGTGCATCCCCCTGGAAATGATCCTGCCGGCGCCCTTGGATAAACGGCATTAAAAATCAATGCAATAAGTTGATTTGAATAATGTATGGGGTGTAGGAGGCTGTGATGGAAAGAAAATTTTGTTTTATAAATTACTAGCTGCGTGCCCGTTCTTCGCACGGTAGGAAACGAAAATTTTCCTTACATGTGTAATTCGAAATTATTCGTGATGTGGAATTTAAAAAAAAAAAAGTGCAAAATTATTCGACTCTTAATGTAAAGTTTGTGTAATGAGTACTAACCTGATCATTGCAGTATAATGACTCAAAAAACTACGTCAGTGTCATTCACTATCAAAAAAGTGGAAAGCTTAATGGTTTGCAGAGAACTCCTGGCTTTCAAAATGTCTTATTTCTACATCATACTGTTTTTTAGGCTCAAGTTGTAGCATTAAATACCTAAGACACTACATGAAATGGAGCACCATTTATTTCTTTCCGAAAATGTACCATATAAGGAAAGTATTGCAATCATGAAAAAAATTCGACTTCGAGATTTTGGTGTATTTACACGTTTTGAGGTGGTCTTCTGAATTCATTTATGCTATTTTCAAGAGATGTTTTTAAAATAGCTGCGCACCGGCTCTTCATACGGGAAGAAGGGAATATTTTACTACTAAAATCATATCTGCATGTGACAAAAAAGAATTTCATTTTTAAAAAAGTTCAAGTAATCCCCTCTGTTGAAATGACTGCCGGATATATTAACGCAAATTAGAATTACTTTTCGTTTAGTTGGTTGTAAGACAACCGTTGAAAAAGGATAAACACTTTTAATTTCATGAAATATTTATTAACGTGGTACATTGCGATTTATTCATACTATCTTTACAAATCTAATAATACTACCTATTACGTACATTAATACTATCTATACTCGCTTCTCTCTCTTCAAGTCTCCCTTAAAAGAAACAGCTTAGATTATTTGGCCTCAATGGGATCTTTTGATTCTGTGGCGATTCTTTGCAATTTACGCATTAGCATAAATAATAATCATTTCACATAATGGTTGCCATTAAGGAAACTCTCCATATATATTTAATTTATACATAGTTTTATAAGATTGGCGTATTTAGCGCCGTAAACCATTTCATCTTACTGTGGGGAGAAAATATCCAAGGGGTGCCATTTTAAATATCCAATAGCGATATCTTTTATATCCTCCATAGTCCTGTCTCCTGAAAAACATCAAACTGTGTAATCTCGAGGAGCTACTTATTCCCATTTTAATTGTGACAGGGCGTTAGAGTTGCAGAGTTTACAAATTTCAAACATTTTTTAAAATTTATGACGTCACTGTTTGACTGCCGTAAAGGATACCCCGGTAGATTAATTTCGGAGTTACTTTCGATATTTCGCATAATTGTTTTCAAACGGTATCATTAAAACTTTGTGTGACCTTTATGGAGGAACGTAATTCAACGTTAAAATAAAATTATACTCGCAACCTGCATGCGTATGTTAGGCAACGCCTGCGCTAAATTAAATGCCAAAAATAAAAATAGTAAATAGAAAAATTTTAATATATCGCGCTTTGAAACGAACTTTGTAACTTTTAAAATGAACATTTTCAGCGCCGTGAAAACATTTCAATTTTTAAATAAGCACCGGATTAAAATACCACTTCTAATAATAATAATCGTGAATTTCTTAGTTTATTTCTACAGTAAATTTTAATCAAAATATCGTCTCCCTGTGTTGAAAATAGAGCTGGAATAAATGAGTTAAAATTATGGCGTAATGTTTAGGTATCTTAAAGCATTTGACGTCATAGATCCTCACTTGCGAATTGAAATTCTGATATCCCAGTTAAAAACTCGATTGGTTGAAAAAACCCTTTTTTCTAATCCTTTCTGTGGCAACAGCCGAACATAAATTCTCGTGCCGTGATCGCAATGTAATGAATGGCGTAAGATCGCGTTGATGCTATTAAATTCTAAACATTAGGCTGCATTAAAATTCGTAAAAAATCATCTAATTTACATAATTTTTTCGTTTTTATTTTAAAAGAGGGAGAAAAGAATGTTTCACGATTTGTCAAAATATCTAAAAGTTATGACGGATAGAATTCAAGATGCGGCAGTTTTAAAATTATTTTACGAAAAAAAATCGCGAAGCAGATGTTTAGTAAAAAAATTCCTAAAAATCGGTAAATCAGGTTAAGTATTCAGAACAAACTGTTTTTAAAAGAAAATTTTCTCCTCTATCCGATGATACAAATGCCGTTTTGCTGCGAGCGTAATTTCCGCCGTTATTACGAATTAGGTGAGAAAAAATGCCAAAAATCGCATAAAACATAAAATAAAGAAAAATCTAGGTCGAATTTTGAAAAAATCGCTTCGAGGTGCACAACTACATATTTACATCTTCCCGAATACCAAATTTGGTGTTTCTAGGTGTAGCCGTTTGTCCGTAACGCTGCAGACAGACACACACACACACACACACACACACACACACACACAGACACCTTCTTTTATAATAAGTAGAGAAATAGTAATCCCCACAAATCGTAATATCAAAAAGTCCATTCATTCCCGTGCGAAGAACGGGTACTTCAGCTAGTAATATATAAATGTAAAATAATAAGAAATTAATGTCTAAAAGTGAATATTTTTCGTATTTCTTTTATGTTCGCATCAGCAAATAATAATACAAACAAATAGTAATATTACAAATAATACTACAAATAATACTACAAGCAATACTACAGAGTTACAAATAATAATACAGTTTACTTTCGGGTTAATCAAAGTGCTGCCATCTATCGTTTATGAAATAAATTAAAGTATACTTCCCAGACAGCACATAAGCTTAAATCAAGTTTGACATTTCTTTGAATTTGACGCACTAATACAAGCTTGACAGTTCAACTCATTCTAAGCTGGCAGCAAGCTTGCAGGAGTCAAGTTGAATTGTCAAGCTTAAATACAGTTGATTTAAGCTTGAAAATTGATACTCGCGTGATTTTTTCTTTTTAACGGAGAGCGTTGATGGCGCCATCTGTGAAAGAGAATGGACATTAATTGTCTAGCGTCCTTTAAATTTGCTGAAAGTTCGTAAAAGATGTGTTTTATTTTTATTACCAGTGCCATATATATTACCGGCAAGGCAAACGGGGCAACTGCCCAGGGCCTACAGATTTTAGGGCCCAAAAATCTTAATTCTTACACTTTTGTAGTTTTAAAATAAAATTACAAAAGATAAAAAAAAATCAGAAGTTAAATAATTTTTTTAATTATAAAATATGAACAATGAAAATAATTCAAATTTACATTTGGATAAATTAATTTAAACTTATTTTTAATTCTTCGAAATGCTCTATATCGATACAAAGTTGTGGGAAAATAACTAACCACATATCTAAAGAGAATTTTTAGCGTTAAAAAATAGCAAAATTTTTCAATTATTTGTTAGTTTAAGAAATATTTACAAAAATGACTAAAGTGTTTCTGTATTCCATACATGTTAGTAACTGTGATATAGCATTTCGAAGTACCGTTTAACTATCTGTTTCTTTCATTTCAGATTACTTAACACAAAATTTGTGTTAAGTAAACCCATTCTATATTTCCAAATATGGAAATTCTTCAAAATAAAATACAATTATACTACGAAATTGATTTCGAAATCAGTCGTTTGTCTCGATTTTGGCCAGCAGTATTGCTTCATGAGTGTTGCGGTACTGAAAGTTTTAAAACGTATTTTTTTATTTTAATTTTTATTTTAATTTAATTTATTTTGATGCATCCCATGGAAAAATAAAAGAAACAAATAACACATCGCCCACTTATCAATTTGGCGAGAAAACAGCGTGGTAAGTCACTTCAAACTTTAGTCATAGCTGCAGAAGGCTGCGGTGGCGGAATGGATAGCGTGCTCGGCTGCTAAGCCAATGGGCCCGGGTTCTATCCCAGCGACGAACACTCGATGGAAACAGATTAAATTAAATTGAAATTTCAGCGTAGAGGGGGAAAAAGCTCGGAAAAATAAATTATGTGGGGCGCGTTAGCCAGCTGCGCCCCGTGTATTTAAAAAAAAAAATTGGGAAAATTTTTTAAGCTTGAAATGTCAAGCTTGATTCAAACTTGAAATTTCGAGCTTAATGCAAGCTGGGCAAGTGTAAACTAGAACACTTGATTCAAGCTTGCATCAAGCTCACACGACTGGAATTTTCAAGCTTAATTCAAGCTTATTGACTTGATAAATCAAGCTTGCTGCAAGTTTGATGCAAGTTTGCTGTGCTGTCTGGGTTATCGATGTAAATCAGACAAAAGCAAATTTTAAGAACTAAAAATGAAAATGTAAGTGTTTTTCAATGTCTAGAATCAGAATCTAAGCATGAGAACAGAAACACACCCTCCCCTATTTTTTTTTTTTTTTTTTTTTTTTTTTTTGGTTGACCGGTGTAATCAATCATATCTTCAGTACAATAATATTATCCAAAATAGCAAGAAAAATCAAAAACAATACAAACCAAAAAAAGAATCACAAGTCGTAACATACCAACAAAACCCACGTGACAGAACAAAAGCCTAAATAATTTTGAACAAGAAAATAAAATTTGCATACACTAAATTATATCATCAGGTGTCACCATTAGATGTATGCAAGTAAAAAATATATAAACTCGGATGTTCGAGCCTCGTCGTATGTAAAAAATACATGTGATGCATATTCTACAGCTTACGAAATATTGTAACAATAGAATAAAACTGTTGTGAACTAATAGTATTTAAATATATGTAAAATTCTGTCGCTTTTTTGGGACAATTTTCAATAAAGGGGGTGAGAGATAAAATGACATAGTCATTAAAACATAAAATAGGAATGTTTCGGTGGATTGCTTTGCAGAAAGAGTCAAGATATTAATGACTATGTCATTATATATATATATATATATATAATATATATTAATGACTATGTCATTAATATATATATATATATATATATATATATATATATATATATATATATATATATATATATATATATATACGTCTGTATACGAACATATATCAAAGGATTAGTAATTCATTTGAAAAGATTTATGTTTTCTGGTCAAGCACGTTAAGGTATTATATTTGAAAAACTTAAAAAAAATCTATCGCCATCTGTTGAAGCGAAAGTTATAGTTTTCTCATTTTAGCCGGAACTTCCTTAAAATTCTTGAAATATTTAGAAATATCTGTAAGGCACGGATGAAATCGGGGGAAAATATCCCAAAGCTCACAAAAGGATTTACGGTTCTGCTCCATTTTTCTAAAGAATTCCAATTTACCTTGACTTTAGTCTGACATCATTAAGCTCTCGTGAATTTTCAAAAGCGTTTCTCCAGTTGTTTAAAATAGGAGAAAAGTATTTTTAGCAAAAAAAGAAAAAAAAGCCTCTCTGCTTAAGCGACGTTTGCTGTAAAGAGAGACGTTGTTTCTGCGTGTCATTTCTCTCTGCTTTTAAATTTTTCGAGGAGAAATTTTAAAATAAGTTAAGGAAAAAGGAAAGTCGCGTTGTGAGAACGTTTTACGAAATTATTTGGAAGAATTATGTTTTCTTTGCGTTACGCTTATGTTGATTTGTTAACACCTGTCTCATAGTAAAAATATTTGTGATTAGGAGCTGTGATTTTGTGTGTTCTTCCGTTGTCTTTGCTAAAACTCAATTAAAATTATTAAAGCTAGAATTTAGAAGTGAAGGAGTATTAGGGAGAATATAACACACTTCGTGCAGAAGTATTTCCTGGGTAAGAGAACTGAGTAGTGTTTTAGTAAATATATTATCTAAAACTCACTACAATACAATCTTGATAATCCAGCTTGTGATTTTTCCAGTACGTTTGATAATCCGGCATCCTTGGGAAACACGTGTTCCGTTCCGATGACATTCTATGTTCACGATTGCAAATAAAAGGTTACTTTAGGTCATTGGCCGATGGCAGGGTGTGGAATTTCCATGGCCATTGTATGCTTTTGAAAATTCGATCCAAAGAAGAATCTAATGATGACTTGGAAGATTCGACTCCATGAACTGTGACCAACAAAAACACATTCAATGCTCTGAATGTCTGTACTCAAATGGCAGAAAAAAATAGCATCGAGTGATTAAACGTTTATAATTTAGAGCGTGTTTTTGATGAAATTTATAAATCAAAGAAACAAAAAAAACAATGATTATTTCTCACAGCCAAATGCAATGTCTTATTTTTGCCTGAGTAAAATAATTTGGCTATAGCAGCAGATTTCCAATAAAAGTATTTTTTTCATTCAACTTGTTCACTTTTCATTTGGGCAGCCTTCACATAATTAGTTAAGTATTCATGCATGTCGTAAAGAATCCATGAGTATTTCCTCAGAAAACTATACACGTTGACATGCTTTTAAATTAAACATTTCCTTTCAAGCCAAAGGAATCTACACATTTCTTTTAAATTTTTCTTTTGTTTTCTAAATTTATAAGTCTCTCCTGTGTTTGACAACAGTCATTATCCAAAAGATTTGCTATTACTAATGGTATTTATTCGTCTTCCTCCCCCCCCCCTCCAACTACGGTTTTCGAAACTCGTTCGAAATTTTACTGTTAGCATTAATTTCATTCCCAAAAGAATCACAAATTGTTCTGCGAAGACAGATGTTCTTTTTTTATTCCTCCATTAGGTTTATTCTATTTGTTCGAATATGTTGAGTAGCAGGCACGTTAAACGGATTTTCAAGAAATAGCTATTTTTAGCTAATGGGATCTATTCTTCGTAGGAGGAGCGATTGGTTGGAAGTAGTGCATGACAAGACATGAAAACCGTTCTGGATGGATTGATTCAGTGACGCTTTCCAACTCAAGTGTGAAGCTTTTTAATGATGATGGCATGCATCAAATCGAAAGTTAGGTATCATCACGGATGTCGCAGGCTATGGGGACCGGGGGACACCCCGCCCCCAATATTTTCTTTTGGTGAGGGGAATGGGGGGGGACCGAGAAATACTCCAAAAATGTCACTAAAATAAGCTCTAACTATAGAAAGAATATAGAACGAAAGAGACAGGAGGATAAGATCATATTACAAAGCAAATCCCCTCCCCCCATTGGCGTAAATTGGCATGGGGGGGAGGGGGGAGTATACTATAGGATTCTACCTTCAGGAACGAAGGTAGAATCCTGAGTGTCCTGAATCCTGAGTGTGAATTCCTGAAGTGTCCTATTTGGTTTAAAGCCTGTTTTATTTCCTGAAGTGTCCTATTGTCCTGCTGAACCCCAGCAGCAGACTCGTGTCCAGCAAGCAGAGGCTTCATTTTTTTTTTTTTTTTTAACAGCACAATTTTTGAATTACAATTGTGTGTTGTGTTGTTGTGTGTTATGGCAAACCTGCACGAGGGGTATCTCCCTAGGATGGGGGGTGCCTTGGTAGGAGGACTTTCTAAGGGGAATTACAGTTGGTAAAATGCATCAGTGCAATACAATATAAAAACGGTTAGTATACAATAGCTCACAATATTATGCTTAGTAACATCTGACATTATATACATATCTAGTCTTTTTTTGAAACAATTTTGAAAATTAGAAAAATAAGAAAATAAATGTCTGAAAATAAAATTTAGGCTTGTAAATGATAAACTTTTTAAAGTAATTTTGAAAACTTAAAACACAAATAAATACATCTGATTCACGTTACATCTGGAGAAAACCGCCCAAAACTCCAGCCCGCTAGACCGACGCCCCGCGAGAGGAGAGAACCCTGTACCTCCACTTGAGCCATCTACCAATGTCAGTGGCTTTAACCATTGTGCTACATACACATTGGTACCAATAACTTGCAGGTTGCGAAACCAATGGGTATCATAATAGTAAAAGGGAAAAAATTTGATGTGTACAACACATTACTTCCTTGCATGTCTATTAAATCAAAAATATTTTCGACGCACTTCCTTTAAACTTATTTGTTTGAAAGAGATAAAATATCAGTAATAATAATGTTTAGCGATTTCTAGCCAAATATTTCAATATCGCCATGCTGAGTTCAGTTTGAAATATTTTCTTCCGACACTTTATTTGGCGATATTTCACCAAAAGCTGACAAGCTTGAGATAGTTTGCGAGATTTTGGGGTTAGCCAAAGTAGTCATCGACCACAGATTTTCAATGAATTGAATGCATCCACACACTTCAATGTATTAAAGTCATTTGGCTCACCCTGTAAATAAATTCCCAGTCAATTGCTGTCAAAAAAGATATTGAAAACAGTTAGCTATTACAATAGTTTTATATACAAAAGTTTATAAAAATTCTACGGGTTAAAGTTTTAGAGTTATACAAAATACGAAATAATTTTTGACGCCAAATTTGGCGATATTTCGGCGAAACTCGTCAATGTCGACGACATATGGCGAGATTTTAGCATGGATCAAACAATGACAGATTATCGCCAAATTTGGCGATATTTTGGGCAAAACTCGCCAAGGTCGACGACAGACGGCGAGATTTCGGGCATGGACCAAACAATGACTGTCTACAGTTGTATTATATTGAAGATGTCCATAGATATTGAAGTAATGAAATTCTTTTCGGTGGTCCTGTAAATAAACTCTCCAGTAGATTGGAACCAAAAATCGAGATGCACAACTAGATGATACAACAATCTTATATATGAAATTTCATAATAGTTTTTGAGATTTGAGAGTTAAATACGCACACACGTACACCAAAAGTCGCCAAGCTTGGCGACTTTTGGTGAATAAGACAGGGAAGAGAATCTTTCCCTGTCTTATTCACATTTTTAGAAAAAGAATTACGTTATTCATACCACACAAATGTCGGAAATTTATTTATCACTTCTGGCATCACCATAAATTTGAGAATGTGCTGGAAAAAATTAGACTCTAATGGGTTAAAATCAATATGTATAAAAATTGAAATATCAACATCCTACTTGTTCATGTTAAAATATTTTGTGGAGTTGAGGTTCAATACTCGTGAATAAAGGTTAGGAAAAGTAAATAACATTTTCGCTTATGCCGTGCCAAAGAAGGGACACTAGGCATAAATGGGTCTAAGTTTATTATAACCGTAGAGATATGAATACAAGGAGACGGAATTAGAGTATCTGATAGTAAAGCCGAAACTGTAATCGATCCGCCCTATTGCTTAGACCACATTGCAATATGATTGTATTAGTCTATGATGGCAGTTCCAATTTTAAAGAAGTAATGTCGCCAAAATGAGCGCCAAGAAAAATTACGTAATTTTGTATTTAGAACTATTGTAACATATAATTGTGCATCTTTACTTTTGAATCCACAAAATCGTGCATCTTTCACTGTTATTTAAAAAAAGAAACCAACAAAATGTTCCACTATACTTAGACCAACACAGTTAATTCCTTTCATTCAATGCTGAAGATAGCTTCATTCATATGTGTATGATGAGAACAGCCGAGAACTTTTATATTTATTCCACTTTCTTCGGAAACGTACAGTGGAGCGGAGGGGAATGGGTACCGAAAGAAGATTCCGGAGAAACTTTTAGGATTTTTTATGTGATATTTTGTCCTATAGAAAAATAAAGATTTTATAAGCTTGAGAATGATAGAAGAAATTGCTTTATTGGACGCAGTGCGTTTTAATTGAAGTTGATAATTGAATTAACGGCTACGGGATCGTACAGAAGCTATAAGGATTTGTCTTGATTAATTGTGTCCGTAACGAAAAGTTTTATTTTATCGGTATAATACCGTTTTGGCCCGATTATAACGCGATATTTCTTGACTGATCATATCCCCCTACAAACCGGACTCGTTCTAAATTCGAGGCCAAAATATAGGATTTTTCTAATTATCTTGATAAAAAATTTCGTGATCGCGGTATATTCCGGCTTATACGGTAACTTAATAAGAACATATATCACAATCCATGAGTAAATTTAATAAATAATAATCAAAAAACAACGTAAAGGAACACTAATAAAGAAAAGAAGTAGCAGACCTCTTTCGGCATGTATTATAATATGCCAGCGTAGAATTAGAATGGCAAAAATTTGCTTTGTTTATATAGCAAAATCAGGGATTTAAGATAGTTTTTAAGCCGGCCAGTAGGTAAGCAGGGATTCGGAAGAGGGTTTTAAGGCCTTATTACACGAACAAAATTTTGAGCAATTTGGTTGCCGCAACCATTTGCAGAAACTTTTCTCCAGGAAATTTCCCTCGGTTACCTAGGGAACGGTCAACTCCAACCTTTTTCGTTCAGAGGCGAACATATTGCTGGTTGTCGGAATGCCAGCCAATCGTAGTTCTTCCTACTTCTACGTCACAAGATAGCGGAAAACTCTGCCTGAACCACTATTATTTTAGTAGCCTTTGTGATACTGATGGTAGTGATGAGCGAAGAAAAAAATTCCTGTTAAAAGGAATAGCGATATGGAAATAGATCTGACTGAAAGAATGAGTGAAATTCCACATTTATGGAAGCCTCGAGGACCCAAATATTTAAAATGGTTGCTGAGGCGGTATGCCACCTATAGTTCCATGCTCTAGCAATCGCCAATTCGGTGAATCTCTGGCGTGTGTGAGCACAGCCGAGTTTGTTTATTATGGCAACACCGCATGCTCGTCGACTTGCCCGAACGAGTTTCCGCAACTGGTTGCGGCAACCAAATTGCTCGAATTTTGTTCGTGTAATAAGGCGTTTATAAGGAACAGAGAGATTTCCAACATTCAGAAATGGGGAAACAGCGAAATCAATATTAACAAGGTCATCTATGTTTTTGTGGATATTGAAAACTCGAAGAAAATCTAATTCATTTGGGGAGAACGGGGTTTGCAAGTGAGTTTAGCTGTTATAAACTTCGATAAACACTGTTGGGAATGGCAGCCACACTTTCGACTTTAGTTCAGGTAAACTCATTCGCAAAGCCCGTCGCAAGTGGGTACGTCGAATTTGTGAACCTCCCCAACTCCAGTTGCGGATTTACAAGGCCCACTTCTCCCACTGGACAGTGTTAAACGGAAAAATTGACATTTTTTTACGTTACAAACAAAAAATAAATACATAAATATTCGGTCATTTAACGTGTTGACCTATAATGACATTGGTTATCCTACATAATTACCTTATTCACAGCTTTTACAATAAGAGATAAAGCAAATTAAGTTAAAAGCAGGCGGAATGACCAAACACAAGACGTAGTCATAATGTAAAGATAATTATACAGTCGTAAACTATTTGTCAAAAATGTTGTTGTGTGTGATTATGGCAACGCTACCACTAGGGCGATCTGCCAAGAGGGGTACCTTAGTAGGAGGACTTTCTGAATTCGGTTCACAATCACATAAAAATGTAGGGTCGGAAAAGTGATCCTCGTGTACCTCTTAATAATCACGTTGGAAGAACTATTGATCTAAATTCTTAATCAAACGATAGTCGGAAAGTTCACTGTTACTTCAACGCTTCTTCCAAATTGGTTATGAACCGGTACATGAAGACATTTTCGACCCTACATTGCTATGTGATTCTGACCCCTTTTGGTCCCCTCTACCACCCTTTACATTTTTGCCATACAGTTTAGGGCCACCCTGTATAACTAAAATGCAGTTTGGAGATTAAGACTGAATGCTGAGGAAAAAAGAAAGGTAACTGAAAGTATGGAGTAGTAATGATGCAATATTAGACACGTAAGTGAGTAAATATATAAATATGCATGCAAGGGAAATAGAATACACTTATTCGAAAAGAAATGGGGAAAAGACGTAAAAGGATTCCCTCTGTATGCAAGAATTCTTTATTCGGTTTTTAAATCCGAAATAGATAGAGTTCTAAAGGAGAAAATCCCAAAGTTTATCACAAAAACTCAGTTTTGGAAATGTATAATGGGGAGGCGGCGAGAGGACGTAAATTCCGGGAGCTTTTAATATTTTACCTCTCGATATTATTTTCATGGAAAGATATTTTTAACTCTGCAACTTCTATTTTGGCGGTAAATACAGAGAGTTGCTGTTTATTCCCATGTGTTTCAGTTTACGTTGATAACTCGCGCTCTTATGGAACACGGTGCAGTTACACTCTTGATAATCCGGCTGTTGGCCAGTCCTGCAAGTTCAATAATAAGGAACCCTTGTGAAACACACGTCATACTGTCTTCTGATCCGCCAACCTCCGAATATGTATACAAGCATGCCCGGTTTTGTGATTCCCTGACACTTTCGCCATTGTTTTCTAAATTACTTAATGTATTTTGTAGTGTATTTAACCCTTTAACGCGCAGTGTTCCCGCTCTGGGAACACCAAACTCTCGTTTTGACTGTTGCCAGTCACGAAGAATAGCTTTGATTTCTATAAAAATAGTTGCGGGTGACATAGCTCCACGAGAATGCTTTACTTTTTAGCACGCCATTTCCCGTAAAAAAATGGTCACGATTATTTTTAATAGCATTGACATATGCTTAAAAATGGAAGAATGCAAGAACAGCTGGATAGATTGCCCAATGCTGAAAATAGCGCAGCCGTTGCAGTCGCTCGACTTAACTACCAGCAAGATGGCGGACGAACAGCCAGCTGTCGTCAAAAAAGGGTCTCTAGATCTGTGGCACGCGATGAACGTTTCGATCGTCCGCCATCTTTCTGGTAGTTAAGTCGAGCGATGGCAACGGCTGTCCTTTTTTCAGCATTGGGAAAGGGTTGCGCCTCAAAGGGTTAACTAGTGCGCTACAATGTCGACCAAATGAAATCACGTGACTTTGAAGTTTGTGTCAAAAACGAGAGATCTTGGTAATCCAGATTTTTTTTTTGATAATCCGGCAGTCGTCTGGTCACATGTGCATGCCGGATTATCAAGATTGTACACAGTACTTGCATGGTTCTTCAAATGCTCGACCGGAGTCCAGCAATCGTGCAGTCTCCAGGATGGGCCTAGGCGTTGACCACGCTAAAAACCATCTGGAAAGCAACATCGGTAAAAGAAGGAAAGTCATCTTCGTTTTGTCTTTTTCTAAATGATGAGAGCGAACAGGTTAAACTTGGGTTCAAAACTAAAAAGAACGTAGAGTGACCCAACTCTCCTAACACATGCTTTGTCTTACTTATCGCCCCTATCTTGAAACTTTTTTTTAGATCCGAAAATCGGGTTTTAAAAAATGTGCCTGTACACATTAGAGAATGCAATCCCGATCCTGCAGGATCCCACACAAATGTTTGCGGGATTAGTGCCGCTGGATTAGTACCTTAATCCCGTGGGATTGAAACTGAGAAATAAATTAGTTTTATTATAACTTTACGCCACCTTCCCAATCATCAATTGACCGAAAAGCGTTGTACATGTATGTATCTTATCTCACAGCACATGAATCAATAATTACAAATTTTAATTTAAAGTTTTAATTTTTCTAATTATCCTCCAATGGGAATCTGGATCAAATGTAATCTAATTTTTTCGCTAACTTCCTAATCTCTAAGTGAATAGAAATATTTCATACTAATTTTTCTCTTTGCGAATAATCGCTAATCAATTATAAAAATTTTCATATTAGGTTTAAATTTTTATATAATTCACGTTTTTAACTACACTCATGTCCATAAATTAAGGATAATTCAGAATCACACAGAAATTGATCTCTAAAATAAAAATTTCACCTGTGGAATGATCACACACATCCTGAAGATGAATATGCAAATTACAGGAAACCACCAGATGGCGTGGATGGTACGTCAAAATGACGAGAGTGTAAGAGAGGGGTATATAAGGAATGGTGGCAAAGAAGTAAAATTGTTCACAAGCGCTGTGAAAGCCTTTCAGTGCAAAAACCGCATAGTTATGGCACAAAGGAGGCATTTGGATGATGTTTTACGTGGCAGAATTATCGGACGACTGGAATGTGGACGTACCCAGCTGGAAGTATCCGAGGAACTTGGAATCGCCCTGAGTGTCATCTCCAGGCTTTGGCAACGATTCCAAGATGATGGTAGTGTGAGTAGACGTTACAGCACAGGTCGCCCCCGAGTTACAACGCCGAATGAGGACCGCTATTTGGCAGTTACTGTCAAAAGAAACAGACGGAGTACAGCATCAGACCTGTCTCGTCAGCTCTCTTCAGCTACCGGTACGACAGTTTCAAGACAGACCGTGTACAGACGCTTAGGGCACATTGGTCTATATGCTCGTAGGCCTGTCAGATGTGTTCCACTTACCGCAACTCACTGTCGCCTGCAATTAACCTGGAGTAGAGAGCATGCATTGTGGACACCGCAACAGTGGTCTCGTGTGATGTTTTCCGACGAGTCCATGTTTAGTTTGGAGTCTGATTCTCGCCGGACATTCATCTGGAGAGCGCCAGGTACCCGTTACCACCAAGAGAACACCATTGAAAGACACCGTTACGGTGGTGCAGGATGGCTCGTTTGGGGAGGAATTATTCTTGGTTCCAGAATTGACCTGCATGTTCAGAGTGTAACGGTGACAGGCCACATCTATCGGGATGTCATTCTGGAACAACATGTACGTTTGTTTCCGGGCGCCATGAGTGCTGAATTTGTGTTTATGGATGACAACGCCCGTCCTCACCGTGCAAACATTGTAGACGAATGCCTTTAATCGGAGGATATCACCCGTATGCATTGGCCAGCATACTCACCGGACTTGAATCCAATAGAGCATCTTACTAAAATTCGATCAAGACAGGAAAGACGAGTGAATCTTTAAACACGCACGTACACATTGCCTTTTTTACATTCTTTCCTAGCAACTAAGAACTAAGGATATTATTTTGAATATCATGACTATAATTTTCATATTTCTTTCAGTTATTGTATTAATCATCAAATAACATCAATTATTGAAGTTCATGGTGCTTAAAAGCTTACTTTCCTGTTTTTCTCTGTTGAAGTGAATTCTTAGCTGAATGAAAGGCCGATCCCGTGGGATCAGTAAATCTCAATCCCGAAATCCCGCGAAGCGAAAAACAATGCAGGATTTCAATCTCTACCTGTCTACTTACCAAGTACCTGTCTACTTACCAATGTACAATTGGATAAGACAATGAATATTGGTAGATGGCTATAATGTGAAAACCAGGATTCTGACCTACCTCGCTGCCGTCGATCTGACGGTCTGGAGTTTTGGTCGATTTTCTTCAGATGTAACGTGAATACGCGTTAGAACACCCTGAAAATTCCTCGTCCCAAGCCGGGAACTTGGGCAGATAGCTCGCTTAAATGCAGATTTGCTTCAACAAAGACAATCAACTATTGCTAAAGAAATCCGTATAGAAATGAAAATGACTTCATGCTCCTAAATGCATTTGGATTAATTAAATTACTCCCTTAATCACCACTAGCATTAATTTGCTTCCCCCAGTCATTAGTTCGTAGGTTACACTTATGAAAATTGATTAATTGAAAATCAATGGAAGATTTATACAGCCTATTGTGTACAAAGAAATACTTAAAAAGAAAACAAATCTGAGACAATTTCATATGTTAAATAGGCACTAAAGTGCTATATATTAAAGGCATACATCAGCAGTTCTCAACCTTTTTAACGTCTCCCCCCCCCCCCCAACGAAGGCTAACTCACATTTTTCAGCATACATTCAGTTTTTTTATCTTTAACAATGAATATTTAGTCGAATTTCTTACAAAAAATGTTAACAGTAAAAGTTTGAATGAACATTTAAAGCGAAAATGGATATATGTTTGGGTAAAAATGATAATAAATAAGAGGATTTTTTAAAAAAACATGCATCACTACTTGCTCTTTGGTTTTTCTCGCCCCCCCCCTGCAAACGCTCTGCGCCCCCTTTGGGGGTCGCGTCCCACAGGTTGAGGAACGCTGGCATACATCATAATCCATGCATCATCCCTATATTTCTTCCTTATTAAGTTGGAAAGTGTATGGCTATTCATGAATGTGCCATATTTTTTCTTCCTTGTACCACAAAACACTTCTTTATAATCGAAATCTATATTAAAATTGCCGTTAGCTAATGTTTTACAATCTTCGCCAAACATACTCCAACTATACTTCACCTTTATAAATACTATTTGGAAAGTGTGTCATATTACATGAGTGTAGCGTATTTTTCATCCTTGTTTCATAAAGCAATTTTCAGAATTGATATCTATATTAAACTCGCCCACTAAAACAGTTCCCTGAGTATATTTGAACTATACTTGACCTTTATAAATATTGTTTGAGATGTGCTTCATAATGTGTGTCGTACCTGTCTTTTTTTTCCATAAAACACTTTTTCAGAATTGAAAATCCACATTAAAATCACTTATTAACGCTGTTTTGCCAAGCATATTCTAACTATACTTCACCTTTATAAATACTGTTTTGAATGTGCATCTTAATCTGTGAGTGTGTCGCATTTCCCTCCATTGTTCCATGAAAAACTTTTTAGAATTGAAATCTATGTTAAAATCGCCTACTAACACTGCTCTAAATCCTCGCCAGGCGTTTTCTAACTATATTTAGTCGTTATAAATACTGTTCGGAAAACTTATCCATAAGTGTACCGTATTTTTCTTTCTTGTTCCATTGAGCACTTTTCCAGAATTGAAATCTATATAATGAAATCTCCTAATAACGCTGTTTTACAATCTTCGTCAGGCATATTCTAACTGTACTTCACCTCGATTGACACCAATATTTCCACCTTTACAGACGGTCACTAATTAATATTTCCATTAACCACAACAATAACCCATTTAATAGTATAGGGTTTAGCAAGTTCTCGCCAAATGTAGAAGATACTGCCAAGAATTCAATTTTTAAGATTTATTTTTTGGAGCCAAACTTAGCGATAAATCGACAAGAATAGGCGACTTTGGCGACGAGGGTTGGCATTTCATTTTCAACCCTTGAAAAATGATTTGAGGTTTTTCATACTTTCCAGTAAGGTTGAAAAGTGTTCATGATTTCGGTTTGTCTGTCCGTCCATTCGTGCTCTAACTCTTGTAAATATTCATCGATTACTACGAAATGTATATACTTTATTTCTGTGCACTGTACCAAGTAACCTATTGAAAATGGTAGATGAAGCATTTATAGTTCTTCTACAGGGCAGCTCAAAAGATATCCAATACATTATGTTCAATAGGCAGCCATTCTTTAAAGTGTATTTTAGAGATTTTGGCTACTTAAAATGGACACATGTTTTTAAGGATTACAAAGTAGGGCTCTCCATCGAAAATAGTGTCTGTATTATTAATAGTTCTCATACAGGAGCACTCAAAATAATTCCAATAGATTACGTTCAATGGCAGTTTAGAGACAGGCATCCATAAAGCTCAATACCATCTTACTATGTAATACCTTCAAAAAATATTGCGCAAATGTCACCAACATTGGCAACTTTTGCGATAAACTGCCTAATACGGTGAGAAAAAAAATCTTCCAAAAAATGAACCCATGTTGGCGATCTTTTCATTACTTGGCGGGAAATCTAAATATACCTATTGTGGTAATAATAAGGTATGATGATTTCAATGCGAATCTTGAAAAGTCATAACTCGCGCTCTAATTAACCCTTTTAGTGCGATGTGTTGTGCTAAGACAAAGCTAAGCAAAAATTATTTGTTTTAGGGGATGTGTGTATGGAGTGTGCTCGTGAGCGCTAGTGTATTGGATTGTGTTTTATAATGGATGCGTTTGGCATGATTTACCTTTCTTGTTTGAGAACACAACAATCCGTGTCTGACATTAACATCGCTAAAAAAAGCTCATTTAAACTAAAAACAAATCTCCTCTCGTTTAAAACTGCTCTCGAATGAATTCAACATTTACAAAGTCGCTATGCAATTTTGTGAGTAACGGAAACGGTTATTCTTACTTCAATGTCAACGCAGAAAAGATTAACCTTTCTTGAATCCTAAAAAATACTCAAATAAATTCTACGAGATAACCTTTCTTTAATTCAAACGGAAGCGCAAATGGAACACCTTTAAAGGAACTAACCTAAATTACACTTTGGAACAAAAATGCAGTTTGAATACTCCAAAACGCCCGTCGCCAAATGATTGGAACAATGCATTTTTATTTCGTCTTTTCCGCCGCTGGATGGGGTTAATTAATGTGGAGAAATCACAATCGGAATAACGCATTTTTGTTATTTTTCTTGCAATTGTTGGCAACACACAGTCAGTTTTGAATTATAAATTGAATTCTTGACGCTCAAGGTCATTTAAAGCAGGTCTTTGTGTTTGTAGCGTAATTAAAGAAATGGAAATAAATGGCCTCCATACAAATTGTAAATGTTACTGAGAAAATAAGGAAATGAATCTGTATTTTTTTTTTTTTTTTGGTTAAAATAACAAAATATGGTTGTTTCCATCGAGTGGCATTTATTGAAGAAACAAAATTTTGCCTTATGGTCTTAGTACGCAAATTAAAATGAACTAATTGCACCAGGTACTCAAAAAATTTCAGGATAATCCTCTATAAGCTGCACTACAAACTGAAATCAATGAAAAAACGTAGCCTTTTAGGAAACTTTTAGAAAAGGTTCTTAAACAGGGAATTGCAAAGCAAAATTTTCCAAAGAGTGACATAATCTGGAAAAATTTCAATTATTAAAAACTTTTTAACTTCCTTGTACGTAGTATAAGGAAGTAATGTGATCCCGAAAAATTTTGGGGGCCAAATTTCGACGAAAAAACCGATTTTGACTACCTCTAAATTTAATTTTAAGAATTTTTTCGATGCATCTCATCGTAAGCTAGCATGCACTGCAACTCATTTTGACCAGCGGCCAGTCTATTGTGGCCAGGGGGGGTTAGGGGGTCATAACCCTCCCCATGAGAAATTTTTTGCCATACAAAATATATAGTCTTCAGAAGAGTATACATTTTGTATGGCAAAAAATTTCTCATGGGGGGGTTATGACCCCCTAACCCCCCCTTGGCTACGCCTCTGGTCTTCACTCCTTTATCACACACATGTATGCTTATATGTGAGTTGCAGTAGTCGTAACCCCCCCCCATAAAAAATTTCTGGCTACGCCCCTGAATGTGTAAATATATGTTTGTCCATCAAGTATAAACCACTGAAGGTAATAAAATGAAATGCAGTATCGTCGCAGGTGGTCACTTAAACTATTGGTGTCGAAGTACTTCAAAAGTTTTTCTAGATTTCTAGATTTTTTGAAAATTGAGTAAAAGTTTACCATTCTTGAAGAATGGTAATAGAATAGAATGAAATTTGGATTTATGTTAGGTGGCTAGTTAGTTTAAGCTGTAGAGTGCAGATGCTAAAATTGTTTCAAATATGTCTTAGATTTTGAGATTCTGTGAAAGTGGTGTAAATGCTTGTACTCGAATCTCGTAAAAACGGCTTAAGATAGTAGAATAAAATTTAATAACATGATCAGGAAAGGCTGAAACAAAGAATGTAGGATTTTTTCGAAATTTGAATAAATTTTAAAACTTGCACTTTCCTTCTTTTCCGTTTTAAAGAAAAGATCACTTTCAGGCCTGGAGGTAGCATATTAGTTGGCTATTCAACTTAAACAAATTTCGTCAAGTTTTTAAATATTTATTCAATTTTTTAGATTGCGTGAATATTGGCAAATTTTTCTGGAGGAATAATATTAAAATATCTTCAGTGAAAAAAAAAAAATAGTTAAAAGCGAGGAATGACCTCTTGACTTTAAAAGCTCATTCACTAAAATAAAACCTTAATTTTGAAAATAAAAATTTTTCTCTATTGAAAATTTCACTCAGCGCTTAGGTACTCTCAAACCTGTAATCTTTTAACAGTACACAGAATTCATAACTTTGCTTTCTATACATTTCCCAGAATGCTACTTCCATGCTTTGTACTGCTACAATGATGCCGAAAATTCGGTTTTTTGGAAATCTGCGTTACATAATAACTCATAAACGACGGGTACTTCAGCAACTACCGTATATTTATCGAGAAATCATAGACCTTTATGTTTTCAATTAGTAATGCAACGGAATATCAATTTGGCCGGATACCGGATATCCGGCCAAACTTTCAGCAGATATCCAGTTATCCGACAGCAGTGTGTTTTCTTCTTTTTTGTTTTATTTTCACTAGTTTCCTTAAATCAGTGAGCTTTACTTGTTTCTTTAAATTTTCTTAGTTTCAAATCATTTATTTAAAAAATCAGAAATCCTTTTAGGATAGTTTCCATGAATTTAGTTCTAGTTTTACTGCAATTAAAGTCATGTAAATAACAATATCATGGATGTTCTCCCTCAAGATCAGTTCTTGAAAAAAAAAGACATCTCCTTAAACTGTTGGAAAATCAATGTAACAAATTTCCTTACTTTATCAAAATTAGGGGGGGGGGCATTTTCTCAGCAGCCACTACTGCAGCAAGTAGACTATTCTCATAAGCAGGGTCAATTCATGGTGGAAAAAATGGTTACGGATTCTTACAAAGATTGGAAAACACTGTTTTTGTACAATAATTTCTTCCAGTAATAATTTACTCCAATCTTGAAAAATAAGATAGAAGTACTTAATTTTTTTCCTCATTTTCTATACATGATAAAAATACATTCAGAAAAGTATTGAAAGCAAAATATTTTCACAAAACTTTTCTTTTTCGCATTTTTTCTTATTGCAGTTTTTTGAATTTATAAATTTATTATGTTTTTTCTCTGTATATAATTTTAGGCCGGATTTATTGCCGGATATTTGTAATCTCCGGCTACTGCCAATTATCTGGCATATTGGCCGGATGCAGTAGGTTTGCCGGATATCCGTTGCATCCCTATTTTCAATTTCGAATTATATAATTGAATGAAGAGCATAAAAGGTTACGCAATTTCACAGACATGTACGTACAAGGAAGTCATGTGATGTCTACATCACATTTTTAAAATAATGAACTGTTTAGAATAAAATCCAATCAAATAATTCGCGTAGTAATCAGTGCTTCGTTATCCCATACTATCCTCATTGTATTCTTTCAAAGCAGAAAGCAAAATATTTTTTATCCAATTGTGAAAAATCTCCAACCGCAAATTAAAGTCTCGTTGCCAACCGAAATGACAATTGCCGAACGAATTTTCAGACAATATAAATTTAATCCACTTTTTTTATTCTTTACTTTAATTTCCTATTTCACTCGAAGTATCCAGCTGAATTCCAGATGTTTTATTCAGTAAATGAAATTGCAGAAACTTAAAGATTTTATTTTCGCGAGAAACAGTTCTTTATTGATTTTAATCGTTTTTCCCCGACATTCACATTTTTATAATTTTTGTTGTCAGTCTGTTCTGTTCTTTAAACTGTTATGTAAAACGCTTATGCAGCTTTTGATGAAGGGATGTTTTCTCAGTTGCTGTTGGCAACGGCAACAGAAATAATGTGATCAAGAAGCTGATAGTAGCTCTGCATAATAAACTTCAGTTATTTCCGCTATATCGAGTTGCCTTTAAGCAGGGGTATATTGTTTAGAATGTTCCACAAGTCAAGAAGAAATTAAAAAATGTATTTGCTAACTTCATGAAATTATTTTTAGGAAACAAACATAACTTGGTTGCAGGTTTGTTTATGTAATTTTATCATTCGTAACTAACTATAATGTGGCCAATGTACATTTAAATAATATTCAAAATATGGTAAGAAAAGGACTATGATAAGAATAAATTTCTCTCGTAAATTTTCAAAAAGTTGGGACACGCTGTATAGCAGTGGTCCCCAACCCCCTTGTGATGTAGATTACATATTAATTTATTAATTCTCCATTACTTTCTGTATCCTAAATTTAATCTATCCAAAATCATGTATACATAATTATTTTTCCGTTCTCGTTATTCTATAACTTTGGTTTTTGAATCTGTGTATTCGCTTTATTCCCCGTATTCATTATTCTTAATTTTTTATTTCTTCTCAGAAAGTTGGCGCCATATTGGTTAAAAATAAATTATATCACGTCGGTTTACTATCATAACGTGTTTTTCATTTCCGCTCTTTGGCAGCGTGCTGGCGTTAATTTTTTTTTTTGTTGTTCTGCCTCTGCTTTAAAATTATTTGTTCGTGGTTTCTTTATTTTAATTCTGTTGGATTCAATTTTAGGTTTGCTCTGGGATTGGAGTTATTTATCGCAGCCAAGTTTTTGTTCTCGCCAAAGTGTAATACTGTGTAGGAGTATTTTTTAAACCATTCCATGTTATTTACACTGTCCTTATAGGACGTATTTTTATTTCTCTGAGCCACCACCAGCCGTTATTGAAATAGATTTATACTTCAATATTCTTTTAAATAAACAAGTATTCTAAAGTCTTCGTTTTCTATTGCAACTAAGCGTATCGAACCTGATTACGTGCGTCACGACTTAGTTTAATAACTTTAAAACAGCCTAAGCAATTTCCGCTTCGCACCCTTGTCCGTGGATGAAATGGTACTGGGCCGCCCAAGAAACTTCAAATTATTCACATTAAGTTTACTGTGGTGTATTTCTCTGGGATTTCAACTTTGTATGGTTTGTCCCGTCCCACTTTATAACTTTATCCTTACTAATAAAATTCGGTGGTAAACAATCGCGTGTATGTATTTATCTATGCATGCATGTGGGCCTATCTCCTCCGGAAAGGCGGGGAGTTGAGTTTCGACCAAGGTGTATACGGATTCGGAAAATTCTGAAGAAGGTTTTCCGCTCACTCGGATTTCGAAAATCGAGCTATTTTAGGAGATATTGATAAAAAAAACATGTCAAAAAGGCTAATGTTTGCTCCTCGTAATTCCGTAATTGTAACACCAGCAGTGAAAAAGTATGTAATAAGCATCATCGTTGCCATGCGAGCCGATTTTGCCGAATAAAATATTTTAAATCCTTAAAGTAAAAATAAAAGAATAATAATGGTTAATAAACATAAATAAATATCAGGATCAGACTATTGGTGAAGTTAAGATATATTTGCCACAGCCTGTATTTTCACAAGGAATGTTGTACGTTGCTTTCTCCAGAGCCACATCTAAAAGTTTTATGCGGGTTGAGGTACTCGATACGCCAAGCCTGGGAAAATTAACTAAGTCGAATAGGGTTTTTACTAAGAATGTCGTTTACCGTGAAGTTTTAGTTTAATGTCAGTCTCATTTCAGGTTCTATTTTGTAAATATTTTTTCTTCACATTTTACTTATTGGGTTTATATTTGAAGCTGGATATTATTTGATACTGGTATATATGATAACAAGGGTTGCATGTCCTGGCTTGCTAGCGGGGATACCCCGCTAGTGACAGAAGAAATCTTGTAACTATTTTAAGTTAGTTTACTGCATATTAAACATTTCAAGATTATGAATTAAAATGGCAGGCACTTAAATCTCTATTGCCATTTCCGACAGCCTATCTGTGTGAAGCGGCAGTGACAGCAACCGAAACAAAATAATGCAATAAACTGGACATAAGCAACACACATAAATTCACACACACTCACTAATTACCCCACATATGGAACCAACTCGTTGCAAAGAAGCAAGTTCAGAGTTCTCATTGATTTCGCGTTCTAGGGATTTAAAATGTTAAATCACTTTAAACTCATTTTTCGGGTAGCTGTATTTTATTTTGGAGGCATGTTTAAATAATATAAAATTTAAATTATTAAATCAAAACCATATAAAATATAAAGATCAACGTCCACCCCCCCCCCCCCAAGAACGCAGCGGGACGTAGCAAAAATTATCAAATATTGACCGGCGGCGATAAAAAGGGTAGGGAGCACTGCTGTACAGCATTGCTATGTAATGCGATATTCACTTTATTGAAAATATTGTACACTAGATTCTCTCTCAACCGAATATCCGCTTTAATTGATTTAAATTCAAAAAAGAAAGTTTTAAAAGATTACAAGCACTGTAATAATTTAAAACTTTCTTTAGACACGGATTATAGTATACCAGGTGTAGAAGTATGAAACCCGAATTTTTTTGTAAAAATTATACGTCTGTTGTTTGAAAATGATTAAATTTTTTTTTTTCAAAATAATCTCCATTGCTATTAATACATTTTCCTAACCTCTCCATCAGTTTATGAATGCCATGGAAAAAAAAAAACCCAGGTATCGAGCCACTTTGAAGCGTTGTTCAGCGACAGCTGTCAGTGATGCGAACAGACGATAATCGGATGGAGTCATGTCTGAAAAATAAGCCGCATGCGTTAGTATTTCCCAACTGAACGCCTCGATCGTTTCCCTGACCGGTTTTACTGGGTGTCAAGGGGCATTTTCATGGAGCAGAATGACTTTGTGTTGCCTTTTTCCATATTCCTGTCGTTTTTCATGTAATGCTTGATTTAAATCGATCATCTGCTGTTGGTAGCTATCAGAATGGTTTCACCAGGTTTTAGCAACTCATAATTGATTTCGGCACGCTCTTCGTTTCTCTCGCCAAAATCACCACTTTTGAATTTTTTTAACCAATCGAAACAATGTGTTTTACCTAGGGCATGTTCACCGTAAGCTTCGACGAGCATTCGCCGCGATTCAGCAGCAATTTTCTTCGAATGATAACAGAAAAACAATGCTGTCGGCAAATCGTAGTTTGTTGGCACAAAACTTGAAATGTTTAAGGCTATTCAAAAATACACCGGTGAATGGGACTTGGGTTGCTGTGTGTTGAGAATCTTCGTCAGCTGTTAGAAGGAGATAATGGCGCAGTGGAAGCGGTTGCGGTCATTAAACTAATGCCAAGCGGCATCTATATAAAAATTCCGGTTTCATACATCTACATCTGATATATACCGAATTTGAGATCAATCGAGTTCAAGGAGTTATCTTGTTCACTTACATGCACACACACACACACATACTGGGTGCTTCAAAAATGACCGGTATATTTGAAAAATTAATAAAAACTAAACGGGCAGCGATAGAGATATATCGTTTGTTGCAATATGCTTGGGACAACAGTAAATTTTCAGGGAGATAAACTTTCGAAATTAGTTACAATGTTTCACAACAGATGACGCTGCAGTCTGGAAAAATCTAAACTACGATATTTTCCACTTATCGACCAGGAGCAGCAATAATATGGCGTAGTCTCAGGACGGAAATACCAGAAACCCCTGTAAACGTCTCAGGCGGGATGGCTTCACATGCAGAAGATGTGTACTGCCCCAGTTGTTCAATAGTTTCTGGATTGTGCCGGTACATCTGGTCTTTCAAGTGTCCCCACAGAAAGAAGTCACAAGGGTTCATGTCTGGCAAATAGGGAAGCCAATCCACGCCGCTTCCTGGATGTGTGGGATTACCAAAAGCAATCACACGATCATTGAAATGTTCGTTCAGGAAATTAAAGACGACGGACGTGCGATGTGACCGGTCACCATCTCGCATAAAAAACGAGGTGTTCGCAGTGTCCTCTAAGGCATTCTGTACCGCCTCAAATTCACGAAGAATGTCCAGATAGCGTGGTGCAGTAATCGTTTCGGATCTGAAAAATGGGCCAATGAGTCCTTTTGGAAGAAATGGCGGCCCAAACCATTACTTTTTGCAGGGACGATGGGACTGCAACATGAGGGTTTTCGGGTCCCCATATGCGCCAGTTCTGTTTATTGACGAAGCCGTCCAGGTAAAAATAAGCGTCGTCAGTAATCCAAATGCTGCCCACATGGAATCGCCACCATGAATCCTTTGCACCATAACGTTAGCGAATGTCTCTCCTGCATTAATGGAAGCAGCGCTGAGGGGTTGCCGAGTTTGAATTTTGTATGGATAGAGTTGTAAACTCTGGCGCATGAGGCGATACGCGGATATTGGCTTTATTTGGACCGCAGCTGCAACATGGCGAATGGAAACCCGAGGCCGCTGTTGGATCATCTGTTGCACAAGCTGAGCATTGCCCTCTATGGTTGCCGTACGCGGTCGCCCTAACTTTCGAACAGGTTCATCCTTTATGTTCCCAGTCCATTGAAATTTTTCAAACAAATCCTTTATTGTATCTGTTGCGAAAGCGACATTTCCACCTTTCCGCAAGGCACAGGACTAACTAAATGAAACGCGAGTAGAAACTTGTGTTTCGTTTCTTGTTTTTTTTTTTTTTTTTTTTTTTTTTTCGGCAACACAGAAAATAAAAAGGTGTTGTTCTTTTTTTTTTTAATATGTAATATATAATGTGAAATGTGATGTGATTGTGTATTTTTGTTGGCTGTGAAACATATGTTTTAAAACCCAGATTTACTGTTTATCATTTATAGCACCGATGAGTTTCTTTTGAGACAAGAATCCAAAAAACCGGTTATGCAAGGTTAGTTGTTAGTTTACTAGTTTACCTTGTCATCTATATAAATAAAATTAGACTTTTGTCTGTACATTTCTTGGAATTCAAAAATTTTGCGATTTCTATCCGTTTCAAGCACCCGGGAATCCGATGCGACCCTCAAAAAAAAAAGTTTGTCTGTCTGTCATTCTGTCGTTCTGTCGTTCTGTCATTCTGTCATTCTGTCCGTGACGCTTTTTCTGTTTAAGCATCACGTAAAAACAGCTGAAGCGAATGATATGAAATTGGGTGTCATGATAGGTGGTCACTCAACTTAAAACATAGGCGTGGAATTTTAAAAAAATCTTGATTGGATTTTGAGATTTTGCGAAAATCGTTTCAAACTGCGTAAATTTGTGTTCAAGCATCACGTAAAAACGACTGAAGCGAATGATACGAAATTGGGTGTCATGATAGGTGGTCACTCAACTTAAAACATAGGCGCCCAATTTTTAAAAAATCTTGATTGGATTTTGAGATTTTGCGAAAATCCTGTCAAACTGCGTAAATTTGTGTTCGAGCATCACGTAATAACTGCAAAGGTGAAAAAATGATATTTGGTGAAATGATAGGTGATCACTCACCTTAAACTATAAGCATCTAATTTTAAAAAATCGATCCGATTTCGAGATTTTGCGGAAATCGTTTAAAACTGAGTGAATCTTTGTTCCCGCATTACGTAATAACTACTAAAGCGAATGATATGAAATTGGGTCACATGATAGATGGTTGCTCAACATAAACTATAGGTATCCAATTTTTTAAACATTTTCATTAGATTTTGAGATTTTGTGAAAATTCCCTCAAAATACGTTTATATTTCTTCAAACATCACGTAATAACAACTAATACGAATGATACGAAATTTAGTGATAGGATAGGTAGTTGCTAATCTTAATTTATAGGCGTTGAATTTTTAAAATATTTTGATTACATTTGGTGATTTTGCGAAAATCGTTTTAAAATGCTGAAATTTTGTTCCAGCATCACGAAATAAAGACTGCAGGGAATGAAACGAAATTGAGTGACAGGATAGGTTGTCACTCAACTTAAATTCTAGGCTTCCAAATTTTCAAAGATGTTGATTAGATTTTGAGATTTTGCGAAAATTATTTCTATATTCGTAAATATTCATTCGCGCATCCCATAATTACGACTAAAGCGAATGAAATGATATTACTTAGTGACTCTCTTAACCTGTAATATTTTAACAATACATAAAAATTATAACTTCGCTTTCTTTACTTTGGCAACATACTCCATCCATTCTGTGTACTCCTACAATGCTGACGAAAGTTCTTGCTTTTTGGAAATTTGCATTCACTAACCCGTCAAGGACGGGTACTTCAGCTAGTAATTTAATAATATCGTTGTGCAGGGACGCGATATATTGCTTTTCGGTTCTTTGGTTACATTAAGCTTCCGATGAAAACTTCGTCTAGCTGCAACAACACTGTGGAATTCTAACAACAGAAAAATCCTTTGTTCTAAGGAATAAACCATTTTTTCACAGCAAACTTGCAATCCGTGAACAGCTTCACGCTTGCAGCAGAAAGACGATTTACAGAACGGCCAACTCACAGACTCCATTTTATTCTATAGCTTTCAAATCGCCTGCAGCGCCATCTGTTGTTGAAAATTGTAACTAATTTCAAAAGTTTGTCTGCCTGAAAATTTACTGTTGCTCCAAGCATATTGCAACAAACGGTTTATTTCTATCGCGGCCCGTTTAGTTTTTATGGATTTTTCAAATATACCGGTCATTTTTGAAACAGCATACATCTCGTAAAAATAGCATACATGAATTCAGAAGACCTCAAAACGTGTAAGCAATACATCGAAATTTCAAAGTTGAATATTTTTCCAGGATTGTAATACTTTCCCTGCACGGTACATGTTCGGAAAGTAAACAAAACTGTTGTGTTGGGAAGTATTTTATAATTCATGAGTTTGGCATGATCTACCTATCTCATCAAGGAGAAATAAACCAATAAAATAATTTTCTGAGTAATATTTTGTGCTACATCCGAATTATTTCTCTTCAAAGCCTATTATTTTACACTTCTGAGATATCTCCAACCGCAAAATCGAAATTCCTTTGTCACCCATAACGATACTTGTGAAACAAGAGTTATAAGATATTATAAATTTAATTTACTTTTTTAAGTAAATTTCTTTATTTAAATTTCCATTTCGCCCGAAGAACTTGGATCGAAAAGGAATTCTCCAGAATGTTTTATTCAGTAAATGAAATTCCAAAAACTCAGATTTTCCAAGCGAAAACTTATTACGCGAAAAGAAGCTTTTTTATGATTTTAATCCTTTTTATATATTTTTTACAGTCTTATATTTTTCATTCTCAATCTGTTCTATCCTCCACCCCCGCCCACCGCGCCCCTTTATTTATTTCTAGCACAAAGTTGAAAAGTGTTTAAGATTTCGATTTATCTGTGTGTAGTGGTGCGTAAATTAGCATAGATTGTTTCGAAATTTTACAATTTATTATTTCGATACACAATATATGGTACATTAGCTCTATTGAAAGTTTCTAGAGGCCAAGTACGTTGAAGCTCGGTTCCCACGAAAGCATCGAAAGTCAAACAACTCGATCGTGACTTTCGAGAAGGCCTGCTGATTTAAGGTTCCGCCTAACTGTAAACTACTGCAACATAATGCGGATTATGCAGTACAGTAGCTCTTGGCAGAGGTTAGTTTGCCAGGAAAGGGCAGATTACATTTAGAGCTACATTCGTCCTTCAAAGAGTTTTCCCAAAATTCCAATCCGCATTAGAAAGGGAAAGTAAACATTGGCACCACTCGGAAACTTCCAGAATCGAGAGTTTGCCGAGAGGACTATCGGCTCATGTTGTTTCAATAAGGTTTAAATGTGAAATGCTAACATACAAAATGCTGTTTCAATGTGAACTTTCAATGTCGTTTCCACATGATTTTGTTCAGTGCCACGTGATTTTTGTTAAAATCATACGGAAATTTACAAAAAATAAAATCGTTGATATTTATCTAATTGAAAACATCATTTTAATTTGTATTAAAATATAGCATTGTCATAATACATTTCTACAGCAGTAAATACGAATAAAAATGATATTTTAAAGTAAATAATTATCAACAATTTTATTTTTCGTAAATTTCTGTACGATTTTAATGATTTTGCATGAAAGACATATTTTTTTTTTAAATTTGTTTTCCTCTTGTGATTTCACAATGTTGTTTCAATATTATATCAATGTCTATGCTGAAACAATGTGGAGAAAACTGAACAAAATCATGTGGAAACGACACTGAAAGTTCACATTGAAACAACATTGTTGTGTTGCTTGGGTTAGCGTGAATGATCTTCAGCACGCTAAGCACGTTCCTACGTCGGAATCGAACCCGTAACTCCACTGTCACGATTCCAACACCTTAACCACAGGGTTACCATACCACGGTCTAAAGTGCAGAGGTTGGGTTAAACGATGGCTCAAAAGGCAATATCACATCAAAGATTTACAAAAGAAAGTCGATGTCGAAATGGCCGATACTGGACAAAATAGTGTTCCTGAATGCAAACAAGTGTTCTGGAAAATTACTAATTAAAACTTTTAATTATCAGATCTGTAGGTTGCAGATTTTGGAAATCTTTGACATGTAGGTTATATATTTTGGACACTGCTGATTTTTTGGTTAATGATTTTGAACATTGGATTTTTACGAAATGTGCATTAAAAATGCTAGTGACTAAAAAGACATTAAATAGGTTTTATATATAATTGCATTTTATTAATTCGATATTTTCTTATTTTTTTAGAAGTCTGTTATGTCTTTTGACAAATTGATTTTCTTGAGTCACATTTAAACAAAAATATTATAAGTAAAACAACATACTTAATTTCAATTTTACATGTTATATGTACTTAAACAAATGTTTTAGGTCTCGCATTGACTCATTATTAGAAATATCGAACTTGCAGTTTCTTTTAAACAATTAAGACATATATTAAGAGAATGAAACATAAGCAGAAACAAATTTATTGCTATTTAAAAGTAATTTACATGGTCGTCTAAATTTCAAATTAAGTTTCAAATGATGAAACCCTACAAAATATATAGCATTTGCTAATGCACTTTATTTAAAAAAAATTATCCCGATCTAATAAATTTTTTTTTTAAATTTTTGGGGGTTACCTCTATGAATTCTGAGTGAAAATTATAAAATGTCTTGATCACAAATTTATTAAATATTTCGATCGTTACGCAATTTGAATTCGTCAAATAATTTTCTTAGTACATTTTCTGTGGAAAAAAAATTCCTAATGAAATAAAACACTTACAAACGTAGAATGTCAATTTATAAGAGTAATTTAGTGAGGTTTTACTACTCCTTACAAAGCGTACTTTTATGTCCGAAAATTCATAACGATCGAAGCTGCCGACATTTTGTTTCGACCGTAAACATATGTTTGACATATTCATCAATGATGTTAATCCTTATTTCAACTAAATACACTCTATTTCACGAAAAAAAAACTGTTGAATTGGAGAAATAGGATTGTAATTAATGACTCTTTTAAATTTTTAGGGCACTGGCAACTCTGTGTGTGACAGTAAATTAAACATTAAAGATATCTATGTTTCGATCGTTATGCGATTTGGACATCGTAGCTCAATAATTTAGAAAAGTACATTTACAGCAGAGAAAATGCAGAAAAACTTATGAAAATGCTTTAAAACGTTGAAAAAGACTATTTTAAATGAGTTGAGATACTTACATATTATTTATTTTATCTTCCAAACAGCGTTGTTTCGATCTTTACTTTTTTACAAACCGAACTGGTAAGAACACGGCATGTGATTCTTGTTGTAATTCTTCAATATTTTAAGCATGCTACTGCCATATGTTGACGCAATTAGTAAACAGATCATTTTAATGTATTCACTTAATATTTTGATTAGGGATGCAACGGATGTCTGGCAAACATACTACATCCAGCCTATCCGGCCAATATGCCGGATAATTGGCAGTAGCCGGATATTAAAAATATCCGGCAGTTCATCCGGCCAAAAATTATATACTGAGAAATAACATAAATAAACGTAATAAATGTATAAATTCTAAAAACTGCAATAATAAAGATAGACAAAAATATATAGTTTTGGGAAAATATTTTGTTTTAAATACTTTTTAGAATACATTTTTACCATGTATAGAGAGAAAACTGAAAAAAAGAAACTAAGCACTTTTATCTTTTTTTAAGATCGGTAAATTTATGGTGCAAAAATGCTAACTGGCTAAGTGTTTTGCAATCTTAGTTAGAATTCAGTTACCTTTTTTTCTTCCCATAAATTGACACTGCTTATCAGTAAAGTATACTTGCTGTTACTGCAGTACTGAAAAAAAGCCCCCCACTCCCCTCACAATTTTGATAAAGTAGGGAAATTTATTACTTTGATTTTCCAACAGTTGAAAGAAAAGTAGAGAAAATAAATCTGAGTAAAAAAGAATACATACTGCTGCCGGATATCCGGCTGAAAGTTTGGCCGGATATTCGGTATCTGACCAAATTGATATCCGTTGCATCATTAATTTTGATTATGAAACTTCTAAAAACCTGTTAGAATAGTTTTTCTTGGTGTTGAAGAGATGTTAGGTAACATACGTTCAAAATTAACCAATTGTAGCTAAAATGTTTTAATTTACGGATATTTACAACAAACTTTTGTAATGAATGATACCAGTTCTTTTTTCTGAGCACAACTAAAAATTCACAGAGAAAAAAAAAATAGGTATCTAATTTCGTTTTATTTTGAGATTTTTAGAATCATCACCCAGTAACTTAAAAATAGAATTCACCCCCCAAATTTTTTTTTCTCTTCTTTTCTCTTTGCTTTTTTAGTTTTTGAAAATAATTCAGAATTCGACTTAAATGTTTAAAAATTTCGGAATAATGTCCTGTAAAAATAAACTATCCCCCCCCCTCCCCACATCTGTGAAGAAAGGGAGAATTCAGCTAGCAAATAAACTAATAATTATACAAATTAAAATTATCTAAGTATCTATTATAAACGTCTGAAAACAAATAAGCTAATGGAAAAAAAATATAAAAACAATCAAATAAACGAAAAGGTAGAATATGTATAATTCACTGCCAATTTTAAAATACAATATTTTTCTTTTACCTTTATCTTTAGTTTTGTTATTTTTCATTAATAAAAAAGCTCAGTTATGCATTTATGAATTAAATTAAAAAATAGGTTTTATTATTTATACTGTTTTCCATGAAAATGAATTTAATCTTCTACAACAGCAGCAAAACATAATTTCTTTTTATTAATGATCTCTTACTGTAAGTCAAAATTATTAAATGGTTGCATTACTCAATTTCGTTACTCATTTAACAAAAATATAAAATGCTGTACACAAGAAAAATTGTGATAAAACACAAACAAACACCATTGCATAAACACGCACAAGAAACACATTTTAAATAATAAAAAAAACTACTTTACTTTAATTTCTTTCTTTCTATGCTTCTGTGCGGAATTTTTTTTTTTTGGGGGGGGGGAATCATGACATGTGTGTTATTTATGACGTATTAAGTTACACACATGGTTGGAAATTGCTTAGAAATAGCCTTTTTTAGGCAATTATTAAAACTCAAAACATCGCCAATATTCGGTTACTCATTGTGACGAAACTTTCAAAACTGATATCTTTGTTAGATCACGACATATCACAGAGACCGTAAGTTTCAGTGTAGGTAACAAAAATAAAGCCATAGGGAGAAAAATACCTGTCTACTGAGATGGCAACCAGGGTGTTTATGGAAGCACTGACGGACACTCCTTGCAGGTAGGACACTATCTTGCACATGAACCAGCCCAGCATCCACGCTGAAAAGAGAGGAAAAAGATCGCGAATTACTGAGGAGGAAACCCTCTTCCGTTTAGCACAGTAGTCAAAGTCAAGTAGAAATATAAAGGTCATTCACAAGCAGGAAATTAGATCTTTAAGAGCTAAAATTTTGCTACAAAACTTGGCGATAAAACGCCAAAAGACATGTTACGACCAGGGCTGTTATTGGGCCGCGGTAGCCCGGTTGTGAGAGGCATCAATCTTGTAGCCGAAAGGTTGTAGGTTCGATTCTAGGACCAACCATCCCAGTTTGGAGAGGCGTCGTTTTCATAGACTAAAAGTTGTGGTTTCGTTCCTGGCAACCAACCAGAGACAGCCAGGATCACTAATGCCGAATGGTGCAAGTTAAAATACGTCGTGATCGCAATATCCTCCAAGTTCCCATACAAAAAGATACCCTCAGGGGTGGCAAAACTAAACTTTGCGGTCTTCTGGTTCGTATTTGCCTCATAATTAAGATAGCCCGCTAACGATCGGTAGTGCTGCCATCTATTGGCTACCGAGCTAGGTAGAAATGAGCTCTTCGGGAGCTTGTGGTAGAAATTAATACCCTTGGCAGGTACTGCCGCTTTCGATCTAATCTAGACTTTTGGTTGGTAGAAATGTTGTAAAAGCAGAAGTGCCTAATCTCCATAATCCATGAAAACAAGACAGACAGACAGGGCCGTTATTAGCAACCCTTTAAGAAACGGTTTTTCGCAATTTTTGAAATGATAATATCCCTATAACGTGATCAAATGAACGCCCGTCTATTGCAGGGATGCTAACAGCAAATGTTTATTTTGCTTTGTTTGAAATAGACGAATATGTCCCTAAAATAAGGCTTAATCAAGAACTGTCTAATGTATGAATTATTTAGGGTGTTCCTGCAAAAAGTACTATTTATGTCTTTAACACCATTTTCCATATGGTTCATGTCATAGTACTTGAAAACAGCATACGTAAATTTCATAACAATTGAAAAATTACGGCAGTTGAAAGGCAGACTACGGCAGTATACTAAGGCAGACAACAAATAAAAAGAAATCATAAACAATTTTTAACTTGTTGGAAAGCACGGATATGTATAAATGATACTTTAGGCGTTCTGGACATCCCCCCTGAGAGAACAAGCTTAAAAAAAAAAGAGGAACTAAATTCTCTATGAAGGACCTAAAATAACTACGAAGGATTTAAAACCGGGACAAGTTTACCCAGGTTTTAGGTCCTTCGGAGCTATTTTAGTTCTTTTTCTTTCAAGCGTGTTCGCACAAACGCTAATTAAAGCCGATTGTCCATCTTTTGTATTCATCGCGGAAAATAGCATACGATAAAAGAATAAAATTTCTTATAAATATTGAAAACCTTGTATTAATTTAAGAAAAATTATATCAATTGTGCAAATTCTATAATTCAGTGACTAACAAAAACTTAAGACTAAAAAATTTTTCATATTCTTTAAAATAATTTTTGAAAAATAAAAGAAAATGTTTTTAGTGCTATTGAATTTTTTTAGAATATATTCATTGTAAAATTTACTGTCAGCCATTTTTTAAGTTAAAAATGGACTTGCCCTTTAGCTGAGCCCATGGACGGATATAAGGGAGGAGGGTTGGGGGTCTAAGCACCCCCTTTAGTCTACGCAAAAATGTTAATTTTGGTCGAATATAAACCTTTTGTATCCGCGCTTCAAAATAATGTACGGTAAATATATCTGAATTAAGAAAAATTTTGAACATTTTTCATTCAAAAAAAAATTTATATTAATCTTGTAAGCTTTATAATTTAATGAGTAATGTAGAAAATTTATTGTAAAGATGATTAACGGTGTATTTCAAAAAAATCATGTGATTTTGGAACATAATACAGAAAAGAACAAAAAAAAAACTTATTTTGTCAAGCACTTCAAAATTGTTAGAATTTCTCTTAACAAGCTGTACTATACACAGTAAAAAAATGACAAACCAGTTTCATTAAAGGAACTTTCAGAAAAAATTTCTTAAATATCGAAAATTTGGCAGGATGTTGTACTCTTCGAAAAATTTTTTATGTGAAGTTCCACGTTGGAGATTTTTTTTTTTTTTTTTTTTTAGGAAAATTCATAAAAGGCAGCGTTTTCCATTTATTACGGTATGTAATGCAGCTTAAGAAGAATCATCCTGAAATTTTTTGAGCCTCTTTCACAATTAGTGCATTTTAATTTGTATACAAAGACCTAGAGAGAGATTCTGTTTCTTGAAACAACGCCCTCTTAAATTTGTAATGAAACTGAAATTTTTAGAAGTATTTGCAGTACAATTTATTGTCAGTAACCCCCCCCCCCTCCCATAGCTGGATCCCTCCCATGTAAAAAACTACATTGCTACGTCCATGGTTGAACCCATCCGATATAAAAGAGATACCTACCCCCATGTTAGAAAATATTAAATACAGTATTTAGATAAAAATCGAAGGATGCAAAAATAACTATATAATTCAGATTAAAAATAAATTATACGTCATTTAATATCAGCAAACATAATGCAAAAACAATCATTCACAAAGTTTTATCATTAATTACAAGAGGTATTCGAATAATGCGGAGAATTTCTGTACCAACAACTGACAGCAAACACAGTAAGAATAACAAAGAAATGACATTGTGCTTTAGTACAGCTTCCCGCTTTTGTATAGCGACAAATAACATGTGAATGGATAGAGACAACATGTTGTATATATCCTACAGTCATGCAGGTCTCCATTTGAGACGCGAACAATGCTAAAAGCAAACAGAGAGAACAAACACAACAAGGAACAATGAACCACATTATGGCATGATGTGCATTTTTTAAAAAAATTACTGTTTACTATATCAAACGCTATTGGATGGGATGGACAGGGTGTTCGTTAATTGCATTCATATTGTAAAATTTATGTATAGCTTATAATAAAAGTTTTCGTCAAACACAATAGCGTAAGAACTTTGTAAAACTAGGGGGAGCTGGGGGCACATTGTGGGTTGTAAATAGGATTATAATTACTGCATTTTTGATGGCATTATTAAACAATTTTACTAGACAGATGATCATTAAAAAATTCGGAACACGACCTTATCCGTGCCAGGTAACCGGAGATCAATTCTTCCTCGGTTGTTTTCGAAATTGTCGATTGTTTGCTGCCAATTGGGCAGACCCAGGACCTTAGTTATCCGCTGCTTTCAACCTCGGAGGTCATCGGGAGGTCATTTAGCCAATCAAAAGTATCCTTGACGTCTCCACCCTTGACGGAGACACCACCTCAAGTGACCTCAAGACGGGACAGAGTTAAGAATCGAAGATTTTTAACAACCGGGGGAGAATTGAGCTCCTGGTGCTCTACCACGATGTCATCGGATAGCTTTCCGTAGCGGATAAATCAATACTTCCCGACTCATGACGTCTCAGCCCGAGAAAACATCGGTATGTGCTATTATAAAGCTGTAGAAATCGTTCCGGTCGTATTCACTATCTGAAATAATGCTGGGTTTTTTTTCGACGCGTTAGATGAAGGCGAAAACTTGCATTCTGATAGCGGAGTGTATTTATTGTGTGTATCAGAGAGTGTTAAGCACTCTCACAAAAGGACCCATTCCCTGGTACGGCTGACTATCCTCCTACCTATCTAAAAGCACACCCCAACCTTGATGGATGCCTCCCAACCCCTCGGAAATTTTGAAGACAATGCCTCCGTTTAAGAAAATGGGGAGAAAGCTGAGCGTTTTGATTGGTTTATCGGTGGCAATTTCGAAACTGTCCTAGCAGGTACAAAAATTCTCACTTCTTTTATTCGACACTCATCGTGCTAGCACCAAGAGGAGAATCATGGATATTTATCCGAAGAATTTGACTTTCCGTGAGTGAGAACTATCAGTCACTAATATTCTCTGATAGCATCGTGGTAGAGCCCCTGGTACCATATGTGGAACAACCGGTATAAGGTGAGTTGCAACGTTTGAGTAACTGAAAAGAGCTGTATTTTGACCGATTTTCATTGCTTTGCTACATCTTTATTTATTGAACAATCCGCATAAAAATTTTATATGTGATTTTTTTAGTGTTGGTAAATGTATATATGCACTACCATATTTAACAGAAAGTAACACATTTATTTATGACATAAATATTTATAGCTTTATAGCTTTTTTCAATATCAAGATTTGATACTGAGCTACTGCGCGCAAACTTACAGAACGAAATATTAATGCGCTGATAAAATGTATACATATTTATAAACACAATACAGTAGGTAATAACCTACAACTCACCTAACTATTTTTTTAATCAACAATGTTTTCCTCCTCAAGGTTCAGTAAGAAAAGAAAATGAAAAATCTCTACTTTTCATAACACAAAAACGTTTTTTTCAAAATAATAAGTACAAAAACATGAAGAAACAAGTGTAGATTATAGACATTAATGCCACGTACTTATGTAGCAAATTTCAAGATAATACCTGCATAAGTTTTTCTACAATCATGCACGCAGGTTGTAAAAATGCAGTTTTGAGGAAAACGATTTGAAAGTTTTAAATCCCCTCTTTAATTTCCATTGCATCCACATTTCCTTTTGCAATTACTCGCTTTCTAATTGGAATGTTTTAATGCAGTTTGAAGCATACGATTTAGAAAAATTCAAGCTTTTGAAAAATGGAATCTTTTTTTTTTTCAATTTTTTGAAGGTTTAAATTTTGCAACTCCCCTTAACCTTTTACACGCCAATGTTCCATAAGTGGAACATCCACTTTAAAATTCTGTGAAAAATTCACTTTTTATTCCAATTGCTCTGTAAAAAATTATTATGTAGAGCAAAAAACTTGATTTAATTTTTTGGCATCGCGATTATGCTGCTAAAATTAAAAATTGTCTTTGATAAAAAAAATCTAAATTTTGTCCTTTTTCGTATATTTCCTGGAGTAAAATAAAAAAAATTCCTGTAAAATTCAAAATTTATCAGATGTTTTTCTAACTAAGTGAGAGTAATTAAAAATGTTCATTTTCTTGATAGAAAATAATTAATAAACTATAGATTCATTTTTTAAATGTAATATTAGGTTAGAAATTTGCATGTTCCATAAATGGAACATTGGCGTGTAAAGGCATATTTTTTAACAAGATAAAGTTCTTTTGACTACAGTGCGTTGTGGCTTCGATAAAAAGGTTTCTCGCATAAGAACTTCGACTAAGTGTCAACGAAAGATGTTTATGATCGCACATCCCCTTTCCATTCCACTAAATCCCCCCCCCCCTTCCCCAGTTGCTATGACCACAGATCAGCTATGACGGCGTGCAGTTGCCGCTTGAAAACACGTGTGTTTGTTTATACTTAGGCGTAGCTTATGGCTCAGATAGAGAATGCATGCTGGAAACTCACGTGAATTTTTTTTCGTTTCCACTTACGTACGAATTTCTTCAGTTAGTAAGGATACGCTGCACCGATCAGATGTCTCATTCAAAGCCCTTTCGTACCGTGGAGGAAGCACTAGATTATTTTTCATACTTTATCAGATGATTCTGATGAATGTATAGATATATGTCAACTGCCTCCAGATGAAAGTGGGTGTTTGACTGACGAAGAAGACATTACTGAGGAAATATTTGATGCTGTTCTGCCTGCAGATGTTTGTGGTCAAATTGAAATATCCACAAAAATAGATGTCAGTGAAATATCCGATGAAGGCGGTTTTGATCCTGAATTACCATCAACTTCAAAAGGGCAGAGTTCAAAACGAAAGTTAAAAGAGAAAAGCATCCAAAATCGTTGGGGAAAAGATATTGGTTATGAAAATACTCTAAAAACAGAATCCGTTGAAAATATCTGTGAAGTATTTCCGCAACTGTCTAATTTAACGCCAATTGAAATTTTTCAAAAGTTCATTCCTGTAGAATATTTACTGCATTTAGCAAAAATGACAGAATTGTACGCATTACAGAAAGGAGAAATTATATCTGTAGATGAAAATGATATAGGGCAGTTTTTTGGATTATTGCTATTTAGTGGATACCACCAAGTACCTGGAGAAGATTTATATTGGAGCACTCAGGAAGATCTATCGGTCCCAATTGTATCTACTGTGATGCCGAGAAACAGATTTAGAAAGATTAAGAAAAATTTTCATATTATAGATAACAACACCTTGGCAGTAGGAGATAAGATGGGAAAAATTGCTCCCTTTTATGAAGTGCTAGAAAAAAACTTTCAGCAATTTGGATTCTTCCACTCTAAATTGAGTATAGACGAGTCAATGGTGCCCTATTACGGTCATCATTCTGCCAAAATGTTCATCCGAGGTAAACCAATAAGGTTTGGTTACAAAATTTGGATGTTGTGTTCAAACAGCGGTTATCCATATGCTATGAGGATCTATAGTGGGAAAAGTCCCGAAATAGAAAACTCTCCTCTTGGATCAAAAGTTGTGTGGGAACTTTTATCCACTATTGAAAATCCAGAAAAACATGAAATTTTTTTTGACAACTTTTTTACTTCACATAAGCTGTTGATTGATTTGTCGAAGAAAGGTTTTAAAGCCACTGGCACGATTCGAGAATTTCCCACAGGAAGATGCCCTCTCAAATCATCGAAAGAAGCCTCAAAATGGGAAAGAGGAAATTTTGAGTACCGATGTGATGGCCAAGTTTACATTTGCCGCTGGAAAGACAGTGCCGTAGTAACTATCGCGTCTAATCATTTGACACATCAGCCTGTCGGAAAAACTAAAAGATTTTGCCGAGCGCAAAAAAAACGAACTGATGTTCCTCAGCCTCATCTTATACAAATGTACAATGAGGGAATGGGAGGAGTCGATTTGCTCGACAGACTTCTTGGATCTTATCGACCTGTGCTCAGAAGCAAAAAATGGTACTGGAATCTATTTAGCAATGCTCTAAATATGGCTGTTGCAGCTGGATGGATTCTGCATTCGCATTTGCACAAAGGTACAGCAACAGAACTTTCCCATCTAAATTTCCGGAGAGATGTAACTTTGTGTTTGCTGCGCATGAAACCTGTAATTCACTCTGTTCCTGGACCTCGCGCACATCGCTGTGAATCTTTGAGACAATCAGATGCACACTATCTTGTGCCATCAACCCAAGGACGTTGTGCTGTATGCCAGAAGAACACTAAAAAGAAATGTTTTGAATGTGACAAAAGACTGCATGAGAAATGCTTTCCTAACTACCATGGGCAGTAGGAATTTTTTCTTGTTCCTCTTTCTTATAAGAATTTTGGTAAGACTTTTTCCTTGTATCCTTTAACTTTTCTTTTGTGTAAATATTCAGTATTCATAAAATATTCAAAATTATTCATATGTTATTCTTTCTTATTCATTATTACTCATTATTCATCTGTCCTCCTGTTCGCCATGTATTACGCCAATATTTTTCATTATTATTCATATATTGTTCGTTCTCTGGGAAACATGGCTCAGTTATTATCCATCCCTTCCTATTTCCTATTGCCATTTTTATTGTTTGATTAACATCCTAATAAAAAATTTAAAACTGTTTTGATGTAATAATTCTTGCTTCATAGTGATGTAATTATTTTTTTATATTTAGTAAACAAGCTTTTTTCTACATCTTGACAAGTCCTGTCGGAGTAGTTTTGAGGACTACCAATGCTTGACAAGATCAGCCCCGCTAATTTTCGAAGTGTCTTGTATTATTTCCAAGTATCTTTTGAAAAATTTACTCATAAAAAATTTTAAATTATGCAGCGAACACGAATTTCGACTTTGAATTCAATTGACCACATTTTATAAAAAACATGTAGAAAAACTAAGTGTTTCACGCCAATGTTCCACTTCTGGAACATGTTATAAATCATATACAAAATTTTTTTTTTTGAAAAAAAATGTACTTAGGGTTCTTAAATAAGAGTTTTAATCATATTTTTATCTATAAATAACTCGTGTTATACTTCGATCATAGTGCGGCGTGTAAAAGGTTAATCATTACTCTACGTCTGTCTGGGAATCGGAATGGAGAGGGTTGTAAACAATGAGGAAAAGGGTGAAGGCACAAACAATTGTGCTCACCAATCTCTCCTCTCTTTTTGGTTTATTGTGTTACTCTCTCTCGCCGCTGTCAAGAGCTTGTTCGGCTATCTCCTCCTAAACCGTGGGGATTTGAGTTTCGACTAAGGTTCCAAGGATTCAGGAAATTCCGGGGAAACTGATAAGCTGACTTAAATTTCGAAAATCGAATTATCGAATTATTTTAGGAGAGATTAATAAAAAAACTGAAAAAAGATAAACTTAATGGTTGCCAGATTTGCCATAAAATCATTCATTGCTTTGGAACAAAGAAATTCCTAGTATGTAGAATCGCGTGAAACTGACAAACATGTAGTAGAATTACACCCATTTTATGCCAAATTAAAAATTATATGAAATAAATAACTCAAAGTGTGTTACACAAAGTTGAAAATTTTCATATTGTTGTAAGTTCGCTTAGACAACAGGAGTTTAGAATGAGCGATTATTCGTTTTTCCAAAACAGAATAACTAATTGTAACTGATTCTGAAAGCGCCATCTTGGCATTAGGTACGATCCGGCAAAATGGTATCTTTCCAAGCAGGGTGAATCTAAACCGCGAGTTCCAAAGTACCCAGTTTGTATAAATAATTCCATGTTAGAACCCAATATCATGAAAATGAAAAATAATTAAAATGCAGATTATTTTAAAGCCGGTTCGGTCCAGCTGTAATATTTGTTACCAGTAAAAATACTTGGTGGCGTTAACTATGCCATTATAGCAGTTACAGTATACACTTTGGATATTTGACAGCTCGGCGAGATGATATAATTCGTGGTGCTAAATACGCATATCTGCAAAGGATTATATATATGAAATTATGGATAACGGTTTTCCGGGAATTTTACATGAGCAGTAATTATAGGTTGTGAGCATGTGTCAATCACCAAATAATGAAAAGTCGCCGTTGGTGGCAATCTATCCTAGCTGTTCTGTAGTTTCTATCAAAGAAAACATATGAAGTACTGTTTTCTGCTGTTTACAACGATTGGAGCAAACAGGTTAAGTATGCTTTATGAATCAGTAAATGCAAAGATAAAATTGTTTTGAAAATTATTTTACTTTTAATGAGTTCAGCAGGCTTGAGCTTTCATGTTAAAAAAAAACTAAAATTGCTTTCTTTTTTTATTTATTTTGCACAAATGTATTTAGTTTTTTGTATAATACTCAAACACTTATAAGTAGGTTTTAGTTAAAATCATCTGTTACTTTGCGTACATACTTTTTTATTATTATTACAATCCACTGAATGATTTATTATTATTATTATTATTATTATTATTTTCAAGTGACCTTACTTACCCCAATATATATACTTTACTGAATCTTACGACTTATTTTAGATTAAAAATAAAAATTTCATTTCCGAGTTTGGAAATACGATATTTCATATATCTTTAAGTAAAAAACTGAAATCACCAAAGGAAAACAGGTACAAAATAAATTTATATTAAAAGCATTTGTATTGAAATAAAATGTGGTTGAATTTTATCTGTGCTTCTATAAATTAAAAATACAGTGACAGATCAATGAAAACAAAATGTATTATTTTTATCATATTCCCAAAGCATTTTAAACAAATACAAATTTAAAGCATTTTGTATATATATTAAGCAAAGAAATACCTTTCGTCTAGTGAAAAACTCTATTTTTGATTTTACTCCCATCATTTTTCTTTCCACGAATAAATATTGGACTTCAGCATATCGATTTTCGCCTCGGTAAATATTTTCTATAATCTCAACTTTTATAATATTTTTTTTAAAAATCTGATGCGGAGATGACATGACTTCCTGTACGTATATTAAATTGTATAAATTTTTTTGATGATCGTTATTCAAACTTATTTGATTTGACATTCAGATAGGATTCTTCAATAAAAATAAGGTTTGGCGATTTCTCGCCAAATATAAGAATTATCACCAAGCTGCTTTCAGAGAGTAGAAATATATAAGAGAGCGTATCGCCATTCAGAACCTCTCGGAAATGCGAAGTAATTATGAACCATGTGACTTTTGGAACGGAAATGCGCAGGGAGTTTTGTGCTTTATCGATACATTTCGCGAGTGGTTAGTGTAAAGATATCCAGTTGAGCAATACTGTTTTTGGAGAAATCAATAAATTTATCACGTTTCCATAATAATTGATTTTTGAATGCAGAACTGTTCGAAAGATGTTTGAAGAAATTTTTTCTCATTCGAAAAACAGTATTAAGTGATAACTTTATAAATAATAAAACAAAATAAAAGACATACAAACATATTATCTAATATAAATGTTCAAACACTTGTGAAAACAAAGGAATAAACCATTTAAAAATTGGGAATTGCGGATATTATATCAGCCTCTTACGCCATAACTAGTCGAATGGGCACCGGTTCCAATTTTAACTCCGTTACTCGGAGTTACTGTAATTACATTCGAATTTCGCAAAAAGTCATTATACATAATAAAATTTGAGAGCAAAGGGAATACGCATACTTAAAATCAGCTTCAGTCGGACTCTGAACAACTTTGATGCACTTTCTCTTGATGCATTAGACATGCGAACATCTTGGATTGCATAAGACGCTTGGAAATGTATATTATAATTTACTCATTTTGAGACAAATCAAGTAGGTTATATCCAACCAAGCGTGCTAAATTTTATTATCATCGTCTACGAGACTATTGTTTAATGTTCTCGGATTCAGTAATGGTGTGTAGAGTTGCTATTGCTGTTGTTACTGATGATCTCATTTCGGGGGTGGTACAGAAATTTCGAAAGAAAGTAGAGGGTGGTTATAATTAACCCTTTGAGGCGCAACCCTTTCCAAATGAAGGAAAAAGGGTCTCTAGATCTGTGGAGCGCGATGAACGTTTCGATCGTCCGCCATCTTGCTGGGAGTTAAGTCGAGCGATGGCAACGGCTGCCCTTTTTTCAGCATTGTAGAATCTATCCAGCTGTTCTCGCATTCTTCCATTTTTTTATCAGATGTCAGTGCTGTTAGAATTTTTTTTTTTTCTAATGGGCAGGCACTGGCCACAAGCCTTTGCCATCAACGGCCCTAGTTACTGTCCATTTTATTATGGGAGCACCCAGTGGGCAGACAGCACTACCCCCTATGAAGGGACGGACAAGTTAACATCCATGCCCAAGCCGGGATTCGAACCCGGACCCACGGCGTGATAGAATGGTTCTCTAGCCACTACACCACCTGGGCGGCGTGCTGTTAGAAATAATCGGGACAATTTTTTTACGGGAAATGACGTGTTTTAAGAGTAAAGGATTCTCGTGGAGCTATGTCACCCGCAACTATTTTTATAGAAATCAAATCTATTCTTCGTGACTGGTAACGTCAAAACGTCAGAGTATGGTGTTCCCAGAGCGGGAACACTGAGCGTTAAAGGGTCAATAGGGAGCAGGGTTTAATTTGGGCCGGAGCTCAGCTCCGGTACTTCTTTTTTTTTTGAGTGAATTCTTACATACTAGGCAAAACCAACCGGAGCTCATGAATATTGGGCTCCGGAGCCCACCATTAGATATTAATTTGTACTTTTTACGCTTTTCGCACACACATCGATTTTAACAGGCACACCACATAGGATTCGTTTCGCCTCAAACTAATTCTAGCATACTGAAACCGATTTCAGTCAGCTTAGCAGAAGCCGATCTATCTGTGACATATCTTGGTGCACAACCCACTTGGTGCAGAACAATTAGTTGCTGTCACTTGTGATGGAACTTCTGTTATGCTTCGCAGAAAAGAAGGACTATGTAAGAAACTGTTGGCTATGTTTCCTAATATAATTATTTGGCATTGTATGAATCATCACCTAGAACTCAGCGTTGCTGATGCAGTAAAATTAGTTGCAGGAATAAATAATTTTAAAATTTCCATGGGCAAATTAAGAAACATATATCACAGTTCACCAAAAAACCAACGACAACTTATTGAGTGTGCTGTAAGTACAGGACAAGAATTACTAAAGATTGGGCGTATTTTCAATGTTCGCTGGGCTGCATCAAGTCTTCGATCTCTGAAAGCAGTGTGGACGACTATGAAAAGTCTTCATAAACATTTCATACAAATAAAAAAAGAGATGCCAAAGAAAGAGCCACATTTTCCGGGTTGGCGAATAAACTAGCGACTGATACATTTATCTTAAATCTTGGCGTTATGTATGATGCTCTGGGAGAACTGTCGGAACTTTCATTAGAGCTGCAAAACCGACAAACTACACTAGTTCATGCCCATAGGCTAATAAGACTACAAATACAAGTTTTTGAATCCAGCATGAAGAAGCCTGGAAGACATGCATCTGAGGCCATTGGAGGTGTAAGCATTTCCAAATTTAAAAATGTAGCTACACATGAAAGTGGAAAGGCTATGTCTAAAATAGACCCAGGACAACTTTACAATGGATTAGCCGATTCAATAATAAGTAGGCTCCTTTCGGTGGAGTCGAGAAATGTTGGATCAGATCGTGAACAATTTATCTGTGAAGTTAAACTTCTAAATCCAAAGTTTTGGCCTGCTGCTGAATCGACTGAAGTTGATGTATGGCAAAGATGAACTCGTGGGATTATGCAAAAGATTAAGTTTTAACGAAAAAGCTGTTTTAAGAGACTTCAAAATTTTCAAGTCATCATCTGGAAAAGAAATGCAAAGTGACTTGAAAAAATTGATTTCAGTCATCAATTGTACACCCATTTCAAGTGCCGAATGTGAACGAGGATTTTCTACCATGAACTTAATTTGTACTTCCTAACGTGCTTCAATTAGCATTGAAACTTTATCAAATTTGATGTTCATTAGATTAGTCGGTCCTCCGATCAACAAATTTGAACCAGAATCTTGTTCGTTCATGGTTAGCTTATGGCCGTTGCAGTGCTATTGATACTCAATCAAAAGCCAGGAAAGAAAAAGAGGAAGCTCCTGATTTATTAGCTCTGTGGAATTAACATACAGGTATGTGTATTTAAAAAGAAACTTAAATTACATCATACCAAATGCGTCATTTTTAACAAGCAATTGTTCAACAAATGTTTAACATTTTCTAACTAATTTAAATTTTCTTGAATTTTCTTGTCTTCATAATTATGGTATAAAAATTTCTTTGTTTCTTCATGTGTTAAAAATTGTGACATTATTTCTTTCACTTGTTTTTTATTAAGTATTTCAATCATTTCTACATTACTTTAACAGTTTTTTTGCTTTATTTCTTTTATTTAGGAGAAAATAAAATTACTTTCCATGTTACGCCTCAAAACGTTCAAAAATCTAAAATCTGCACAAGGTCTGCTCCCAATTTGCAGATTTTGGGTCTTCTACTGTATATTGTTCATATTTCTTCATGCTAATTTCAGAGCATTTATTATTAACCGTTTTGTGAAATATTTATTTCTGTGATTATGGCAACGCTACGCTAGGGCGATCTGTCAAGTAAAATAACACCATAAAGATTACTTGATTACTTTCTAAGGGGTTCTAACGCGTATTCACGTAAATATGGAGAAAACCTACCAAAACTCCAGACCGTTAGATCGACAGCCGCTCGATGGGACCCGAGCCCGAGACCTTCACACTTCGGCCGCCTACCATTTTCAGTGATATAACAACTGTGCCATGAAATAATAAAAATATGTCAAATACTATTACCCGGGAAAATATTTGAATTGTTATTTTAATTGAATGTTCTACCTACCCCGTACTGAAGGGGTAGCTCGGACTTACAGTACGCCGCTGTATATGAGCATAAGCTCGAGAATATTAGGGCTCCGGTACTTCTTTTGCTAGAAATTAAGCCCTGATAGGAAGTGTATTGCATTTTTAGGGAGGGTGTACATCAGCCACATAATTGTGTAGGCCAGGGCTCAAAGGATTGTTTCTACCTCGTGAACAAATGGAAATAGCGGTGATGCCCTAACAAAGAAAAAGCTAACAAAATGCATATTTATGTGTGCATCCCAGTGAGTGCACCAGAAACACCTTGTCGCTGTCTCTTGTGATATTTTCCTCGTTCACTGAATGCAATTTTGATTTTTATCTCATGAAGATCCGTCGCTGCCTAAAGTTTATTTATTTCCAGGCTAACCATCACATGAATCATGCATGATTCACTCACCAGATTTGTGACATTAATGATGATGGAATGAGAGAACGCTGAACATTCGGCGTCTGGTTTTTATTTTTTTCCCTCACTTTATTAGAGTGCTCAGAAGGCCAGAGGGATTAAGCCCTCTAGGACTTGTTAGTCTTGAGGAAAACGGCGTCACAGAAGTCGCTAGTACTATAATTATACTGACGAGAAATTTCAGAGTGAAAACAATAGCATCCAAGTACTGAGAGGAGTGAGGGTGAGTTTATAAATAGGTATTTATTACTTCCTTGTGTACAAATTTGAAGGAAGTACCGTGATGGTGAAAAATTTCGTTAAATTGATGAAAAAATCGATTTTCACTATCGCTAAATTTACTTTGAGGAGTTTTAAAAAGGCGTCTCAACGTACTGTTGTATGTATGAAATTCGTACAAATGGTCAACATGGATTGTAGTTCTATACAATCCATTTTGACCAAACACTAGTCCATTTTGACTAGTTCTTTTCTAGCGTCTGTACGTACGTACGTACGTACGTACGTACACACGTAAGCATCAGTGTAACTTGCATATCGCAAAAACTATTGGTCGTAGAATGTTGACATTTTACACTTACCACAAACAGTATTTCGATTACATTATGATTAACTGCTGTAGCACCTAGTTGTGTACCTCTCTTTTTCGTTCCATTCTACTGGACAGTTTATTTGTAGGGACACTCAAAAGAAATTCAATTCATTAAGGGGTTAGGGGTAGTCAGAATTTTCAAAAAATTGATTTTTTTTTGCATTTTCTTAAAGTATAGTATCTTAAAAATATTCTCTGAAAGTTTGAAGTGAATCCGACAAATATCTTTCGAGTTATTTAGCGAAGAATAAAAGGCTCTCGAGCGGTCTAATATTTCCGAGAATAATTAGCTAGCGGCATAATTCTCCCTTACCTCCTGAAGTTTTAAAAGCAATCAAGCCTATTTATGAAGATCTTAGTAATGAAAATTTACTTTCAAGATGTGTAGGTGGATTTAATCAAAATAATAATGAGATCTTCAACCAACTAGTGTGGAAAATATGCCCAAAAACTATCAATACTAGTTTTACCATTGTTCAAATTGCTGCATACGTAGCTATGAGTATATTTAATGAAGGGACAAAGTCATTATTAGTAATAATGAACACACTGGGACTTAGTTGTGGGCCTAATTCGCATCGGTATACTGAAAAAACCGATAGTGCACGTGTAAAAGTAGCTGATCAGCGCGCTAACGACAACACTCGCGAAGGTAGAATGCGACGTAGACAACAACAAATTGATGTTTTAGAAAGTTCTACAACGGCTGAAGAACTCTTATATGGTCCAGGAATAGATGACTCAGTGTAAGTATTGAAATTATTCGTATTACTGTACATCAATCGACTGTAAAACTTTAAATGCGTTTTTCTCAAAACTATGTTTTTTGAACTGGTGACCACTGTAACTCAAAAACCGCTCGATAGATTTGAATGAAACTTATACAGCTTTTAGAAAACATAAAAAGCTAGTGCCTGATCGAAGGATTTTTTTTTTTAAACTTCGATTTTTTATAAACAATTAATTGTTGGTTTTTTCCCGAAAATCTGCAAAAAAATTTCCAGAGACCGCCATTTTGTTAATTTTGAAAAAAACAAAAAAAGCTTCGATCAGGCACAAGATTATCTATCCATAAAAATAATCTTTTTTGTTTCATTGATTTTAGATGAATCTCCAAGGAGCTGTAATGGTCACCGCAAGGACCCATTATTAAAACCTGTTCAACTTAGACCGCCATAACTTGTAAAATAATTATTATTTTTTTTTTAATTTAAGTGAAGTAATGTTAAAGTATGATGAAATGATACTATGTTTTTACTTATGTGAAATAAACTTAATTACTAGTAAAAAAAATTAATAAAAAATGGCATTTTTTCACGCCTCTGACTACCCCTAACCCCTTAAGATCTTTGGACATCTTCCATGTATTATGTCTATACTCAGTCATTGTTCCAGGCATGTCCAAAATCTCGCCAACTGTCATCGACCTCGGTGCGTTTTACCGAAATATCGCCAAATTGGGCGCCAAAAATAATTACGTATTTGGTATAACTCTGAAACTTTTAACTACAGAATGCTGATTTGTATTTAGAATTTGATGATTTTTTAATTAGAACTATCGAAACATGTAATAGTGCATTTCCTTCTTTTTATTGCAATTTACAGAATCACCCAAAAGTCTTTCAATACATTAACGTCTGTGCATATTTTCAATTCATTAATGTCTGTGGTCAATCATTATTTCGGTGATGCCAGAAATCTCGCAAACTTTCGAAAGCTTGGCAGATTTTGGCGAAGTATCACCAAATTAGGCGCCTAAGATAAATCTTTCAAACTGAACCTAGCTTGGCGATATCTGAAATGGTTAGATAGAAATCGCCAAACCGTAGTATTATTGCAGTATTTATTGCATCTTTCAATTGAAAAAATCTGATGTGTCCAACACATGACTTCCTTGGACGTCTATTAAATCAAAAATATTTTTTACGCACTTCCTCTAAACTTATTTGTTTGAAAGATATAAAATATCAATAATAGTAAGATATAGCGATTTCTAGCCAAATATTTCGATATCGCCAAGCTGAGTTCAATTTGAAAGATTTCCTTCTGACACTTTATTTGGCGATATTTCACCAAAAGCCGACAAACTTGAGATAGTCTGCGAGATTTTGGGGATAGCCAAAGTAGTCATTGACCACAGACTTTCAATGAATTGAATGCATCCATACACCTCAATGTATTTAAAGTCATTTGGCTCACCCTGTAAATAAATTCTCAGTCGATTGCTGTCAAAAAAGATATTGAAAACAGTTAGATATTATAATATAGTTCTAAATACAAAAGTTCAAAATTCTACGGGTTAAAGTTTTAGAGTTATACAAAATACGAAATAATTTTTGGCGCCAAATTTGGCGATATTTCGGCGAAACTCGTCAATGTCGACGACATTTGGCGAGATATTAAGCATGGACCAACAATGACAGATTATCGCCAAATTTGGCGATATTTCGCCAAAACTCGCCAAGAACGATGACAAATGGCGATACTTTGGGCATGGACCAAATGACTGACTATCGCCAAATTTGGCGACATTTCGGCAAAACTCGCCAAGGTCGAGGACAGACGGCGAGATTTTGGGCATGTACCAAACAATGACTGTATACAATTATATTATATTGAAGTTGTCCATAGACATTAAAGTACTGAAATTCTTTTCGGTGGTCCTGTAAATAAACTCTCCAATAGATTTTAACCAAAAATCGAGATGCACAACTAGATGTTACAACAATCTTATATATGAAATTTCATAATAGTTTTTGAGATTTGAGAGTTAAATATGCACACACGTACACAAAAAAGTCGCCAAGCTTGGCGACTTTTGGCATAGTACTTGAGGGAGGCACGTGACCGTGGTCGGACCATTACCTAACTTATGTGGTAGGACGGTATTGTGCTTGAAATGGATGAATCTCCTAAAATTGCCATTGACCGAATGTATTGGAAATCTTTTGAGTGTTCCTGTAGCAGAACTGTAAATGATAAAGACACTTTTTTTAATGGAGAAATTCATTTTCTAACTCTTTACAGCATATATCACTTCTGAGTCGTTTGAAATAGTCCAATACCTCTAAAAAACGCTTTGATGAATTTCGGCCCATAGAGCGTAATGTATTTCGAATCTTTTAGGCGGTTCTGTAGATAAACTATCCAGTCGAATGGAACCGAAAGGGGAGGTGCACAACTAGATGTTACAACAATCCTAAATATAAAGTTTCAACATTCTACGCCTAATAGTTTTTGAGATATGCGAGTTTAATGAATTTCGGCCCATTGAGCGTAATTTATTTCGAATGTTTTGGGCGGTCCTGTAGATAAACTATCCAATCGAATGGAACCAAAAGGGGAGGTGCACAACTAGATGTTACAACTATCCAAAATATGAAGTTTCGACATTCTACGCCTAATAGTTTTTGAGATATGCGAGTTTAATGATTTTCGGCCCATAGAGCGTAATGTATTTCGAATCTTTTGGGCGGTCCTGTACATAAACTATTCATTCGATTGCGACCAAAAGGGGAGGTGCACAACTAGATCATAGAACAATCCTAAATATCAAATCTCAACATTCTACGACCCATAGTTTTTGAGATATGCGAGTTACATACATAAGTACGTACGTACGTACGCACCTACGTACGTACGTACAGACGGCATGGAAAAACTGACCACAATAAACTCGCCGCTGGTCAAAATGAGTTGCAGACGCGTTAATAGGATCGTGCATGCTAGCCTACGATGAGATGCATCGAAAAAATTTTTAAAATTCAATTTAGATGTAGTGAAAATCGTTTTTTTTGTCGAAATTTGGCCCCCAAAATTTTTCGGGATCACATTACTTCCTTATACTACGTACAAGGAAGTAAAAAGATGAAATGAAGCGCACCGAAAATATTTATGATTTCATAGTCGCGCAAGGAAGTAGTGTGATGTCCACGTTACTTTCAATAAATAAATAAATATTCATCTTGATTCAGTGATATTTTCTGTTGATTCAATAAAATATTTGAAATTTGTTCACCATTAATTCATAATATAAATCAGTGTCTGACATTGTAGCACCGTCTACATTCGTCCATAATGGTTTCGTGGTGAGCCAAAACGTTATTTTGATATACTAGGGCCCAAGGCCCATGGACTCGCTACTCTCACTTTTCGTATGAGGTATTCGGCCCCTAATAATTCTTATTCGTAAAAATGACGTAATTTCAGACAAAACCCAAAGATTGGATCAGAGAGAATGTTACCGAGCTTACACATTGCTTGGTTCTTGCATGTTCCTTGGAACATAAAAATTTAAACTTCACACTATTTTGAATTATGTAAAACGTATGAACACCTTCCGTATTTGGCACCCATGGCGATTTTTCAAAATCTGGCCACTTACGTATTTGTATAGTTAATAATTTGTTTTAAGAAAACTGTACCCCATCAGTACTTTGTTTTCTTTGATAAAAACTACGGAACTGTTACTAATGGCGACTCTTCATTAATTGGCGATTTACACATGCTGATATCCGATAATTACTGCTCATGTAAGGTTACCGGGAAAACCGTTATCTATATATATTCATATACATAATCCTTTTCAGATTGGTGTATTTAGCACCATGAAATATATCATCTCGTCGCGCTGCCAAATATCCAATCTGTACTATAACTGCTATAATGGCATAGTTACACGCCGCCAAATATTTCTACTGGTAGCAAATACCCAAAATGAACCTAACGGGCTTTAAAATAATCTGCATTTTAATTTTCATTTTCAGGATACTGGGCTCTAACATTTTGGAACTCGTGGTTTATATTCACCCTGGTTGGAGCCATACCATTTTGCTAGATCGTACCTAATGCCAAGATGGAGCTTTTTAAATCAATTACAATTAGTTATTCTGTTTGGGAAAAACGAATAATCGCTCATTCTATACTCCTGTTATCTAACAGAACTTACTTTTTGAAAATTGTCCACTTTGTGTAATACTTTGAGTTATTTATTTCAAATACATTTTAATTTGGCGTAAAATTGGTGTAATTCCACTTTGTCAATTTCACGCGATTCTACAATCTTGGGATTGCTTTGTTGCAAAGGCATGAATGATTTTGTGCTGGCGAAAATTGACAAACCTGGCAACCATTGTGTATTCAGTTTTTATTAATATCTAATATATTATAATATAATATAATTCGATTTTCGAAATTTAAGTCAGCTTATCAGGTTCCTCGGAATTTTTAGAATCTGTGGAAACATTCGTCGAAACTCAAATCCCCACGGTGTCGGTGGAGATAGACAGTGGCGGCGACAGCAGCGGCCGTTACTTCTTTTTAGAATAGAGAGACACCTGTCAAAGAAAGTAAGGAAAATTTATCATGCAATGGGCATCGATTGTGAAACCTATGGCGGTGGGTGGTTTTATAATCGATTATTTCAATTTGTCTGCCTGTCCATCATTTAACTACCGTGAATAAGCACCAATTGCGACGAAATTGATGTACTATTCTATTGCTATTCCATTAAGATGCACCTCATTGAAAATGGTGCACGTAGCATTCATATTTCTTTCACAAGTAGAATTTCGGAAATAATTCAAATACATTATGGGCGCTCTGCGGGCAGTCATTGTTTAAAGTGTACTGCAGAGATATTCTTCTGTTTCGGACAAAACGAAATTCATCTATGTTATTAAGGATTAAAAGGCAATGCATGTCGAAAACAGTACATGCAGGATTTATAGTTCTACAGGACCACTCAGAAAAATGCAATCCATTACGCTCAATGGAAGTTTAGAGACATTGATTAATGTTAAGCACAGTACAATGAGTATCGTGTATATAACTGTTACTGAGACGTTTATAGCTGTTTGCAGTACGGGAATAACATTTAATCCTTTCGTCACTTCTGCCACCCATTAGCAGCGGCCATGAAACGTTCTCTGGGTACTCCTGCCGCCAATTGGAGGCATCCACGAAATGCTGTCTGAGTACTTACAACCGCCTCCCATTGGCGGCATCTACGAAACGATTTCTAGGTACTACCGCCGCCCAGTGGCCGCCCCCACGAAACGTTTTCTGCACGCTGATGAAAGAATCTGCAAGGAAAATTATGTGGGTATGATTATCACAGTTGCAAATGATCCTGAAATTTAGTTAACCACATTTTGCAGACAGTAAATTTTGTGTATATAGCAAGTTTTTTGATTTTTTGATCGATGCCACGAAACACATTTTCCAGGCTTTCCCTTCCGTAAAGTGTTACCAGTCTTGTGGAAAACTCCCCGCGCTACGAATATATGACTGCGGCCAGCACCTCCGTAAAAAAAAAAGAAGATTAAACTTCTTTTACAGATCCTCGCAAAATTACATTAATCATGATATACAGTACTTTAAGGCTATCTTTATATTCTCGCCAAATTTGACAACAATACATCGCCAAATTTGGCACAAAAAAAGAGTGTTGTGTTGGAAAATGCATTACAGTCGATGCGTTTGGCATATTTTTCTTTTTTGTCAAAATTGTCTAAGTGCGAATAGTGCGTAATTGTCTGACAAACAGAATTTTTTTTTTTCAGAAAAGACTTAATTTTCTGCTGCTTAAACGTATTTCTATAAACGTGACAGTTAAATCCGATATAATAAATATGCATTTTTATCTGACACACACGAGTGCACTAGAGAAATATTCTGCTACCATTTCAAGTGGTACTCTCGTCGTCAAAAGCAATAAGTTTTGATGGACGTCACTTAACGGCATAACATAGAGAGCATTCTCCTAATCTGCAAGAATGCCACGCTTCCCCAGATGCGTTAGTTGTGATAGAATGAAAATAATATTTTGTTACAAAACTGTAAAGTCAGTTTTCTGCCATAACGAGTAATTGGTTAACAAATATTAACTTTTTTTATAGCACTTGAGTACTATTAATTTGAGACAACGATTTTTCGTCTGCTCAAAGAATTACGTATCACTTTTCAAGGTTTAGCATATGGCGGGGTAGAAGAATGTCAAATGTCGCCAAGGTTGTCATCTTTTACAGATTTATCAAAATCAAGTCCCCAAAACTGAACCCAGCATGACAATATAATTGATATTTGACGAGAAATTGCCAAACTCTATTGTTTGTTTAATGGAATAGTAATCAAGGCCTCTTTAAAAGTGTCTATGTTAGTGTAAATAAAGGGAAGTGCAGATACTCTGCTAATTTCCTGGGTTCGTCATTCTAAAGTCCAGTTGGTGTAGAAAGCTCTAGAAAAAGAGTCCACTTGTCAGGATGGAACACAAACTTTATTGCTTCTAGAACTTCGTCGAACAATAAGTTGTACAAAATTTACAGGCACTTACGGCTAGTAGCTCCTTTATAACAGTCCACTCAGAACCGAAGCTTTCACAAATGATCACACAAAATAAAACACTTCCACGGGCAAAATTCAGTGGATATATGCAATATCGTACACAATACCTTAAGACACACCAATGAAGAATTTACACACAGCACTTAAAAATCAGCTTCGAAAAGCAAGCCAAAGCGCTTCTTCTATAGCTTAGCACATCAAATTCACGGGATGGGAGCTCAACCCACACTGAACAGGGGCCTCTGAATGCTTGTATTTATAGGTGGCGCAGAAGCTTCAAGAAGCTTCGAGAAGAATGCATTTCTTGAAGATTCCACATAAAGCGGAAAGTTTGATTACGTCATAGAAGAGCTATTATGCATGGTAATGCAGGAAAAGTATCTTTAAAGGCCCCATTGGGAAAATCACGCCAAATGGCCAAATCGTCATCAAGCTTGGCGAAATTTGGTCCCAAAAATAAGCCCCCTAAAGTGAAGTTACCGAAGGCCTACGACCCATATTTCTCGAGATTTCTAGAAACCCCACACTAATGAATAGGGAAACCGAAACCTTCGTATCTCCCTTTCTAGTTGACCGATTTTGATGCAGCAAAAAAAAAAAAAAAAAATTTAACTATTTGACACGTAGAATACGAATTTTAAACTATTTTAAACCCCAGAGCAGCGGGTTGCCCCGAAAATTCGTATCAATAAAGACTATATCCTGACGAAGATCACTGGGATGAAAGATACCCAGATGGCTGTTACTTAACAGAAATTAATAACTTCACCTCGACATGCTCTGTACAAGCCCCGCCTCCCTAATTCAGCTTCAGCGAAAATTCCCATAAATTCTTGGCTTCAGTATTTTTAAACAAACCTTCTTTAATATGAATGAAAAAAATGTTCGATGAAAAGTCCGAAATTTCTAAAAAAGGAGTAGGAAAAAAAAAAAAATAAGCTACCGACATGCAGTGTAGTCGACAGGATCGGGAATTATGCGATGACAAAAACTGTTGACAAGATATGAAGAAAGACAAGTTAAAGAAAGTTTCAATATGATCTATCACTGTCAGCCGTGTTCGTAAACACGTTTTGAAGGAGTCTGTTTCTGTAATACAACCCATGCCACTCTGGTTAACAATTTTCCGTCGATGTTAACATCCGCTGCACACGGATGACACAAAATATAACTACTGGGAACTAATAATGCCAAGTTTTGAATATTGTTGTGACATTTTGACACAGCGTTATGGGTTAATAGTTGTTGAAGTTTTAGGGGCTTCTTTTTTCGCGTGTATTAAATCACCACTGTGTCTTTTAAGGAATGTGTTAGGACATGCGATGATGTAGGAAGGACGAGCATTAGCATGTTAGGGTGAGCATGAAATTGTTCGGATTAATCGATTATTAAATATATTCGAGGTAATCGATTTTGAAATGTCCATGCGAACACTCAGCACATAACGTTCGAAAAGCGCATGGTATTGGAAATCTCTAATGGAAATCGGGAATGCTATTCGAATAATGAAATCGCGAATATTATTCGAATATTGGAAATCCCGAATGCTATTCGAATAGTGAACTTGCGAGCACTATTCGAAAAGCGAAATCGCGAATATTATTTCAATAGAAAAATCATGAATACTATTCGAATTGTGAAAATCTTGAATGGTATTCGAATTTTGAAATCGCGATTGTAATTTGAATAGTGGAAATCGTGAATACTATTCGAATAGTGAAAATCTCATATACTATTTAAATTGTGAAATCGCGAATACTATTCGAATAGTAAAATTGCGAAAACTATTCCAATAGTTAAACCTCGAATATTATTAGAATAGTAAAATTGCGAAAACTATTTCAATAGTTAAGCCTCGAATATTATTAGAATAGTAATATCTCGAATACTATTCGAATAGTGGAAATCTCGAATACTATTCGAACAGTGAAACTGCGAGCACTATTTGAATAGCGAAATCGCGAATATTATTTCAATAGAGAAATCGTTAATACTATTGAATTTTGAAAATCTCGAATGCTATTCGAATTGTAAAATCGCGATTGTAATTTGAATAGGGGAAATTGCGAATACTGTTCGAATAGTGAACATCTCAAGCACTATTTGAATTCTGAAATTGCGTATACTATTCGAATAATAAAATTGTGAAAAATATTCCAATAATTAAACCTCGAATATTATTAGTATAGTAAAATCTCGAATACTATTTGAATAGTGAAACCACGAATACTCTGTGAATAGTAAAAAATCTCTATTATTCACTATTCGATTAAGATTACTACTATTTCAATAGAATGAACAATCGATTTAAGAAGGCATTTGGATGGTACGTCACTATTAAGGATATTTAATGCTAACGTAGATCTAATTTTGAACACAGCCACCGCGATTTTTACGAGAATTTTAATTTTGTCGCTAGAAATATTGACTAGGATATTGCCGGGTAAAACGAGTATAAAAAAAATCTGATGTGTCCCACACATGACTTCCTTGCACGTCTATTAAATCAAAAATGTTTTTTACGCACTTCCTCTAAACTTATTTGTTTGAAAGATATAAAATATCAATAATAGTAAGATATAGCGATTTCTAGCCAAACATTTCGATATCGCCAAGCTGAGTTCAATTTGAAAGATTTCTTTCTGACATTTTATTTGGCGATATTTCACCAAAAGCCGACAAACTTGAGATAGTTTGCGAGATTTTGGGGATAGCCAAAGTAGTCATTGACCACAGACTTTCAATGAATTGAATGCATCCATACACCTTAATGTATTTAAAGTCATTTGGCTCACCCTGTAAATAAATTCCCAGTCGATTGCTGTCAAAAAAGATATTGAAAACCGTTAGATATTATAATATAGTTCTAAATACAAAAGTTCAAAATTCTACGGGTTAAAGTTTTAGAGTTATACAAAATACGAAATAATTTTTGGCGCCAAATTTGGCGATATTTCGGCGAAACTCGTCAATGTCGACGACATTTGGCGAGATATTAAGCATGGACCAACAATGACAGATTATCGCCAAATTTGGCGATATTTCGCCAAAACTCGCCAAGAACGATGACAAATGGCGATACTTTGGGCATGGACCAAATGACTGACTATCGCCAAATTTGGCGATATTTCGCCAAAACTCGCCAAGGTCGAGGACAGACGGCGAGATTTTGGGCATGTACCAAACAATGACTGTCTACAATTGTATTATATTGAAGATGTCCATAGAAATTAAAGTACTGAAATTCTTTTCGGTGGTCCTGTAAATAAACTCTCCAGTAGATTTTAACCAAAAATCGAGATGCACAACTAGATGTTACAACAATCTTATATATGAAATTTCATAATAGTTTTTGAGATTTGAGAGTTAAATATGCACACACGTACACAAAAAAGTCGCCAAGCTTGGCGACTTTTGGCATAGTACTTGAGGGAGGCACGTGACCGTGGTCGGACCATTACCTAACTTATGTGGTAGGACGGTATTGTGCTTGAAATGGATGAATCTCCTAAAATTGCCATTGACCGTAATGTATTGGAAATCTTTTGAGTGTTCCTGTAGCAGAACTGTAAATGATAAAGACACTTTTTTTTAATGGAGAAATTCATTTTCTAACTCTTTACAGCATATATCACTTCTGAGTCGTTTGAAATAGCCCAATACCTCTAAAAAACGCTTTGATGAATTTCGGCCCATAGAACGTAATGTATTTCGAATCTTTTAGGCGGTTCTGTAGATAAACTATCCAGTCGAATGGAACCGAAAGGGGAGGTGCACAACTAGATGTTACAACAATCCTAAATATAAAGTTTCAACATTCTACGCCTAATAGTTTTTGAGATATGCGAGTTTAATGAATTTCGGCCCATTGAGCGTAATGTATTTCGAATGTTTTGGGCGGTACTGTAGATAAACTATCCAATCGAATGGAACCAAAAGGGGAGGTGCACAACTAGATGTTGCAACTATCCAAAATATGAAGTTTCGACATTCTACGCCTAATAGTTTTTGAGATATGCGAGTTTAATGATTTTCGGCCCATAGAGCGTAATGCATTTCGAATCTTTTGGGCGGTCCTGTACATAAACTATTCATTCGATTGCGACCAAAAGGGGAGGTGCACAACTAGATCATAGAACAATCCTAAATATCAAATCTCAACATTCTACGACCCATAGTTTTTGAGATATGCGAGTTACAGACATACGTACGTACGTACGTACAGACGGCATGGAAAAACTGACCACAATAAACTCGCCGCTGGTCAAAATGAGTTGCAGACGTGTTAATAGGATCGTGCATGCTAGCCTACGATGAGATGCATCGAAAAAAATTTTTTAATTCAATTTAGAGGTAGTCAAAATCGGTTTTTTTGTCGAAATTTGGCCCCCAAAATTTTTCGGGATCACATTACTTCCTTATACTACGTACAAGGAAGTAACAAATATTTTTTTGTTTATGGGCTGCTTTCTGTGACTTAAAATCTTAAACATTCAATTTTTAATGTGTTACTTTGTGCAAGGCTTTCACCACCCTCGCATATGAAGAAAAAATACACAGTTATACTACTTTTAAATGCAAAAATTAGAATTTCTAGAAATACTGCGAGATCCCATTTCTAGAAAAATCCCAATAAGTCGCGAGCCTTGATTGCATAATACTTATGGTGGAACGCAAACATTATAGGCCCTCTTAGTAAAATCGCGGCAAATGTCACTAAGTTTGGCAACTATTTCGTTATATTTGGTGCCAAAAATAAGCCCCCGAAACTGAAGCGATATCGTTAATATTTCTCTAGAATTCGAGAAAATCTTATTTTAAAGAATAGGGACACCCCATAGGCTGTATCACACGCTCTAGTTAACGAATTTTCAAGTGACAAAATGCCAATTTTAATGATTTGACGCGTAGAACACGAATTTTAGACTATATTTAACCCCCTAAGAAAGCCCCCCCAAAAAAAGATGCATCACAATATGAACAAAAAATAATTCTACCTGATATTATAATTTTCAGGAGTAAACAAATCTACAGACTTGCGGTGTAGTCGATTCGGCAGGTGGACGAAAATGGATGACAAAATGTAGGGAAAGAAAATAATCTTTCAATATCATCTATCACTGTCAGCAAAGTTCGTAAACACGTGCACCAGGAATCAGTTTTTAGTAATATTAGAACAACAGATCAAGATGTCATTCCTGCATTCAACAATTTATCATAGATGTTCACATCAGCTGCAAAGGGACGGCACAACAGGTTATCGCCGAGATATTCCGAGTCCTTAGTTTTCAGAAGTTATCGAATTATTGAAATAAGATTGATAAATCATTGCAAAAGAATAGATTATAAAACAGTTTTCAATATCAGTGTCTCATTTATTATGTATAAAACTTTGGTTCCACCGTTTTCCGATAGATGGCGTTAGTGGTAAGTAATGGTCGAGGCGTCATGCAATAAAATTGGGCATCTGTGAGCATCAAGCGAGAGCTTAACGTCATTTGCCTCTAAGATGGCGTTGTGAGTCGTAATTATTATGTTGTGCACATGCGTGCGTTAGTGGTAGATTGCATCGTGATTCGTCGCTAAAGGGCGCTTATCTAGCTAATCATTAAAAGGGGGTCGAGTATTTTCCATTGAGAGGCCGACGCTATTTCTCCAGTCTCCCGCTAGTCGATGATCGTCCTATCTCCAAGTCGTGGTCAACATAATTATACCATAAAAACATCGACGTTGATTTGCGTTGCAATACCACGTTGATTTGCGTCAGCATCAAAAAATTATTTTCGACTAAAATGCCATTTTACGAGCCAAATTCTCGTAAATTGCAGAATATTAAATCTCTTCTTCATTATGCTCTCAAACACCCAGGAATCTGTTAACAAACACAATCCCAAGCATTGTGTTTGGTTTAAATTGGAACGTTGCAACCCCACGTCGTAGACAGGCATAGCGAAAAGGCGGAATTGGAGGTAACACTCGAGTCAAAGTTACGAAGAATTGGCTTGATTATTGACAGTGATTCAACAAGCAGTTTCAACTTTGATTCATAAATGAATCACCACTTTTTTTTTCTTTTTTAAGCAATAAAATTTAGAATTTCACCTTGCCCTCTCTTGTCTGTAGTAAGTTACGCCTATGGTTTGAACATGGCAGAGATTGCAGAAACGGCAGATTTTACTTGCACCATCTCCCTTTAGGGCCCATAGTCCAATCCAGAGAGGTTGTTACCCTCCCAAGCGCTCGTGAAGCCGGTGCTGTTTCACTCCCGGTGTAGTGGGGGGAACCCAGTTCAACCGGCTGATTCACCGTCTTACATGACACGGAACTTTCTATATCATAAACTAGCTGACCCGGCAAACGTTGATTTGCCATATAAATTATTCCTAGGATTATTTTAGTAGAAAGAAATGACTAACTTATTCTAAGTGTGTGAGGATGTGGTATATGAGTGGAAGAGGCATGGAGCACTGTGAACAATGATGGAATATAAAAATAACACAATACCAAACATTTATATTTTTAATTCATTGTAATTTATTCTTTACATTTATATATATCGCTAATTACAATAATTTTACTAAAAAATAATATCAATCCCTTAACGGAATAGAGTGAACAATATTTTTAGCTAACACAAACAAACTGCATGGTTTGCCCACTCGAGATCATGCCAGTTTTAATTGTCCGTATGAAAAACATGGCGTGCTCAAATCTAAGCCACAAACAAACATAGTTTGGCCTTGAGACTTATTCATAGTCATTCCATAAAAAATTTTGTCCAAAAAAAAATAATAATAAAAGTATGAAAATCTGAAACATTTTCAGATTTTAAATACACACTAAAGCGCTATATATTAAAATCGTATCATAATTTATGCGTCGTCCCTATTTTTCTCTCATATTCCATTAAGTTGGAAAGTGTATATTATTCATGACTGTGCTGTATTTTTTTTCTTGTTTCGTAAAACCCATCTTTGGAATCGAAATCTATCTTAAAATCGTCTACTAAAACTATTTTACAATATTCGCCAAGTATATTACAACTACACTTCATCGTTCTATATATTGTTTCGAATGCGCATCATAATACATGCGTATACCATGTATGTCTTTCTTGGGTTGATTCCTACTTTAACGCCTCTACTCTCGCCAAGGTGGCGATCATTAAACATATGCAGTTACAATGACAATTTTTTGCATTTATGTGGCAGTCATAATTTAGAATTAAAATGGCGATTTGGAACAACATGTAAGCACAGCATGCCGTTACATTTTTATTTATTTTGGATTGCCAATTAATGTAGTTGTAATAATAAAGTGTCTTCAAATTCCTTAACTGGTGCGTTTATCGCTAATTTGTTTACTTTAGTTTTCATCTGGTTCTTTTGGGAGCGCCGAAACGGTACGTACGTATTATGCCGGCGGTCACTTCCGCCAAACTACTTTTTCGTCAAATTTGCTGGCAAACTATTGCCAATCGTATTCCAAACCATCAACAATTTCATGTGCCCGGCATTTATCTTGGTGAAAATTGCTTGTCTTGGAGGACCGCCGGGATAATACGTAAGTACCGTTGAAACTTGTGCATTACTCCCAGAGACCCATGACTGCAAAGCTCGCCAAAGTACGGGGATTTTTTAGGTTGGCGAGAGTGAGGGGGCGTTAAAATAGGAATCAACTCTTTCTTGTACCATAAAACACATCTTTGGAATCGAAATCTATCTTAAAATTGCCTACTGAAACTGTTTTACAATCTTCGCCAGGCATATTCGTCCTATAGGCATATTCATACTATGCCGCAAAGACATGAAATGGGAATCATAATCCATGAGTGTACAGTGTTTTCCTTTCTTGTTCCACAAATCACTTCTTCAGAATAGAAATCAATATTAAAATCGCCTAATAAAACTGTGTTACAATATACGCCAGGCGTTTTCTAACTATACTCGAAATATATTTATAATAAATTGTCACGTTTTGGCTCCCCATTTAGCGATCCATTATCAAAAATTGCAAATCCTTGTGCGACTTTCAACATTTTATTAACGCCCCCCCCTCTCCACGTTATCTGGCAAACACATTTGAAAAGGGACTCGATACGCTAATGCCTAGACAAAAATCCTGATTGAACTTATTAGCACTCTGGTGCTAAAAATTTTGAGGTAGACCGCCCTTGTGACTTAGGGGTATGAGACAAAATCATATTCGCAGACCTAACGAATATACATATAAAATTTCTTTAAAATCGGTCGAGCCGTTTTGGAGGAGTATGGTAACTGACACTGCGACATGAGAATTTTATTTATTAGATATACCCAATATGAGTTCAATCGAATGTACCGTTTAAACGCTAGAGCACTTTCAAGAATTTCCCCCCCCCATAAGCCATAATGTAAAAGAAATCTTTGTAGTAGCCCAGCAGAAAAACTATAAGTTCTATACACATCAAAATCAATGTCGGTCTTACGATGGTGGTTTATAACATATATACCCAATTTGAGCTCAATCGAATGCCCCGTTTAGGAGCTATCGTGTTCACTCACACACACACACACACACACACACACACACACACACAAACATACATCTCGTAAAAATAGCATAAATCAATTCAGAAGACCTCAAAACGTGTTAATACATCAAAATCTCGAAGTCGAATTTTTTTCATGATTACAATAGTTTCCTTACAGGGTACATGTTCGGAAAGAAAAAAGGATGAAAATCTGAAACACTTTCAGGTTTTAAATACACAACTATAGTGCTATATATTAAAATCGTATCATTAGTTATACGTTGTCCCTATTTTTCTTACTTATTCCATTAAGTTTCAAAAGTGTATCATTATTTATGACTGTGCTGTATTTTTCTTGCTTGTTTCGTAAAACCCATCTTTGGAATCGAAATCTATCTTAAAATCGCCTACTAATACTATTTTACAATCTTCGCCAAGTATATTACAATTATACTTCATCGTTTTATATATTGTTTCGAATGTGCATCATAATCCATGAATGTACCGGTTTGTCTTTCTTGGGTTGATTCCTACTTTAACGCCTCGACTCTCGCCAAGGTGGCGATCATTAAACATATGCAGTTACCATGACGATTTTTTGCATTAATGTGGCAATCGTAATTTAGAAATAAAATGGCGATTTGGAACAACATGTAAGTAAAGCATGCCGTTACATTTTTATTTATTTTGAATTGCCAATTAATGTAGTTTTAATAATTAAGTGTCTTCAGATTCCTTAACTGGTGCGTTTATCGCTAGTTTGTTTACTTTAGTTTACATCTGGTTCTTTTGGGAGCGTTGAAATGGTACTTACCGTATCGTACAATCGTATTCCAAACCATCAACAATTTCATGTGCCCGGCATTTATCTTGGTTAAAAATTGCTTGTCTTGCCGGACCGCCGGGATAATACGTAAGTACCGTTAAAACTTGTGCATAACTCCCAGAGACCCATGACTGCAAAGCTCGCCAAAGTACGGGGATTTTTAGGTTGGTGAGAGTGGGGATGTTAAAATAGGAATCAACTCTTTCTTGTACCATAAAACGCATCTTTGGAATCGAAATCTATCTTAAAATCGCCTACTGAAACTGTTTTACAATCTTCGCCAGGCATATTCGTCCTATAGGCATATTCATACTATGCCGCAAACATGAAATGGGAATCATAATCCATGAGTGTACAGTGTTTTCCTTTCTTGTTTCACAGAGAACTTCTTCGGAATAGAAATCTATATTAAAATCGCCTAATAAAACTCTTTTACAATATACGCCAGGCGTTTTCTAACTATACGCGAAATATATTTATAATAAATTGTCGCGTTTTGGCACCACATTTAGCGATCAATTATCAAAAATTGCAAACCTTGTGCGACTTTCAACATTTTATTAACTTCCCCCCCCTCTCCACATTATCTGGCAAACACATTTGAAAAGTGATTCGACACGCTAATGTCTACACAGAAATCCTGATTGAAATGAATAGCACTCGGGGGCTAAACATTTTGGGGTGGACCGCCCTTATGACTTAGGGGTATGAGACATAGTTAAAAACCTATTCTATGACCTAACGAATATACATAGAAAATTTCATTAAAATGGGTCGAGTGGTTTCGGAGGAGTTAGGTGACTAACACTGGGACAGGAGAATTTTATATATTAGATAGATTTCGGATTGTGACGTACTTTTCCGCGTTTCACCTGTGCCAAATGATTGAAAGTCAGCTTCATTTTTTTTTTCAATTGAAAGAGAAATTAAATGTAAAAAAACCTTTCTTCTATATTGCTTTTTTCTCTTACTTGTCAAACTATCTTCAATCAATTTGGTTTAAATAATATTTTATTAAATAAAATAAATGCCCAATGATATCCTTCAGCTGACAATCTTCGGAATATACACCTAATTGAAATTTACAGGAGTTGTTGGTTTTTTAAATTGATCCAAGTTTTGCTTAAATGTCCAACTAGAGTACAAAAGACTTCTTTTTGCATAAGTTTGTTACGTGATTTAAAAATTCAAAAAACCCAACCATACTTTGTAAATAAGACATTTTTTTAAAGAAATTTTGTATAATGACTAAACTTTAAAGAAAGTCATGCACGAGTTTGTAAGTGTGAAAAAAGTTTCTAAGAACTCCACAATGCAGTTAGTTCCCTCAAGCTTTTCATTACTAATATTTAGGTTTCTTAATTTTCCTGTGACTTTAATAACTCCAAGTACCCTTGTGATTTCTTGATACTTGCTTCTTGAATTCTATCATTTTATTTGAAGGCTTCTTAACTTTGTTTATCGAAAAGGAAATGCTTTTAAGAAAATTATTTCTTTATATATAAAAGAGAAATCGCTTTTAAAGAAATCCAATTTATATCACCAACAATGAAATCATCTAATATCGTGGATAAATATCTTTACGATGTTAACGTGAAACTGACATGGAATAAATCCTTTTCTTTGAAGAATCTTTCAGAACTTAAATGATGTGTATTTTAATGCCCAAAGGAATGTTTTATATCTGCATAAGAAGAATACGAATCTTCGACAATCAGTTTCAGCACTTTCCAACAAATTTTAACAATTGTCTTCGGTCTGTCTGTCTTTCAATCTTTTAACTGTCATAAATAGATTGATTACAAGGAAATTGGCAAATATTATTTGGTGTGGAACGTTTGGTATTGACAAGTATCTTTTTATGTGCTTTGTTTTTAGTTAATTATACCTTTTTATTGCTACAATCGCTCATAAATTTGTCATCCAAGTCATCTATGGTTTATACTAAAAGTTGAATTACTAGTCAAACATATTGGGTATCTAGTCCATCTCTCGTATGCATGTTAAAGTTACCATAACGTAAATGATTAATATTTTAGAAATATGGATATAGTTGGTGACTGAACTGAGTGCCGCAGCTAACGTTTGACTATTGATGTCTCCGCCGAATTCTATAACTTGACCAGAGAAAATTGGATTGATCAACCAGTGAGCAGGGCTGGTTCAGGAATTAATCGCATATTCGGTCAAAATTTTAAAGTTTAATTCAACTGATGGAACAAGCTGACGCCAAAGACACTATTTAAATACTGCCCAAAAAAAGTTTTTTTTCTGCATTTTTAGCTGTCAACGCGATTTCCTCACTGTGTCCATCGTTGCAAAGATTCAGCGATAGAAATTTACCTTCCGTCTCTTTCGTTGCAGAGATGCGGCGACAGCCATATACCTTCTATCTACATCGTTGCAAAGATATGGCAAAAACGGTATTTTTTCTGAGAGATGCGTCGCAGCGATGACCTTTCTGTGTTCATCATTGCTAAGATGCAGTGACAACAATATCCCTTCTGTGACTACCATTGCAAAGATGCAGCGACAGCGATACCCCTCTGTGTCCATCGTAGCAAAGATACGGCGACAGCGATATCCCTTCTGTGTCCATTGTAGCAAAGATGCAGCGACAGCTATATTCCTTCTGTGTCCATTGTAGCAAAGATGCAGCGACAGCAATATTCCTTCTGTGTCCATTGTAGCAAAGACGCGTCGACAGCGATATCCCTTCTGCGTCCATTGTTGCAAAGATGCGGTGACAGTGATATCCCTTCTGTGTTCATCGTTGCAAGGATGCGGCGACAGCGATATCATTTCTGCGTCCATTGTAGCAAAGACGCGGCGACAGCAATATCCCTTCCGTGTCCATTGTAGAAAAGATGCGTCGACAGCGATATTCCTTCTGTGTTCATCGTTTCAAAAAGCGACGACAGAGACAGTCCTTCTGTGTACATCGTTGCTAAGATATGACAAGAATGGTTTTTCTTCTGTGTCCATCGTTGCAAAGATGTCGCGACAGCGATTTCCTTTTTTCGTTCACCTTTGCAAGGGTACCACGACAACCATCTCCTTTAAGTTTCCATCGTTAGAAAAATGCGCCAACAGAGATTTTCCTTCGGTATCCATCGTTGCTTAAAAGTATGTGTCCTTGAATGCCGCAGCTCTTTCCCAGCGTTTGCGCGGGAGCGAATATGCGCAGACAAGATTGAGTTGAAAACAGCTTTATAATATACGCGCAATTATTATTATTATTTTTACATTTTATATTGAGTATTTTGATCCTCATTCCCTTTGATAATTTTAATTTGCGAAAAAAAAAGAAAACCCCCCTTACCCTGTCATAAAATTCAAAGTAACTTCCGAAATAGTATAGATGTGAAAAAAAAGTACAGTTTTGGAATTGTTGAATATCAGAAAATGCAACGAAAATTTTTTTTATAAATTGACGATTTCCTCGGTACATGTTACATTGAAATATAACCTTTCAAGAAAACTCAGCCTTAGCTATGTTCTTTATTTATCACTTGTCTATCTGGAAGCATTTGGGAAAGTGGATAAAGCGATAACAACAAGTACCACAGCTAACGTATGAGCATCGATTAATCGGCTAAATGTCCAGTGTAACTAGAAAAAATAAAAGAAAAAAAAACGGGCTACAAAACGCGGCTGTCGATTAATTAATCAGTCAACATGGGTGCTTTAGAATTCATTCGGACAAATTAATTTCTTCTAATTTATCTGATTGAACTTTGCGGTAAGTGATATCATTTAATAGTGCATTTGTTCAGATATAAATTCTACAGCGAGATTTGGAACTCTTGTGAAAAACATTGTAAGGGGTTGTAAAGAGAGAAACAGATAAATAGGAAGAAAAAAAAATATATAAAATTGATAAAAATGCTGTACTAAAAATGTAAAGTACTCTTAAAAATTAATAAAGGTATTTCAAAAAAAAAAAAAAATATTGGGTTGGCAACTAAGTAATTGCGGATTTCACTCATAGATGGCTTCAGTTGAATTTTTAAGTTTGTAGACGATTTACAAATGTAGAACACATTTTGTTATTTGATAGTTGGCAATTCAGCTGTCAATCAGTAAAAAAAGTTCTTCGATCGGTTGCGTAGTTTTCGCTTGGCCTTCGTTGAAAAATGTAAAATCACAAGGAACATTTTCGTCATATTTTGCTTTTTTATTTCCGCAAAGGGAAAAACGCATAACAAGCTCATAAAAAGTTATTTGCTGTTTATGGTGACGAAGCCTTAAAAGAACGGTAGTGTCAAAATTGGTTTGCCAAATTTCGTTCTGGTGATTTTTCACTCAAAGATGAAAAACGCTCTGGTCGTCCAGTTGAAGTTGATGACGCCCTAATCAAAGCAATAATCGATTCGGATTGTCACAGTACAACACGTGAGATGGCAGAGAAGCTTCATGCATCACAAACATGCATTGGAAATCACTTAAAACAACTTGGCTATGTTCAAACACTCGATACATGGGTTCCTCACGAACTGAAAGAAACGCATTTAACGCAACGCATTAACAGCTGCGATTTGCTAAAGAAACGTAATGAAAATGATCCATTTTTAAAACGATTGATAACTGGCGATGAGAAATGGGTTGTTTACAACAATATCAAGCGGAAAAGATCGTGGAGCAGGCCAGGTGAACCAACTCAAACAACATCAAAGCTGATATTCATCAAAAGAAGGTTTTGTTATCAGTTTGGTGGGATTACAAAGGAATTGTCTACTTTGAACTCTTACCACCCAACCGAATGATCAATTCTGATGTCTACATTGAACAACTAACGAAATTAAACAATGCAGTTGAAGAAAAGCGGCCCGAATTGAAAAATCGAAAAGGTGTTGTATTCCATCATGACAATGCAATGCCACTCACAACTTTGGTCACTCGGCAAAAATTATTGGAGCTCGGTTGGGATGTTTTGCCACATCCACCATATAGTCCTGACCTTGCACCATCTGATTACTTTTTGTTTCGATCTTTACAAAACTCCTTGAATGGTAAAAATTTCAATAATGATGATGATGTCAAATCGTACCTGATCCAGTTTTTTGCTAATAAAAACCAGAAGTTTTATGAACGTGGGATTATGATGGTGCCTAAAAGATGGCAAAAGGTCATTGATCAAAATAGACAATACATTACAGAATAAAGTTATTTAGTTCCATGAAAAATTTGTCTTTGATTTTCTAAAAAAAATCCGCAATTACTTAGTTGCCAACCCAATAGTTACAGAATATCTAAATTAACATAATAAAGTGACAGTGATGCTTATGTTTCTAAAAATTATAAAAATGAAAAAGTCTGATGTAACTGTATAAAATAATTCTTAAGCGCAAAAATTGTTTTTAAAAATTGACCAATGCAGTATCCGTTTAGGAAAATATTGCAAAATTCTCTATGTTTAAGACTTTCTTACAGATTGTCCCGTAACTCTAAAAGTTTAATGTTTATACACTTTTTCTAAAGGATAATTATTTATACACAACACTAAAACAGGAAATTTAGCTATTTCTCGAATAATTTTTGAAGACGTGTAATGGTGCATGGTTAGAGCTTGTTATCCCGCGGTGGCCTAGTCGCTGAACTCCGTTCGCGTAAGAACACGGAAAGTGAAGCAGCACCCTGCTTGGCCAGTGCTTGGGAGGGTGAACTCCTTTCTCGGCTGGACTGCCATGGAACCGTGTACGCTAATGGGAGCTGGTGCACGTAAAATCCGTCGTGGCGTCAATGGCCTCCGTGCTCAAACGCTTTGCAGGAAAGAGCGTGTGGCGGCAGCCGGAGTTTGGACCCGAGGACTCTTGGTGGTAGAATGAGGCGCAATCCAGCTCGGGCAAAAGGTACCCCTTTGACCGGCCTGCAATTGCCGGATGTTGTTGTGTGCGCAGAAACACTACTTCCCCCCTAGAGAGCCAGTCGGAGGCTGACGAACGATGTTCCAAGCGTTATGGAACGCTGCCACTCGTTGTGGACTTTGTGAGGTCGTTGCCACTCGTTGTGGACTTTTGTGAGGTCACTGCCACTCGTTTCGGACTTTGTGAGGTTGCTGCCGTTTGTTGCGGACTTTGAAGAGTCGAGCGAGATATGGAAGAGGTCGGTGCTGGCGCCATCTGTCGCTGTAGGCGAGAAGGAGAATGCGTGTTCGTAGTCCGGGTGATCAATGTAGGGAGAGCGTGTGGGGACAGCTGGGTTTGAACCCTGGGAATTCACGTGGTGGAATGAGGCGCAATCCAGCTTGGCCTAAAGGTACCCCTTTGATCGGCCTTCAATTGCCGAGTGTTGTGTGCGTGGAGACGATCTTCGTGCCGCCACAGCTACCTCTAAGGGTGCCGATTTCGGGTGGTTGGTCCCTCATGAGTAATTGGTTCAAAATTAGGGGACCCCGAGCGAAGTCGGACTTCCTGCCACTGGGGCTCATTAAAATGGAAGCAGTTCCCTTCTGCCCACGGTCGGCGCCGTCATGTATGGTGGATGTGGCACCGCTTCGCGCTTGCCAGAGGGCATTAGAAACAACAACAACAGATAGAGCTTTCATAGAGATATTCTAATTTTTTTCGAATCTCTAGTAATATTGAATTCTGTAATTCCACAACAACTGAAAAATCTGTTCAGAAGTTCAGAAGATTAAAAAAGAAAAATCCTTAATAAAACCACTAAAATATAGTTGTGGAAATTGGTAGATGAAATCTTAGTACCGTGTACGCTAATGGGAGCTGGTGCACGTAAAATCCGTCGTGGCTCCAAAGTCCTCCAAGTTGTTAAACGATACCTCTGGGGGTGCCGATTTCAGGGGGTTGGTCCCTCCTCTGGAATGGGTTCAAAATTACGGGACCCCGAGCTAAGACGGACTTCCTCCCACTGGGGCTCATTGAAATGGAAGCCGCTCCTTCGGCCCATCGCCTGCCTATATAGGGGGACCTGTCACCGCAACGCGGTTGCCAGGGGGCATTAGCAACAACAACAATCTTAGTTTTTTCTAAATAACTTTATTTCTATTCATTGAAAATGTTTCATATTTCACATGCTATGCATGCTACGCATAACTAATAATTTAAACAACAAGCAATCATTCACATTAATAAAAAAACAAAAATTCAACATTTTAATTTTATATATGGAAATTGATTTATGAAATGTATAAATAAAATGTAACTAATATTTTCTATAGGCCTATTTCTTGAGTTTTTTTAATTCTATCCTTCATGGATAAAATCAGATTTTGAATATATTTCTGATCAATTAATGTCCACTTCTGACTTATTGAGTTCTTAGCTCTGTAATCGATGCATATTGCTGTCTATTTTCATAAACCACTCGCATAATTTCTGCCGAAGCATTTTTCATGGGATTGAGATCTGGACAATTAGGAGCATGATTGACCAAAATTTATTCTTCAAACCAGCTGTTCCCATGACAATATTAAAAGGTAATTTTCTAAGGTTAAGCTATACTCGAATGAGTTCCGATGACCTTCTAAAAGGACTTTTCGCTTCTTCCATTATAAGCAATTGCTGACCAAGCCACCAAACCTCCACTACCAAAATTTCTTCTGATGATAGATTATGATTCTTTCTTGTGAATCCCCCAATAGTACTTTAAACCATCGGAACCATCTAAATTAACTATTTCCACGCCAGAAAATTTTACGTTCTCCCATTTCTGACCCACCTCCATATATTTATCACAATATTGCAAACGCAGTTAATTGTGACGATATGTCAACTTTGGAGCAGCTTTCATCTTTGACCGTCTCAAGAGCTTAGAATTTGTCTGAAGTGACGGGAGGGCGAAAACCAGCCCATATCTGCTTTGAACTGTAGCAGGGCCACTGTGATTCTACCGGGCCTGCTTGCGCACTCCGATGAGTCATCCAAAGAGGCCTACGGATGCTCACTTATTGGTTCAGGCACTTAGATACGTCATCTAATGACTGAATCTAACCGATGAGGAAACTTCCGCAGGCCTCTTTCGGAGTGCGCAAGCAGGCCCGGTAGAATCACGATGGCACCGACTGTAGTCATCTTGTGACGCAATTTGAAGAATCCTTCTTCCATCCCTTTCAGTCAAGTGTAGATGGCTCTTTTCACTATAGATTTTGCTGTAATTTACAGAGTCTCTCTTATATACATATATATTACATCAACTGATCTTTTAAGTAGTTTACTAATTTCAGAAACATATTTATCATATTTTTGATGAGCATCCATTTTGTCTCTTTCAATCATAGGCAACACTGGTCGTATATCCATCATGACAAATGGGACTTTAACCGCTTTCTTTCGACTGAATAGCATTTTGTACAACTTCTGTTCATTGTACACAGGCTTCGTATTTCAGTCAAACGCGCTTTTAATAACTAATGAGCAAGAACTGCTCATTTTCATAAATCAATTTCCTATTATTCAAAGAGAAAAACAAACACACATTTTTTATTTATTTATGAAAATATGTCAAAATTTCTACGCAGAAATATTTTGATAATAAGAAAATATGCATCATATAAAATTTAACCGGTTTGAATGCATAGTTTAATATTTTTTAAAAAATAATGTCGTTTCATAAATCAATTTCCACCACTGCATTTTTCGATAAGACAATGATGACGTTTTGTAATCTTAAGCAATTGTAATTTCAACTAAAACACACACACACAAAAAAAAGCCCGCGATATTTCATATCTGCCCAGCACATCCTCTTAGAATCAATCTACTACTCAAACTTATTTTTTGTTTGCAACAAATACTTTTATTCTTGCTCTATGTATCTTACGCTTCCCAAAATTACTTTGCCGTAATCCAGGGCTATTTTAGGAAAGTGGATAAAGTGCGATGACAACAAGTGCTGCGTATAACCGATGAGTATTGATGATTCTAGTGAATTCGATCAGCTTGACCAGAGAAAAGGGAGCTTTAGCTGCAAAACTCGGCCGATCGATCGATCAATCAGTGACCAGAAAACTTAGAATTAAATCGCTTGTTGGAGCGAATTTATTCCTTCTAATTCCAATAAATAGATAAAGCTGACATTAGAGAGATGCCTTTTGATATATTTTTAAATGCTATGAAAGATCATTTTGCCGCTAAGAAAATTTACCAGTTTTAAAGAATCAGATTGGATGTATTTACGGATGTCTGAATTAGAAAATCTTCCATATTCTAATTTAAAAAATATAATAATACTGACTGACTAATGGTTTGGAATAAAGGAGAGCCTGGGGAGCAGCGTCTTATCTCCAGTCAGGTTGGTTAATGCTTAAGAAATGATAATAATAATAATAATAATAATAATAATAAACGCTAGTGCACTTCTACTAATTTGCGTCCACAGACCATAATGCATAAGAATTCTTTTTTGTGGCGCTGAGGAGAAACTATGTCCTACATTCACCAAAATCTATACAGGTTGTGGGACGGTGACCTATAATATGCGTGCCTAATAGGAGCTCAATCGAATGCACCATATAGACTCTAGCTCACTTTCAGGAATTTGCGTCCGTTGTCAAAAATGCTTAAGAATTTTTTTTTTTTTTTTTTTTTTTTTTTGCAACCCTATTAACAAACTATCAGTCCTACACGCACCAAAATACACCCAAAATCAATAACGGCCGATCGTTGGTTGGTTTATATGATACTCTATATCTCGGCATATAACACACACTTTCAACTTAAAAAACTTACTTTATTTTTTCGTTTGCGTGTTATACACCGAATACAAAATGGATAATATAAAAAATATAAATAAACATTACAAATATGCATTACATTACAAAATATAATTATTACCAACTATTTAATTAAATATATCGATAAATTTAAGAATATAAAAAAGTAAAATAATAAAAACATAGATCTATACTTTCTAACAAATTTAATCCCTTGTCAAATGACATGGAAAGTTCATTTTATTCATTCTCATTGAAACTTTCGGGAATGTAATCGTCATCTTCACTGTTACTTTCTTCTAAGCATGAAAGAACATGCTCCGTTTGCTGCAATTGATCTTCCACAATTTTCGAATGAATTAACAAATATTTCTGCTTTTAATAAAATCACCCCAAATAGCTGGTGTTTAAAACATAAAATAATAAAAAAACTTTCTAAAATAACACCATAAAGTTTACTTCAATGGCCATACAGCTGTTTCGACATAAACGTTTTTGCCCTTCCTCATTGACAATCACCTGAAGATAGGAACGGGGAACTGAGAAAAAGCTCCCTTTTCAGTTCCCCGTTCCTATCTTCAGGTGATTGTCACAGAGGAAGGGCTAAAATGTTTTTGCTCGAAACAGCTGTACTGCCGTTGAAGTGAACTTTATGATGTTAATTTACAAAGATTTTTATTATTTTATATTTCTGATTTTATTTCACCTCATGTTTAATACTAATTGATTATGGTTGGGGAAATATGATGCGTGTCATACAGCAGTAATTGTTTGAAAACAGTGGAACACCTCCTAAATTTACTGGTACGTGTTATATGCAGAGATATGCGGTATATACCAAATCTGGGCTCAATCACTTAGAAACTAATCGTGTTCACTCACTCACTCACATATACATCACATCACTCTAGAAATAGCTTAACCCTTTAACGCGCAGTGTTCCCGCTCTGGGAACACCAAACTCTGACGATTTGACTGTTGCCAGTCACGAAGAATAAGATTTGATTTCTACAAAAATAGTTGCGGGTGACATAGCTCTACGAGAATCCTTTACTTTTTAGCACGTCATTTCCCGTAAAAAAATTGTCACTATTACTTTTAACAGCACTGACATCTGCTGAAAAATGGAAGAATGCGGGAACCAGCTGGATAGATTGCCCAATGCTGGAAAAGGGGCAGCCGTAGCCATCGCTCGGCTTAACTACCAGCAAGATGGCGGACGATCGAAAACGTTCATCGCGTGTCACAGATCTAGAGACCGGGCACTTCTGTGCCGGGCACAGCCAGCTGCGTCAAAAAAGGGTCCCTAGATCTGTGGCACGCGATGAACGTTTTCGATCGTCCGCCATCTTGCTGGTAGTTAAGCCGAGCGATGGCAACGGCTGCGCTTTTTTCAGCATTGGGAAAGGGTTGCGCCTCAAAGGGTTAAATGAAATCATTACTCCTCAATAAACATCCAAGTCTAATTTTTCATCACATTACAATATTTTCCTTATATGATTCATGATTTCATGATCGGAAAGTAATAACACCATGTTTGAAAAAAAAAAAAAAAAACTCCTTAAAAGTTGCATTGTTTAAACTAATAGCCTTAACAGATCATCCTTAATCCACCGCGCCTGTGAAAGTGGATTAAACAATACGGAATTTTCCTACGGCACGACCGACTGATCCGTGGTCCGTCGTATAATCCCATGCGACCAAAGTGAACCTATTACAGTCACAGATCGATCAATCACACTACGAGAGTGTGCTGATCAGGATGAAACTGCTACTTAATACGTTCAAATTATCCAGTCCACTACAAAAGGGATAAGTGATATCGATTTTCTGTACGCATTACTCTGATCTCTTATCGCGAATAAAATTATTTAGCGGTTGTATTTCGAAAAACAACTTTGGTGTACAGATACAAATAAACTGCAGTAGCTATGTAACGGATGTAACGAAGTTTTCAAATAAAGAATTTTCTTTATGACGAAATTTTCAGTCGCAACATAATCAGATTGTAGTAATATTAAATAATTAGTAAATCTAGTACTACTAAAAATATTCTTTGTATAGCGAAGTTTCCGAATAACTATAACGAAATCTTTACCGTAGAGTAACCCTAAACCTTTAATAAAATAAAAAATATTCTCCTATAAAAAAGTTTACCGTCAAGGAATTTTCTTTATAACAAAATTTTTAATCGGAATATGATCCTAGATTCTACTAACATTTAAAACATTTTTCCTATAACGAAATTTCCCAATAACTAATTTTCTTTATAACGAAACTTTTAATCCCAACCAAACCCTAAGACTCCAATTATATTAAAAATATTCTTCCTATGATAAAGTTTCCCAATAACTAATTTTCTTTATAACGAAATCTTTACAGGAACGTAACCCTAAGACTTTGATAACATAAAAAATATTCTTCCTCTTGGAAAGTTTCCCATCAAAGAATTTTCTTTATAATTTTCTTTTTATCGGAACGTAATCCTAGACTCTAATAACATTAAAAATATTCTTCCTATAACGAAGTTTCTTAATAACTAATTTTCTTTCTAACGAAACTTTTAATCGCAACATAACCTTAAGACTCTTATAATATTAAAAATATTCTTAGTATAATAAAGTTTCCCAATAGCTAATTGTCTTCATAATGAAAGTTTTAATAGCAACATAACCATAGGACTCTCTAATAACATTAACAATATTCTTCTATTAATGAAGTTTCTCAATAACTAATTATCTTTATAACGAAATTTTTAATTGGAACGTAACCTTACTATTTTAGTGACACTAAAAATCTTACCAATATAACGAAGTCTTTTTATGACTAATTTACTTTATAACGAATTTTTTAATAGAAATGCAACCCTACCACTTTAATGACATTAAAAAACTTATTCTTTAACGAAGTTTTCTAAGTCTTAGCGTTCATTACGTTAGCAAAAAACGCAAAAGAAACTGTTGTTTAAATGACTAAATAATTAAAACTTTGTAAAATAACACACATAAACGAACTTAACGAACTGGACACGTGTTTTGAACTAAAAACTTCCGTCCTTCTTCATGAATGTCCCATACACAGACATTACATTTTCATTACTATAGGCTAGGCGAAATATTGACGTACCAAAGAACGAGATTAACTTTCCGGTCCCCTTAAAGTACACACAGCCTGAAATCCGCTTAATATAATATCGGTTGAAAGAATAGCTCGCTTATTGTAATGAATTTTCAATGTACCAAACCGTAATAATTAGTCAATGTTATCCCGGATAATGTAACACCCCGCTTATTGTAATGAATTTTCAATGTACCAAACCTGAATAATTAGTCAATGTGATCCCGGATAATGGAATATCCCACTTATTGTAATGAATTTTTAATGTACCAAACCGTAATAATTAGTCAATATGATTCCGGATAATAGAATATCCCGCTTATTAGAATGAAATTTCGTGGGGAAAATTGCTTTCTCCTGGACTGTATTTTTTAAATTAGTTCAAAGTGATTGCGCCACTTTCAAAATAATCATTCGAAATCTTTGTTATAATAGGAGAAGCTATCAACTTTCTTAAAAAATGGCTATTTGACTTTTTATAATATTTCAATTTCTATGACACACACATACATACATTTAATTACTTTTATCAAATATCCTATGGAAGATTTGCTAGAAACACAGAAACGTTTAAAATTAATTTTACACCAGAGCAGTTTGGAAAATTATTTTTTTTAAAGTTATCTTTTTTTTCCTTTGAAGAGTACAATTTAAAAAAGAATCGTTTATGCTATTACAAAAAAAGAGCACTGAAAGAATAATTTTTTAAAAATAGTTTATGCTCTCAACTACCTCCCTGAAAAGTAAAACAATGTGTTTTTTTCTTTCCGTTTTCAAATAATCTGATTTATTAGTCACAAAGCAGAAAATTGCTTTTTATTAAAATTAGAAAAGAAATGTAGAAATATTATCATAATTTTTTTATAATAATTGTTACGACACAAAGAAAAAAAAAGTTACACAAAAATAATTTTTTATGCCTAGTGCTTTCATATAAAATTTAAACAGTGAAAAAAAAAATAAAACGTAGAAGAGAGTTTTATAATTACTGCACCCCACCCCACCCCCCTTCTTTTTTCAAGTTCATTAAACTGGAAATTCAAATCTTTGTACTTCGATTAAATTGTTTGTCGTAATTCATCGACCTTAGAATTTAACTTTGAAAAGTCTCATCTCGGTGGATAAGGGTAAAGAAAAGAGTCTTTTTTAAAATGACGTTAAAAGAAACTAGAGTACATTTCGTAAGACACTGTTTATGTCAGAAGTCGTAAAAATCCGGAAAAAAAAGAAGCCTCTAAGGTGAAAAAGCATGAGACCTTGTGGATTACATAAGAAGGAAAATCATTCGAAGAGAAATACTTGCCCAATACGCACAACAGGGAATTCTTAAAATCACGAAAACGTTATAGTTACTGGATTATTGCATAATTTGCCTGGGAAAAATTGTCAGTTGATGTCAAATACAGGCCAGTTTAGTCTTTTGTAAATACTCTTATTTCTAATAGCTATTTTTTCCCTCCGTTTCTAATCGCATATAGTTTTGGAGTTGAATATGTTTACTTATACATTTTCAGTTAACTTTTAAGTATTTCATTAAAAATAATTATTGTACTAGTTATAGATTAAAAATATAAAACTTTTTAAACAAAATTATTATTAAGAAAACAAACACATTCATGGGCGTAGCTATGCCTTTTTCATTAGAGGGAGGGGATCCAGCTAATGGTGGGGGGGGAGGGGTTTCCATTCTTACTATAAAATCTGACTGAACTATAAATATCCAGTAAAAGTTTTCAAGAGCTCTAAAAATTTTAAATTCTATATACATAATTATGTTTGTTACTCACTGGATTATAAAATTTACAAAATTATGTATTTTTAAGTGTTTAATATAAAATTATTTCAAAATAAAAAAATTGTTGTGTGTACCGTTTTTAATAATGAATTCAAAAGGTGAATATTTGGCTACAATTAGCTTTTGTGCGTAGACTGTGAGAGGGGGATTTTTTTTTTTTTTTTTTTGAGTAACCAGGAAATTAGTTATCATTATGACGTATTGCTAAATCTGTACACTTTTACATAAACTGGAATTATCATTAAGAAGAGAGAAAATGATTGTAGGTTTGTTTTATGAAGTGAAAATTTGAACCCGAAATGACCTTTAACATCATAAAAATTTCCTTTATCACTTAAAAAACACGGAGAGAGTTTTACATTTTTAAGTATGGTAAGGGATGTACTAATACTTTTGGACGAGTCACACATGATAACTGATAACGAAAAACATTCAAAACAAACTGGTGTTAAAAAGGTAGAGTAATTAAAACTTTGTAAAATAAGATGAATGAAAGGTTCTTATCAAACTGCAAACGTGTTTCAATCAAAAAAGTTTCAATCTTCTTCAGCAACTTTTTTTTTTGTTACTGCGTGTGCATTTTTCTGTAATTACTTAATATTAAAAAATTGTGTTGCCTAGTGCATAAAAATAAAATGAACTAAAGCAAACGAAATAAAAGTGTTCTTTTTTATTTTTCTTGCTGTTCTTTTGCTGTTCCGTTTCTATTGTTTTTGCTTTTTTCTATTTCGTGCAAGTTTCTTCTCTTTCTCTTTTCTATATTTTCTTTTATTTTTTATTCTATATTTTATTTTCATCTACCCTCCCCTCTCCCCCTTCTCTTAAAATCCCTGATTCCTTAACTTTTCCTTCTTCCGATTGAAAACTCGGTCTTCACTTTTGTTTTCTGTTTCCATTTTTCAGTCCCCAGTCTGTGTACGGGCATCTGCTTCTGCTGAAGAAGATCGAATTTTTTTCCCATCGAATCCAAATGTACAGTATGCGAGTGACTCAACAAGCAATTTATACTGAGTTGTAAGTGTATAACCATTTTTTTTTCTACAACAAAAATTTTATTTTTGAAACAGAAAAAAAAGGAAACCTGAAATACTTTCATATTTTAAATATGTTCTTAAGTGCTATGCAATAAAGCCATATCATAATCCATGCTTTAACTATTTTTTTTTCCTTACTAAATTAAGTTGGGGAGCGTGTCATTATGCATGAGCGTGCCGTATTTTTCTTCCGGGTTCCATAAATCACTTCTTTGAAATCAAAATATATATTAAAATCACCCACTAAAACTCTTTTCCAAACTCCGCCATGCATATTCGAACTACACTTCACCTTTATAAATGTTTTAAATATGTGCTTCATAATCCAAGTGTGTGCTGTGTTTGTCTTTCTTTTTCCACTAAACACAGTTGTCTACTAAAACTGTTTTTAAATCTTCGCCCGGCATACTCTAACAATATTTCTCGTTTGTAATAAATTATAGCGTTTGCTAGTTTCTCGCCAAGTATGGAAGATATCGCCAAGCTAGATTTAGTTTGGAGAACTTATTTTTTGATGCCATACGAGGCGAGACAAATCATCAAAAAATGCAAACCTTGGCTACTTTCAATGTTTTATTCCTCCCCGTCTTTCGCTATCTGGTAATATTAGAAATGCAATGAAAACGTGTCGTTGCAAATCTGTCCACAAATATATGTCAACAGAGAACCCGGCGTGAATGATATAGCTTTCTATCAGGTGTAGAAGTATGGAACTGGAATTTCCCTATAGATGGCGCTAGCCATCAGTTTAGTGGCCTCAAGACCGCTCCTACTGCGCCATTATCTCCCTCTAACAACTGACGAAGATTTTTCAACACACAACAACACAAGTTCCATACACCGGTATATTACATTATAACCTCAACCCTTTAACGCGCAGTGTTCCCGCTCTGGGATCACCAAACTCTGAAGTCTTGACTGTTGCCGTCACGAAGAATAGATTTAATTTCTATAAAAATAGTTGCCGTTTACATAGCTCCACGAGAATCTTTTACTTTTTTGCACGTCATTTCCCGTAAAAAAATGGTCACGATTATTTGTAACAGCACTGGCCTCTGCTGGAAAATGGAAGAATGCGAAAACGGCTGGATCGATTGCCCAATGTTAAAAAAAGGGCAGCCGTTGCCATCGCTCGACTTAACTCCCAGCAAGATGGCGGACAATTGAAACGTTCATCGCGTGCCACAGATTTAGAGATCCTTTTTTTGACCTGGCTGGCTGTGCCGCCGCACAGCCAGCTGTGTCAAAAAGGTTCATGAGGTCAAAAAGGTTCATTGAGCTAAAGAGAATTTAGACAGACGCAGCTGCTGTGCACAGCAGCTGCATCAAAAAAAGGGTCTCTAAATCTGTGGCACGCGATGAACGTTTCAATTGTCAGCCATCTTGCTGGGAGTTAAGTCGAGCGATGGCAACGGCTGCCCTTTTTCCAGCATTGGGAAAGGGTTGCGCCTCAAAGGGTTAAACGAGCCGAGTTTTGTGCCTACCAACTACGATTTGCGGACAGCAGTAGTTTTTACTTGTTATCATTTGAAGAGAACTGCTGCAGAATCGCATCGAATGCTTGTCAAGGCTCACGGTGAACATGCTCTAGGTAAAACACATTGTGACGAGTGGTTCACAAAATTCAAAAGTGGTGATTTTGGCGTAAGAAACGAAGAGCGCAGAAGACCACCGAAAATCTATTATGATGTGCTTAAACCTGGTGAAACCGTCAACACTGATCACTGAAATGGTGGATTTTAAATCGAGAAATACGTGAAAAACGACCAGAATATGGAAAAAAGAAACACAAATCCATTTTGCTCCATGATAATGCGCTTTCACACACAGTTAAACGGGTTAGGGAAACGATCGGGGCGTTCAGTTGGGAAATACCAACTCATGCGGCTTATTCTCCAGACTTGGCTCAGTCCGATTATCATCTATTCACATCACGAAGCTTCAATGCTAATGAAAATGGGCGAAAATGGCTCGATAACTGGTTCGCTTCAACAGAATAACTGTTTTCTTTTTTTGAGGGGGGCATGGCTTTTCATAAACTGCCGGAGAGGAGAGTTGGGAAAAATGCATAAATAGCAATGGAGATTAGTTTGAATAAAATATATTTTATCATTTTCAAACAACAGATGCATGGTTTTTACAAAAACATTCTGGTCCCATACTTCTACACCTGGTAGTACACAAAAATCTGAAACACAGTTGTATACCTAATACATCTGGTGAGAAATAAATTGAAGAAGTGCATAAGCAATTTATATCAACATTAGAATTTTAAAAATCTAATGGCTCGTGAACAAGAAACTTCTTAATCTCTTGGTTTTGCGGACAAATATTAAAAAACCGAGAGTTACCGTCTTTAAAATGAGCCATCATTCGTGTGTATATGCATTGAAATTTTGATTGCTTAAGTTCACTTTCACGTCGTTTTGTCAAATAGTTACCATCACTAAATTAGATTAAACTTCTCAGCAACCCTAATGAATCGAACTTGCTTAAGATATTTAAAAAAAAAGTAAAATAAGAACAGTATTTAACATAGCAGCAACACTTAATTGCCTCCCCATCCAGCTAACAAAGTCATGAAGTGTCAAGACGATAGTTTCCTAATATATGTTACATGAAAATCCCGATGGGTTGCATAATGAACCTTAGTAAAAAAAAATTTGTACTTGGTTCCCGCACAAAAATATTCCAAGCTGTCTATCGATTGTTCGAATGTCATATTGTGGTCGCGCATTCAGTCAATTTAGGGTAGCAAAGCAATTTTTAAAACATTTTTTACTGACTTAATTTAAATTAATTTACTTACTAAGCTTTCTATGAGCTAGCTCTGTTATTATGCCGTTAAAGTCGAAAAATCGAGTTTAAAGAGGATTTCAACTCGAACAGAAGGAAACTTCAACAATTCACTTTTTCGGCACATGTATCTCAGCGTGACGGTCACGCCAATTCTATGCTTTTTTCTCCATCCCAAAAGTGCCCAACGCGTCTAAAGAAGTTTTCACTTCAAACATGTAGACTAATGTGGCCCAGTGACATTGTAGTTTGAGAGATCGCTGTGTATCTCGGTCAGACTAATGGCCAGTGCATAGGAAAGCATCCCCAAAGGCATGCAAAAATTTCTATAAACAAATAAACATAACAAAACTCTATTTGATACCCTACTACATTGTTTTAAACAATACCAAGTTACTCTTTCTAAGCTACAATGGGGACGTATTGTTGTCGATGAGAAAAATTTGCAACAATAAACAACATAAATCATTCCTATCTAAGCTCTTGAGATTGATGCTTGGATCTTTTATAACTGCTATATTCTTGTGCTTGAAACTGTATTTTTTATACTTTTCAAACATTTTGAATTAAGTGGTTCATTTTTTTTCTCCCAAAATGGTTTTCGTTGCACCAGTTCCGAGTCTCGCTGTCCCACAAAGTGAGTCGGACGCTGATGTCGACGAATTTGTGGATGCAAAGTCTTCGCTTGCTTCCTACGCTACGGCGTCTTCCCGTTTCCTGGTAGTCCCCGAATACTCTCCTCAGTATCCACCAGATCTGATGGAAAGTTTTTTGGGCGACTGCTTGTTAAGTGTTGCAGGACCCAAATACTCTCCTCAGTATCCTCCAGATCTGATGGAAAGTTTTTTGGACGACTGCTTTTTTAGTGTTGCGCCTTTGATGCAATTCAGCGATGCACAACAGGCGAAAAGCAAAAAAATCAGGAAGCGTTTAGCTTGCCTGCTTTTTTGCTTTAAGATCTAAATTATAAAAGTATAATGCTTTTTATGCGGTTTTTGGCTCACAATTAAAAACCGAAACTATTTCGGCTTTTTATGCGGTTTTTGGCTGTGGACAGTTAAAAACCGATCTAATATCTGCTTTTTATACGGTTTTTGGCCTCGGGACAATTAAAAACCGATCCTATCCGATGTGGCACCACCTTGTCGCGGTGGATAGGCTTTGAAACTAAGAGTGCCACAAAAGTAGTATGGTTTGAAAGAACCTTTTCTTTATGATTGAATTTTTCAATAAAAATGGTGTAATATGATGAGATTGTTGTTTTTGTTCGTAGAAAAAGCTGTTGCACAGAGCCTGCTTGGAGCATTAAACGTTTATAAGTATAAAATTTGATTTCATAAATTGTAGGACTTGTTATGGAATTAAAAGAAATAAGTTGATTATTGCTGATTGAATAAAGTCTGGCTGATTGCAACTAACTTGTTTATTTAAAAATACCTATCATTAGATATATGAGTGAAAAAAAAAATTGGAAATAATGATTTTTTCCAATAATATACCAAATAGGAGCTGTACATCATACAACATCACATCGATATCTTTAAAGAAAGATGATCGAGAACTATACATCATTTTGAATGTAAACGTTTATTGCTGGAGTGGAAAAAAATATTTTCTTTCGTAATTTCTGTACGATCCCTGAAATGTGATCATTCTATGTGATTTTTTCCCTTGGAGATCCATGGAAAAGTGGTTTAAGTCATCGTTACATTTATCTTAACATCTCTGACACTTTTTAAGGTATACTTCTCAAATTTTATATGTCACCTCATGAGTGTATGGTGCACATTTTACTGATTGGGAATTGTTTTGCACAGGTATCGTATAAAAATTTAAAAGGTGTCACTTTTTGAAAATTGACGAGAGGAATCTTTTCTTAACGGAGTCTTATTTCAGAGCTTATTTTGGCCATTTTTGCAATTTACACTGCTCACTTATCTCTAATAGATAAAGAGTTAAAACGCGTTACTACCTTTTTGGACATCTTGTATAGCACTGTAGTGCGTATTTTAAAATATGCATGTGTTTCAGCCTTTTTTTATTTTATTTTTTCGTTCAAAAATACGCGTGTGTATTTCTCCGCACATATCAGGTCGTATCGGCTGAATTGTCAATCGGACATTTTCCATCGTTTCATCATCGGAAAGTTGTTTGTGCAGAAAATGAAATAGGTTACATTCACAACCATATCATAATTTTGCCCTATTGTAATCCGTATAGTATTACAGCATCGTAATTGCTTTTTTAAATCGATTTTTAGGTGGGAAAACAGAAAATGTTTTCAATTCATAAAGCAATTAATAATTTATGCTTAAAAAATCATGAAAATGAAGGGGAAAAAAAATAAATAAAATAAGTAACTCGTGAATTAACTTGATGCATTCTGAAGTTTCTCTATCCAATAATAAAATTTTAAAGCATTTACTTAAAATGAAAGCGTTTTATACATACATACATATATATATATATATATATATATATATATATATTTTAAACTGAAGCATTTATCCATTTACTAGCTGTCACCGGCGACCAGTTGGTTCGCCTTCTTAATAAATCTTGTTCGGGGAGAATCCTGTTTTTCACCGGTTCCCATGGCACTGAAATCTCTCGGATTCCGAATGGAATTTAAAATTAAGATGGTTACATATAGGGGCGGCCCTAGGGTAAGTGGCGCCCCTTGCAAACGTAAAAAGACACCCTCTTTTACAATCTACTTAGTTTTTGAATTCGAAATGACGCCCCTTCGAAGCAGGCACCCAGATGCGATGATTACCTTGTCGGGCCGCCTCTAGTAACAAAAATAAGATGGTTTAATGATAAAAAAACTACAAAATGGTACTAATTGTTTTCTTCATATAGCAATTCTGAAGAGCTTCTAGATATACTGGCAATTTTCAAAAAACCGAAAGGGGGAAAAAATGTAAGAAAATTTGAAGCTCTTTCAGATTTCAAATACACACTAAAGTGCTTTACATTAAAAGCTTATCATAATCCATGCGTCTTTAATTTCTTTCCTTATTGCATTAAATTGGAAAGTGTATGATTATTCATGAGTGTGATTAAACAAAATTAAAATTGATAATTCCAACATCCTTTTTCTGGATGTAATACAACACAAATAGAATGGGGAAAAGCTGCGCAGAAAAATGCACAATTTGAACTGAATGAAAGTTTGAAAAACTTATTCAGGTGTATTCTTTATACAAGCGGAGAAGACGATAAAATGATTTTATATATTAAAAACTACGGATTCTAAAAGTTTGTGCCATCTTTCCTCTGATCTGTAAAATAAAAACTCAATAATATCTTCTCTTTTTTTAAAATAAAAGACAGGTTTTTTGTATATCATAGGAACAGTTGTTTTTTCGCGCGATAAAAAGTAGCCTATATATTAATCCAGGACTTTGACTGTCTTTATAACAAATTTCATGCAAATCCGTGAAGCCGTTTCAGCGTGAAAGGATTTGGTCTCATTTTGGGTTGGAAAACCATCCCTCATGGTTGGAAAGGATTTGGATCAGCGTGAAAGGTTTGTATGCACGTAATAAACGTGCATACAAACATTCGTATTTATAATATTAGTAGGATTTATTTCACAGTTAATGGAGCTTATGTTAAAGCTTAAAATTAGGTGCTTATAGCTATAAGAAATGAAAAAGAATACAAATAAATACATATTGCAAAAAATATTGCAATTAAATATTACTTCAATAACTATTCCATTATTTTTATAACTATTTTCCTAAATATAGTAACATTTCTTTCTTTTTACTTGCTCAAAGCAAATCTACATAAAGAAAAAAAATTGTGTGTTAGTGTGTGTTCAACAACGCAAAGATATTAGAAATTTACTACTTCTCTAATTGATATTCATATGTGAAAGTGCGAAAGAATTGTGAAAACAAATAATAATTTTTTAAAACATCGAAATTATTTAAACATGAATAAACATGTATTATGCGTTAAATATCTGCAAAACTTTCATCGTTCAGAGTTATGCTTTAATGTGGCAGTACACTGGAATATTTTATTTATTTCTACTCAACAACACAAAGATATACATCCCGACAACACATTTCTGTAATTAATGCTCCTTCGTCTGTAAACAGCCAAAAGAAATTGTTCGTATTCAGTAAGATAGGGGGAATGACAGAGCATAGGCGTAAAGTTTCCAGAATTATTGGGGGGGCTCGGGCCTCACCTATAATGTACATATATATATACATATATCTATATGTATATATATGTATGTATATATAGATATATATCTACATATATATACATACATATATATACATACATATATATACATACATATACATACATACATATACATACATATATATACATACATATATGTACACATATACATACATATATATACATACATATATATACATATATATACATACATATATATAGATATATATACATATATATATATATATATATATGTATATATATATATATATATATATATTTGTGTGTGTGTGTATGTATATATATAAATATTTATGTATATATAAATATATGTATATATATATATATATATATATATATAATTATTGATAATATATATGAAAACAAAATGCGTATATTGGACAGCAAAAGAGAAATAACTTAAATTTAAATCTCTGTAACAATACTGACGATTATCAGCAACAACAGTGGGCCGTTCTTTTCGTGGGAAAATTAAAAAAAAGTCCGACACCATAATGGAAAACAGTAATATATATATCGATTCATCTGTTTGTGCACACGTATGCGCACACATACACGAACACTTACCTCATGTCACCATGCAACACCTTTTAATCGTCTCAATTGCAGCCTTATTAAACTGAAGTAAGATAAAAGGATAGGTAAAAATAAAGTATGTCACCAGAAATAATAAATATTATAAGATTAAAATTATTTTATTTCATTTTTTCCTTAAGCAAAAAATTTATGAGTATTTTATATTTAATATATTAATTTTATTCTAGACTAATTTATATTAGTTGAAAACAGTATTATAATCAGAAGTATAGAGAAAAAGTTAAAAGCAAAGAAATATTCAATTGAACATTTTAAGAGCTAAATATTTCAGTATTAGACTTAATAAATACTTTACACATAACATATAAAATTATAAATTACATGAAACTTTTACAATTATTCCAACTTTTGCGATTCTGTGGTTTTGATGGTTTAATTATAATCACTCTCAAAAATTATATGTAATGAAGGCTATGGAAATGAAATTTAGTTCTAGTTCAAAGTTATCCTTCAGTTGCTTGAAACACATGATATATTTCCTATTATAAAAAGAGTAAAAAATTGACACAGTTAAAAAATGCATAAAGCGGTCATTAAATATCCCTCTTTCCCTGCTGCAAGACAATATTTCTGCAAAAAGACATTCCGATATAGCTCAATATTTTGCAAATGTATTCAGTCTTTGTGGAGATCTTATAATAAATTCATTAATGAGTTCTTTAACATCTAATTTATCAGCATGCTCCTTATAAGTGTTCAATATAGCTAAATGATTAAGTCTTTGTTGAGACATAGTTGATCTTAAATAATTTTTAACTCTGCGAAGCAAGCTGAAACTTCGCTCAGCAGTGCATGTAGTCACGGGAATAACGTAAAATATCTGTATAAGTTTTGCAATCTCTGGAAAAGTTAAAGAAAGGGCCTTTTCATCCTGAAACGATTGTTTAAGTTCTGACATACTCTTAACGTTTTTCTTTCGTTCTTTATATACGTCAGCTAGCATCATAATATGCAATTTTAGTCTATCGATGTCAAAGTCTAGTGGAAGATTCTCTCCTAGTGCATCTTTCAGTTCAGCTATTGATAAATCGCAACTACGTTCAGAGTTTAAGGAGTTTGTCAAAAATTTCTCAATATCTTTCAATCTTGAAAAAACGATGCAGTTCTTATATCTTTCACTTAAAGAATTTTGAACTATGTCTACAAGTTCAAAGAACTTTTTTCTGAAATAATGTTCTGCATCTATATATACAAATGGATCACTTCCTCCATCGATTCGTTTTGGTTTTTTTCTGACTCTGGGTATTGTCGGTTCCTCTAAATCGAAACTACGTGCATGAACATTGACTTCGTTCCAAAACAAAGAAAATGTATTTTCATGGCGGCAAGCACTTAGTATGTCTTTTAAAATATCGATTTCTTTTTCATTTGACCTTAGTGACAAATTTGGCGATTGTACAACTCTATTAATTTCCTCCACAGGACCAAGAATTTTCATGATACAATTTAAAGAAAAGAAAAATTCAAAAGAAATCAACTGTTTCAAAAAACCATTGCATTTTGAAGCAACATCGTATCTTGATATTTGTCCAGAGCTCAAATTATCGAAAAATTCTATTAAAGTCTTGTAGTTATTTAAAACACTCTGGACACTGCTAGCTCGCATTAACCATCTAGTAGGACACAACGGGCGTAAGTCATTTGAGTTTGACGGTTGAATATTGCGAAATGCAGCTAAACGTTTCGGAGACGATTTTATGAAAGTTATGAGGTCCTTTACAATGTTGAGGCAGTCACGGGTGCTCGCGTCTCTTTGCATTGCATCTTGCACAGTTAGATTTAAACAATGATCAGAGCAGTGGACAAATTGAGCAGCAGGTTGGCATTGTTTTACACGTTCTTGCAAGCCTGAAAATTTTCCTGCAACATTACTTGCTCCATCGTAACATTGCCCTCGGCAGTTTTCAAGTGATAATTGAAATCTTTTCAACGAGTCTTCTAAAAGTAAAAATAATGCTTCGGAAGTAGTTTGGTCCGTTTCATAAAAACCCAAAAATTCTTCATTTACAATAAAATCGTCTCTATTTACGTGGCGCAAACAGATGCTTACTTGTTCTTTCCCTAAAACGTCGGCGGTTTCATCCAGTATAATTGAGAAGTATTTGCTACTTTCTATACTCTCCGCAACGGTTCTTAATATGTTATGTGCCATCAATTCTAAAATTTCATTTTGTATATACGGAGATAACCATTTGTATTTTTCGTCGCGAGTAATCCATTTAGATATAGCTTCGGATTCATATGCCCTGGTCTTTAAAAGCTGGTAGAAGATTGCTGAGGTTCATGCCCTCTTATGGCAATGCCTTGACATGCGGCATATAACGGAGAGGTAAAAATTACGTGAAGTGCATCTCTTCCTTAAATAATATTCTGTTCTTAAATAATATTCTATAGAAATAAAATTCTGTTCCATTTTGCTGCATGAAAGCATTTGCTTTTCGTTGCATTCTTTGCATAGTGAGCAAAAGGCGCGATTATTTGAGCTGTCATAAAATAGCCAAGGAAACTTAGTTATCCAAGACTCTTGAAAACTTCTACCTTTTTTTAGGGAATCAGCCAAATTTTCATTTGTAGATTTATCATCAGAATTAAAGGCAGAATTTCTACAATTAAAAAAAAATAATAATAAATCTGATTGTTTATGAATACATAAAAATCGTAAAAATAAATATAAATATGCTCATTTATTTTAGCTGGAGATAGAGCTGTTTTCTAAAGCGGAAAAGAATACTAAATGATCACAGTAAATGTACAATCTACGGGGGAAAAAAAAAACCCGAACCTGTGCGATATATGGAGTTAATTTTAATTTTCACAGAAATAAGCTGTTTAAACCAATATTTATTGCTTAGTGTTTTCTATGGGGGACTTCTGTATAGTTGTTTCCGACTTAACTTTGAAATTCCCGATACAAACCGTCATTGTTTATTCACTTAATCGTTTTCTTGCGCCTCCGCTCTCCTTACATAAAATGTTACCCCAGACACTGAATTTGACAATGCGAGCAATGATAGAATTTAACTTACGGTCTCTTAGAGTTATTAATTTCTAAAGTAATTGGTTTAAAAAGGAGAAAAAAATTTATTCTTGGGATCTTTGAAGAATTACACTGTTTGTAATGAACTTTGGGTATAACAGGGGGCACAATGGGATGACGGGGCAAGCTTTTGCAGTATGCCACTAAATTTTCTCAAATGAAAATCACAGCTTTTATACTTAAAAAAAGAATTCCTAAAATTTATTTTACAGAAATAGAATAATTTTATAATTTCATGTTCCTTTCACATTCTTCCTTACGCAGAGGGGAAACATTGCGAGGTGCAGGGGTTGAATTAAATCGATTTGAACGATTTCACACACTTTGCCCGCTGCCATATGATACCCGGCAGTAAAGATCAGCAAGCGCAGAAAATTTCTAACTCATCTCGGGTCCGAGTTGTAGTCAACTAGGTCAAACCTGGCCTATAACCAAAATGATAAATCAATGGGATGGCTCAGCGCCCTGTGCAAAAATCACGATTTATTGCACAGCTCGTTTATAAATCATGATTTAAATCCCAGTCTAAACTCATTAATCGAATCTATTGCCTTCGGAATAATCACATTTTAAGACTGATTTTGTGCTTTTAATCTTCAATACGTGCAATATGTATAATTATTCTTCTTTTTCAACGGCGTGGTAATGGCATATCAAGCCTTGGCTCAAGGTGGGTCACCAATAGTGACAGGCACTTGCGAAAGGGTATCCAATGGACGACCATTATTACTCCTAACGAGGATATCACAAGCACCCAAGCTCGATCCGGGAAACGATCCCGGATTCAAGGTGTGGTAAAACAACCTAGGCGGCTACGTATAATTATATAAAGCATGCTAATTTATTACTGCAACAAGAATTTATACCGTACAACTTTATAAAATTAAACTAAAATTTGCTTTTAAAAAAATTACATGCCCCGGGTATATCGGGCAATTGATTTTTCCGGCCCTGTATATCTCCAAATTCTTTAATGCAGAAGTAAAAATATACAAATATGCTTACTGTTCTGAGCGCACATCGCTGCAACTTGCATTCCTTTGAAACGTTTCACTTGCAGTTGGTTCTGGCGTTTTTTTAAATTTAATAAGGTACCTATCCATTATAGTGCCTTCCTATCATGCTATCCTTCTTAAAATACAGTGGAACAAAGTCAAAATTGGAAGCAGAGTGAAAGATGCAAAGAGGGTGGGGGTGGAACATTTTCGATTACTGAACGCATTTTACGCTGATGTTAACTTTTGATATTCCCATTGCATAGACTGTTTTTATTAGCCGGCGCCTGGCGCGGCCAGCTTAATAACATCATGTGTTATTTGGCGTCAAAATAAATCTGAAATAATGATCGAAAATGAAGTCAGAATTAAAGTTGTTTTTTTTTCTACAACTTGAGTGAAATACTTTTTCTTTGAATTGTAAAAATTGAGTTAAATGCATTTTTTTTTAATTCAACGTGAATTATTGGGGGGGCTCAGCCCCAACTCATAATTTATTGGGGGGGCTTGAGCCCCATGAGCCCATATAACTCTACGCCTATGTGACAGAGTAGCCTTAACATCTAATGTAGTGTCCGTTATATGACACATTTTTCTAGTCATAATCAATCAAAGTAAAATTGGCGTAGACTTATATAGTTAGTTGTATGCTAAAGGAAATAATTATCTTTCAAGGACCGTCTCCTGGAATCATTGATGTGATTTCATTTATATAATTTATCGTTATTTACGATACTTTTTTAGATTACAGATTTCAGTTTTAATGACTTAGAGATTAACGGCAGTATTCATCAACGCCATGACTCCTCCAGTTAGGTTATTCGAATGGCCGGTTTGACTCATAGACACAACGCGGAAATTTTATTGTTCCGATGTATCATGGTAACCCTTGTATTTGACATGGTGAATGCCATTTTCTTAGGAAACTTCTGTGTTTGGCGACTACGACCGCAAGAGTGTCAAACATCTGTATGACTATAATGGTTTATTTAAAAGATCGGTTATCTATCTAACACATAATTAATGATAAAGCTGGAGTCATACTGGCCGCTCAATTACGCGAGACGTCACAGAGCTTCTTGCAACGGTTGATGCTAGCGTTCGTTGCAGAATATTTGGAAAATCAAATATGCTGTTGTTCCTTATGCCCTCTTGTAACTTCGAAGCGATGCCAGATCATCCATATAGGCCACTTTTGAGCCAATTCCAGATGAGAGACCTAGCATCTTAAATGGACAACCCCAGGGGTATAATTCGAACATGGAGAACATTGGAACTACGAACAGTTTTTACGTGCACCAGCTCAGTGGCGTAACTAGGATTTTTTCAAGGGGGAAGGTTCGTTTTTCGATTACTTATATATAAACATACGCACACACACACACATATATATATATATAATAATGTACACACACATGCGTAAGTGAGCGTGGTTCAATCAAGCAATATCACTCTTTCCATACCACATTATTTTTCTAAACAAAACTACTTTCAATTGGTGCAATGGCGGATCCAGAGAAGGGGGGGGAGCAAAGGGGGGCACGTGTCTTTTGGACTCATAAAGGGGACCACTTTCACCACTTTTCCAAGAGTTTTGTTTGTTAAGCACACTTTTTTCACATGTGAAAAAGAAGTGTCATGAACAGCCTAAATTTCTTCATCACACTTAGTGTCAAGGGGAGTGGGGGGTAAACCCCTCCCCCACTGCACCAGCTGCCTTTAGCGTACACGTTCCTCAGCACCTAGCAGAGAAAGTTTTCACCCTCTGAATCACTGGCAAAGCCGGTGCTGCATCACTTATCGTATTGATAAGCGAACGGAGCTTAGCGACTAGACCACTGCTTGATAAAAACAGATACGCCACAACCGACTGCACGGATTAGCCATTGACAGACCGTTTTTGGGTTTTTACTCTAAACCTCATTGGTCCAACTATTAAAAGGGGCGTTAAAGCTTCTCGTCTTCAGAGAAACGCTGTGAAAGGCAGTAGGGTCAACGTATTCATCTTAGTCTACTAAAAATAAATATTTTTTTTCGTATTTTATTTTTAACATTGCAGTTAATGTTTTACTGAATCCGTCGTTGCAACAATGGATTCAGTAACAGCAACTACAACAGTGACAACATTTCAACAAAAACTAAAGTTATTTCTAGAGTTCTTGGACTCAAAGGTAAGTTATTATTCTATTCATTTCATATTTAGGTATCTTCAAAGACTCAAAAAAATTAAAATACATAAACATGGAACAAATAGAGTTGATAACTCAACACACTTTCAAAAGTAGTCAGATTTTTAAGGCATTTTATACATTTTGCACTTGATTTTCTTTACATGCATGGCAACATTTCCACGAAGTCCATTCCCACATGATATCTAACCTAAATATAAATCTATGCTAACTGCCTTCTCTTGGGCCATATTTTTAAGAATCCAAATCTAATTGGAATTTGAAAACTGATAATATGAAAATAACAAACAGCTTGAAATGCAGGCTAAGCGGATATATTTACGACCCTATGTTGAAATTTCCAAAATGGAATTGAACGCCCTCCCCAGCATGCTTCGAGACGGAAGTTATTAGCTTAAACACATTTTAACTGTAAGCGTTATTCTTCAAGGAATTTCCTTGTAAATTGGATAAAACTATTATGAAAGATTAACTCGTTGGTGCAAATTTCGTTAATTATCTTGTGCAATCTCATTATATTCGAAATTAATTCGTAAGCAGAAGTCGAGAAGATACTTTAAAATGTATCGTACGTGAAGATATTCGACCCTTTTATTAAGAAATAAGTAAATAAAGAAGCTATAAAATAATTTTCTGCCTCATGATGAAGATATACGGTGTAGAATACTTGGGTCCTCCGGAAAGTAAGTTTCTTTTGGCCAATAAAAACGAACAAACATTGTTACATTGAAAAATTTATTGCAAAAGATTTATATTACACTACCAATAAGTAAATTATATTACACCACCAACTAAGCAACCAGTAGCTTAGAGATTCTACTCTGAAAACTGGAAGGCGGTAGGTGACGAGTTCAAACCCAGTCGCGTCCGCCGACCTATCCGTTCGGAATTTTCCGTGGTTTTCTCCGAAATCTCGGGTAAATACGGGCTAGGATCCCTTAGAAAGTCCCCACACGGAGGGCATTTCCCCTATAGGCCTAGGGCTCTTGCGCTGTCAATCGGCTTTCATACACAAACGCTATAGAAAGCAAGGAGAGAGCGAAAGTCAACATGGGAAAAGAAATGGGCGTAGCCGTGTTCAGTTTAATTCCACGATTTGAGAAAATGTGCAACGATTTGCAGGCTCATCCATCGCATTAATTATGAATTTAATGTTAATAAAGTAAAAGTAAACGGTAAATAATGTAGATGCACGAGTTTTATTTTTTATCTCCTAATAGTCATAATTTTACAAATGGTAGGGAGCCTTGGAATTTTTTTTTTTGTTGAAAATTGCGCCGTGACTCAAAGTTTGGGAACCACTGGGTTAACCAATTGTTAAGCAGGAGAGTGAGCGGGAATACGTTTATATTGGAATTCATTTTCACTACTCGAACAGGGTCAATGTAAAACGCTACTACACAGACTGTACCATTAAGAACATATACAATCTTCTAATTTTAATTTAGATTTCGCAAGAAGCATTTGGTCTCAGGTATATGGAAAAATCACGGCTTGCCTAAGGATATTTCAAACGCCTGTACAAGTAGCATAAATACAGGGTGAATCTAAACTCTTGGACAAAATATTAAGAGGTGAAAAGGCACATAATAAGGAATCGTACCGGCGGTCGGCACCATCGTCTTCATGTAGCTGTTAATAATCACTTTGGAAAAAGTGCTGAAACAACAGGGCACTTTCCGACCCTTGTTTGTCAGAAACTAAGTATTTTTCTCCGAAAACGGAAGACTAAAATTTATAGTTAAAAAATGCTATTTTATTTCACTGATGAAATTTTGGAGACGAGCCTATTGTTTATGAAGCTTGGTTAAGAAATTAGACGAACACTTCAATACTTTTCACAAAGTGGTTATTACCAGGTAAGTGAAAACTGCGTTTTGGACCCCACATTGCTATGTGATTCTGATTCCTTATTATGTGCCCTATCACCCCTTAAAGTTTTGTCCAAGAGTTTAGATTCACCCTGTATTTAAAATAAGCAGCATGGCTTTGGGAAATAAATATGAGGAGGATTGCATTGCGCATTAGGAATGCAATAACATGCTGATTGCTCATCGGACGATGTGTTCGATTACATTCATGAAATTCGCAGAATTACTTTAACCAGGCCTCTCAATTTATCCTCGTTTTTTAAAATTCCTACCTCTATAAATAATAGAGTAAAATGTTCTGCTTCTTCAACAGTTGTTAAATGCTCTTTTAGATGTTAAGGTTTCGTCTATCAAACCATTAAAATACTAGGATATATAAATAAAACTTTGATGAAGGTAGGAATTTTAAAAAAAGAGGACCAATTGAGAGGCCTGCTTTAACCCATTTATGCCTAGTGTCCCTTTTTTGGGACGGCATTTTCGCTATTAGTCAAAAACCTTATTTATTTTTCCTAGGCTTTATTCATGAGTATTGAGCCTCAAATCTACAAAATATTTTAACATGACCAAGTAGGATGTTGATATTTCGATTTTTATGCATAATGATTTTAAAAGAAGTCATTCCTTGTTCAAGAAGTTGACATCAGAAATTTATCTATTATTTCTGTTATCAGTAAAAATCGAAGAAAGTCGCAAAAATATCCAGGCACAAATGGGTTAAAATTACCTTGGTGCATATTATGTTCGAGTTTAAAATGATCTTCTGAGAGCTTATTCTGCTCTTGGACAAATTACTCATATTGTCGAATTTTTTTCAATACTTCAATTTCGTCAATAAAAATAGTTTTTTAATGACTTTTGATGTCTAACATCATTTGTTTCTGCCAGCTTTCTAAGGTTACCAACGGACCCAATTTTAGGTTGTCAATCCCTTATGGCAAAATGTACCCGAGACTTAAGAAAAGTTCAGAGTTACACGGCCTTCTATGCTTCTTTTGCTGTCTCTTTAGACTAAGGTGACCATATTTTTTAACGTAAAATTGTGGACATGTCCCCAAATTTGAAACAAAATTGAGGATATTTTATAATTAATGAAATAATGAACAGTAATCTAATTAAAAAACAATTTAATGATTAAAAATTATCCCAAATTTCTTTTTTATATTTTGCGGGCACAAACTGCAAAAAAGTACAGAAATTCGGGACTGTCCTCGAAAATTGAGGACGTATGGTCGGTCACCTTACTTTAGACACATCGGTATTCGGTATGCAACTTTTGTTGAAGATAGTTGCTCTTTAAGCACTGATTTTTGTTATTTAAACTAACCAAAATTCGGGATATAGAGGTTTTGATGGAAATTTTTTCGAGATAAACATGGAAAGTACATTGAATTTTGATTGTAAATGTGGGGAATTCTAGAAATTTCAGGCATAGAGGATTTTGAGGTAAGCAGGTTCGAGATAGATAGGCTTGACTGTATTATATACAGGGTTGGCATGGTTTAAATCATGGTTTAAACCAAATGGTTTTTTTCTCAGAAAAACTAATTGGTTTTTTTAAAAGAATAATTTAAAATTCCGAATACTACAGATAGAATATGTTCTGATATCTTTTAAAATTATCCTTATAAGTATCAACAATAAGTTTTTATATCAATCTAATAGACATCTTATTGTTTTATCATTATTAAAAATTATTAATTAAACTTTAATTATAGACTGCACTTTTAATTAGTTTCTAAAATAGAGGTTTTGTGTTTTAACAACTTATTTTTAAACCTTAAAAATATCATTTTGAACAACTTATCAGCATTATTACTGGTGAATCTAAGTGCAAGATTCCATGTAAAATGTAGTAAACAGTTAATATTGTATTATATTATATACTATATATAAAAAATAGTATCTCTACATAAAATATTAAAATTAAATGACTTAATTTGTCCACATAAGTACAGCAACAATTGTTTATTTACTTTGTCTTAATTACTTTCAGAAAGAATATTAATTGTTATCTGAACATTTTACAAATACTTTTATTTATAAGTATGTAACAGGTAATTATAAAGGGATTTAAAAAAAAAAAAACCTTGTTTAAACCAAAAAACCCGGTTTAAACCAAAAAAACCTGGTTTTTTGGTTTTTTTCAAATAAACCGGTTTTTTTCCCAACCCTGATTATATATATATATATATATATATATATATATATATACAGGGTGTCCCAAAACTATTGGTACAAAATTTAAGGGGAGTACATAATAAAGAATCATATTCATATAACATTGTGACGTCAGAAAAACCTTTTTGCCTTGCCTGTTAATAGTCACTTTGGGACTGGATGTTGAAACGTTCGCCTAATTTCTCAACCAAGTTTCATAAACCGTTTTAGTTTATAAAAATCTAGGATTTATAAGCGGACTTCAAGCCAAGCAAAGAAATTGTCTGCTTAGACATAAGAATAACTATGTACACAAAACGAAATCTTTGGAATGCGAAACTTTTTTCGTTTTCTGAGCAGCATGATTTTATCGTTTTGGGGAATATAAAAATTGAAGTTATTTATTTTAAGAGGGCGACATATTTTCGTCACAAGGTTTTATCTAGCGCTCGTTGTAATTGCTTCACAACGTGCTTTGACTTCTAGTTGTAGTGTTTGGCTCGTTTTGGCTTCAAATATAGGCAATAAACAACTGATGTTCTAATTCGAATTTCGAAAAAATCGCTTCGAGACATGTCGGGACCCGTCCTGGCAAATTTCCATACAAAATTTGGTAGGTCCACGATTTGGCGGAATTCCCCCAACTTAAATCAATTGACTTAATTTGGTGAAAATTCTGAATATAGACCGTTTAAAATCGCCTTAATAACTGCATTATTTCTGCACGAGAAATTAAAATCCGACGCCGTATTTTAATAAAGCCTACCCTTGTTTTTAAAATACGTTCTCATTTAATTGCGCCAAGAGCTAGAATCATCTTCTCAAAATCACATATCAACCATTTTATTTTTCGCCAAATTAAAAAGTTGCACATTTCAGTCCCCGAAAATTTCCAAATCCTATTTTTCTTCTGAGTATAAAACATTTCATTCCTGCTTTGATTTCACATGAACACGGTATTTTAATTAAAAAATAACCTTACAAATAATATAAAAAATCGTTATTCTTTTATTTTTACTTCAAGAGTCTGAATCATTTAATAAACGTGCCAAGTATGGCAACCTATATATGCTTAATCCTCACTTTCTCCACTGCAGGGTTACAATTGGGAAATGGCGGGGAGCAAAAATTGGCCTTTTGCGACACGTTTTTTATCGATATTTCATAAAATGATTCGAATTTCAAAAAAATCGCTTCGAGGTATATCGGGACCCGTCCTGGAGAATTTCCATACGAAATTTAGTAGTCTATGATTACCCGTCTTGGAGCTACGCCAGACACAGACATACTAACTAACTGCCTGACATTTTACAGTTTGTTTTATTTATATAGATTTTGTTGATCTGACGACAAACTGTCGATTTCGATACCTGTAGTTTCTTTGCTAAAATTTTTAGAAGAAGAGGATTTTCCACAGCAATAAATCTCTTCAGCTTCTTTTTTCTTTGTCACCAAGGAATTCCTTTCGTCCACATTTTTTCTCCTGGAGCTTTTAATTGCCAGCGAAATTTTATTTCTTTTCAAAGTTTAGATAGTAATCCATTAGAAAGATGCCTTTTCTAATTTTTAAATTCTTTACTTATAACAGAATTTGACTAACCATCTTTCAAAAGCTTTAAAATTACTTTTCGGGCTTAGGATCTAATTTCAGAGTCATAATTTACTCCCTCTAATAAAAATAATTTGATTGGTAATTTAAACGTTAGATTAAAAAAAGTTAATTGTAAAGTGATTAAAATTTACCATAAATAGTTACATGCTTTTTAAAATCGGTCATACTAATTTTGAATTAGCCTGTACTCTGGGGCCCGAAATTCCGGGTCTGCTTGCTGCCTTTTCTTTCCTCCCGCTGACTATAATTTTCGTGCCTTTCAATTTACCTATCAAATTTTGTGCTACATCTGAATCAAAATGCTCATCCTGCGGTATTTGTCTAATCTCAATTTTTTGGCCAAAATCTGCATATAGTGCTCACTTCACGGGCCCAAAGTGACCCTGCGATAATTAGACTTCAGTCCACCAATGAACTCTTTGTGACGTGAGTTGAATTCTATCATTTTCGTGTTCTGAGTCAAACGTTACTACAGGGTGATCAGCGAAAAGCCCCGATTTCAAAATTAAATGTCTCAACAACAAAGATCGATAGAATTATGCGGTAAACTGTACGTTCATTAGCAAAACGGTAAAAATGGTACACAAAAAATTAGAAAATTTAGTTACGAAAATCGTCAACAGATGGCGCTCTAATCGCAATGACCTGTCAATAGGGCTGTAGCTTCTGACGTCACTGGTAGGCAAAACAAGGCAGACTATAACCAATAGGCACTACAGGATGTCTGGTAGCAGGGTGCGAATTGACGGGGGGGGGATGCCGGGGATTATCCCTGGCTGAAGAATGTAATATCCCTGGCTAGAGAAATATTAATGGATCCCTGCCAGGGATACTATTTATCCCCTGCTGGGGAAATTTTAAAATTAGTCTCTGACCTTACAAATTCAACAGTACCTAACGATTTTAAGTATTGAAAATAGAAATTCTTTTATTTACTAGACAAAGGAGCAAGTTACAAACAACCCTTTGAAATCAGTATATACATGCCTGATGCCACTTCTCATTCTGCAACAAATTAAGACTGCGAAATGAACGAACAAGCGCTGTTCCGCCGCGAGCTGAATTTGAGGGTGGACGTAGAATCGACATAGGCAGGAATATATGTGCACAGACAATCGGGGTTTAACTTTTGTTTGAATTTAAGTTCTTTCACAGACATGTTGGCGACTGCATTGGTCATGTAATAATATATTATGTGAGTGGAGCATTTTACGCCTTCCCTCCATTTTTTTTTCTTTTTCAAATGTCCCCTCCAGAAGAATGCTTTCTTTCAAATGTCCACCCCTGGAGAAAATGTTCAATTCGCACCCTGTCTGGTAGGCAAAACTGGAACGTAACCAATAGGCTTGCTCTCCGTGACGTCGTGTTAGTAAACATGCTATAGCGCTATAGCCTTTAAAACGTGCTTGGAAGTCTAAAGCGATCAGCACGACTGTTTGATAATGAAAAGAGGCTGGCGTAGAAAGTGAAATAATGTATTCCATTGAAGAACGTGTGTTTTTGGTACTGGAATTTCACTGATTACAACACAGTCCTACGGCAACACGTCGCAGTTTTCAAAACCGATTCACTGTTCTAGTTGAAGTTGGACCCGATGCGAACGGTGGTGTTACGAACGGTAAACACTTTAATCGCAAGATCGAATTGTTTTCTGATTGCAAAGATTGCTTCACTTTATTGTTTTTTTGTTTTTTTTTAACTCCCGGAAGAGTTTTCAGCGCAGAGCGCCATCTGTTCACGATTTTCGTAACTAAATTTTCTAAACTTTTGTGCACCATTTTTACAGTTTTGCTAATAAACGTACAGTTTACTGCATAATTCTATCGATATTTGTTGTACATATATGTAATTTTGAAATCAGGGCTTATTCGCAGATCACCCTGTATTACTAGTAATCCTAACATTTAGCTTTAGTATGAAACTGGATACACATTCGTATGGTACTTAAATCTTGTCGTTTTTAAGTAACATAATTTTATAAATATAGTTTGGACTTATAAAATTGTTACCATAACTATTCTCCTCATTTTCAGGCTAAATTACATTCTAAAAATGGGGGAGGGGCACGAGGGAAACCATCAGTCACTTTCATATCCAAAATCCAGTTATAATATAATAATATCCTCCAAGACGTTAATAAACGAACGTAATAACCCAACGCAAATACAGTCTGCTGCATTTGTTTCTATACCGTAATGCTAAATGCATTATTGCATTTCTAACAGTCCTCTAATGCACAGATGGGTCGGTTAGTCTCCGGGCCTCATTTTAAATATTCATATCCTCTTTTGTGTCGGAAAACTTTATTAAACGGAGACTGACGTATGCGTAATGATTTCTAAGGTCGTAATGAAGTGCGGATCTAATGTGACTGAATTAAAAGTAGCAGAAGTATACACTTTCTTCTAAACACACAGCGTTGTCTTGTGTGAGAGAGTTCAGGGCAATGTTTTTAGTTGATTTTCTGGATTTCGAAAAATAGATATCACGGGATGTACAGGGTGCCCCAAAAAGGTAGTGGTACGCATTAATTATTTATCTGTTAAAAAGAAGAGATCAATGTATTGAAGTTCTTCGGAAATTAATTTCGCTTTTTTTTCCCCAACAGAAGGCATAACTGTATTTTGCCACAGCCAACTTCACACTTAACCCTTTAACGCGCAGTGTTCCGCTCTGGGATCACCAAACTCTGACGTTTTGACTGTTGCCAATCACGAAGAATAGATTTGATTTCTATAGTTGCGGGTGACATAGCTCCACGAGAATGCTTTACTTTTGAGCACGTCATTTCCCGTAAAAGATTGTCACGATTATTTTTAACAGCACCGACATCTGCTGAAAAATCGAAGAATGCGAGAACAGCTGGATAGATTGCCCAATGCTGAAATAAGGGCAGCCGTTGCCATCGCTCGACTTAACTACCAGCAAGATGGCGGATGATCGGAACGTTCATCGCGTGCCACAGATCTAGAGACCCTTTTTTGACGACAGCTGGCTGTGAGGGTTAAGCAGCATAATCATTATATATTTTGACAAAAAATATAGCAAGTTTGCTTGCGAAATAAGTTCGATTGATTCTACGCAGTAGTTCTTGGTTGGTACATTTTCAAATATGGCAACTTAAAAGCGGCATTTCCGACCATAGAGATATAAATACCAGGAGATGGCATTAGCTATCTTCAGCATTGAACGAAATGAAGTAACTGTGTTGGTCTAAGTATAGCGGAAAGTTTTGTTGATTAATTTTTAAACTCTGAGATATATTATAGGAGTGGACACTGTCCATAGCTGCTATGCTGGATCTTTGGTACCCCAAATAAGTTACAATTATGTAAACATTGGAAATCTAGTGACGTGCAGCTATCCTAGCGGCAAAAGAATAAAGCATTTCCCGTACTGATCTTGGTACATTGATAACTAATTTTACTTATTTTTAATTTTCCGACCTAGCATGTGAACGAGATTATTAACGCGAGCACTAAATTTAAATTATTTTTTCCCTTTTGGTTACATGGCTGCCTTAGTAACAAATGAATAAAAAAAGGAAAAAATGTTCTATCTTAAGATTATTAAAATATTGAGTTTATATTTGCTAACGAGTTCGTATATCATGGCTCACAGAAAAGACGTTTTCGTCTGCCACGGTTTATATTTGCATAAGAAAATGGCTTTGAATTCATTACTGAGTTCCTTATGTAACATGAATTTAATATTTTAATATGAGTTTTTTAGCGGCAATTTAAAGCTGTGTAAAAATATGTCACAGCATGAAATTAATGTAAATACCGCTTGTTTGAGTGTGATCGTCATTACACTAAAAATTTTTTAAATATTGCATTCACACATACTACATTCTTCTAAATTTACTACTATTCTTTAAAATACAGCTTTTGGGCAAAATAATAACACGACATTACATACATAATATTACTTCGCTTCGAAATTATTGCCTATATTAATTACGAAATAGTATTCTAAGACAATTAGGTAATTAAAACACACCTGAAGCCAGAAATTATTATATATCACGTTCATAAGTCTATGTATTTAATTTTTTGAAGTTCTGCTAATTCAACGATCTCCATTTTCTTCGCCTCGATAGAAATATAAACAACCTGGATGCGCAGAAGCAGGAGATGCGCAGTTACCCAGTGTGCGTAGCGCCCCTTCTGTTTGCAAGATATTGCAAACCTTCTGTTTGCCCCTTCTGTTTGCCCTTCTGTTTGCTTTTTTGACGACAGCTGGCTGTGCCGGGCACAGCCAGCTGTCGTCAAAAAAGGGTCTCTAGATCTGTGGCACAAGTTGAACGTTTCCATCGTCTGCCATCTTGCTGGTAGTTAAGGCGAGCGATGGCAACGGCTGCCCTTTTTTCAGCATTGGGCAATCTGTACAGCTGTTCTCGCATTCTTCCATTTTTCAGCTGATGTCAGTGCTGTTAAAAATAATCGCTACCATTTTTTTTACGGGAAATGACGTGCTAAAAATTAAAGGATTCTCGTAGAGCTATGTCACACGCAACTATTTTTATAGAAATCGAATCTATTCTTCGTGACTGGCAACAGTCAAAACTTCAGAGTTTGGTGTTCCCAGAGCGGGAACACTGAACGTTTAAGGTTTAAGTATAACCGACCAGTATTTTCTTTCGTAATTTCTGTGCGACCCCCTAAACGGTATCATCAGTAAAAACAACAATAACAACGCTACACCATTAGTGAATCTGAGAACATTAAACAATAGTCTCGTAGGCGATGATAATAAAATTTGACACGCTTGGTTGGATATAACTTACTTGATTTGTCTCAAAATAAGTAAATTATATTACATTTCCAAGCGTCTTATGCTATCCAAGATGTTGGCATTTCTAATGCATCAAGAGAAAGTACATCAAAGTTGTTCAGAGTCCGAATGAAGCTCATTTTAAGTATGCGTATTCCTTTTGCTCTCGAATTTTATTATGTGTAATGGCGTTTTGCGAATTTGGAAATTTGAACGTAATTACCGTAACTCCGAGTGCCGGAGTTAAAATTGGAACCGGTGCCCATTCGACTAATTATGACGTAACAGGATGATATAAAATATCCGCAATTCCCAATTCTTAAATAGTTTATTCCTTTGTTTTCACATGTGTTTGAACATTCACAAAATTTTTCACACGAAAAATTCACAAGAAAAATTTTCGTTCCCTACAATGCGGAGAACGGGGACGCAGCTAGTTGGCTCTAAAATAGTCTGCAAAGACCGTAGAAAAACGAAGAAAAAGTTCTTGGCCTCTGTATTAAGTGCTACGCAAAGGTGGATACTAAACATGGATAACTTCAGATGAGGCACTGTTTCATCTGTAATACACAACTGGCAAAACGAAGATGCAATATATTTCACGCGAACAGAGTCGCAAAGACGCAGCTGTTTTGCAAAAGGCAAGTTGGCCGTCTAGTGTTACGGTATGGACGGGAATGTCCTCTCAAGGCTTAGCAAAACCATTTTTGTAGAACCAAAGGCTAAAATTGTTGCTAAATTCTATTAGAATAAAGTTTTGAAGCATATGATCAAAGACAGTAAAATTCTCTACCCTCAAGGAAACTTTGTTTTTCTCCAATATTCTGCTATAAGTTATACTGCATTATCAACTATAAAGCGGGTGAAAGATAAAAAAAAATTCCATATTTTTCAAATAACATGTTCCACAATATTCTTGTATTTATTTTCCAGTGTTTAAACCGGAACTTTTATTAATAGTGACATACATTTTCACTTCACTCCACTTTTAGGAAGCTATTTCCTTTTCTATGGCCCAATTGAAAATCAGCTCTATGGTTTCCTCGCGATCAGCATACATCACTACATAGGCCACGCCTAAATGATAAGTTTGCGCTGTGTAATAGGGTGGAGCGAAAAACACTTTTTCTGGAAATTCACATTGCCTGATTAATTAAATGGTGCGAAACTGATAAGAACATATTGTCTCCAAATTTCAGCTCAAACTATTGCTGGTTGAACACCTCAAGCGAATATATTCCCAGAGTCTTTTTTAGTCTTTCATGAATGTCTATTGAAGCAATTAGGTTTAATTAATTAACCCTTTAAAGTGCAGTGTTCCCGCTCTGGGAACACCCAACTCTGACGTTTTGACTATTGCCAGTCAAGAAGAATAGATTTGATTTCTATAAAAATAGTTTCGGGTGACAGAGCTCCACGAGAATCCTTTCCTTTCTAGCACGTCATTTCCCGTAAAAAAATGGTCACGATTCTTTTTAAACAGCACTGACATCTGCTGAAAAATGAAAGAATGCGAGAACAGCTGGATAGATTGCCCAATGCTGAAAAAAGGGCAACCGTTGCCATCGCTCGACTTAACTACCAGCAAGATGGCGGACGATCGAAACGTTCATCGCAAGCCACAGATCGAGAGACCCAAAAAGGGGTCTCTAGAACGTTTCGATCGTCCGCCATGTTGCTGGTAGTTAAGACGAGCGATGGGAAAGGGTTGCGCCTCAAAGGGTTAACAGAATAATTAATACTCCGATATACCTTCTCTATCAAGAAGAACGGCTAGTTCGGGCATTGTGTCTGTCTTGGAGATTTAGGAATGTCATCGTCAGTCGTTTCCCGGCATTTGGCTTCCTGTCTAACGAAATCGTCATCATTTTGAGGTATATTCCATTGCTGAATCACATCCTATGTCGACGTTTGCTTCTAAATCTACGATTCCCAGCACTGACATGTGACAATAACGTATTAATAAAGCAATTTAACAATGAAAGCATAACTAGTTATTCAATTAATTAATTAAACATTATTATATTAATAAAAATAAGCTAGAAATAGATTCGCTTGAGTTGTGGAACCTGAAGATGACACTATTTTGAGCTGAAATTTGGAAACAATTTGTCCTTATTAGTTTCGTACCCTTTAATGACTCAGGAAGTGTGAATTTTGAAATAAAGTTTATTTCGCTCCACCCTACTGTGCAATTGCCTGAGACTATGCCGTTTAGCTAAAACAGGATGTGGATGTAATGCTGGCGCTGTGAAATAGCAACAGAGTAATTATTATTATTCATAAAATTAGTTTCTCGGTCTTAAAGGGTAATTAGGGAGCCTGGGCGCTTGCCCTGAATGCTCTGCCGTAAAGTCCCTGCCTGTACGTTATCCCGCTTTAAATAAATAACGAACGCTTTAAATAATATCCGATATGTAATTTATTTCGTTCATTTAAATGTCACTCTCAAAAATTGTGTGGTTTCACTCATTCTTAAATTGCAGAAAAAAAGTCGTAACATGACTTCGATTTTAATTAACCTCGTGAAATACGCTGACTGGGAAGTTCCGAGTTTTTCTACGATTTTTGCATTTAAAATTCTCGGAATTATTTGCCTTTCTACATCAGCACATTTGGACGATGAAGTGTGTCAGGCGTTTCTTCATTATCTTGCGTATTTTAAGTACTGAAACGTTCCTAGTTTGTTTTGTGACTTCAGCAGCATACATTAGTAGACGTTTGCTTTAGCTTGAAAGTTGCTTAGCAACCTCAGCATCGGTTCCTCCCTGACTAGCTAACGAATCTCTTTTTGTATTACGATGCAGCGCTGTAGAATTAATCATAAAAACCTTCATGAACAGGTTAATTGTAATAATTGTAACCCCCTATTTAAAAAAATCTGGAGTGACTCCACTCGACTTACCGAACACTTACTTGATCTTTACCAAGATTTTAAGTAAATTCGATTCATTTTAATCGGATGCACTTTTCAGACGCTAGTGCATTTCAAATAATTTTAGTCTATAGGCCACAACATATTAGATTATTATTTTTGTATCCCTTATAAAAACTGTAAGGCCCACGCACACCAAAATCTGTACAGTATGTAAGACAGTGAACCATAATATGCTTCTTACCTAATTTGAGTCGGGGCCACAGTGATTCTGTCGGGACTGCTTGTGCACTCCGAAAGAGGTCTAATGACGTTTCCTCATTGGTTGGATTCGGCCATTAGATGACGTATCTAAGTGCTGGAACCAATAAGTGAGCATCCTTAGGCCTCTTTGGATGAGTCATCGGAGTGCACAAGCAGGCCCGTTACAATCAAGATGGCCCCGTTTGGGCTCAATCCAGTGCACGATATAGACGCTAGCGCACTTTCAAGAATTTGCGCCGTAATGTCTTAGAACTTTGTAGCCCAGTACAGAAACTATAAGCCCTGCATACTCCAAAATGTATATAAGTTGTGTGACGGTGACCTGTAATATAAATATCCAGTTTGAACTAATTATAAGGCACTATTTAGACACCAGTAGACTTGACAATGATTTGTGTCTGTAAACTGTAATGTATAAGAATTGTTTTTGCAACCCAATGAACAAACTATCGGCTCTACACACACTAAACTCTATACAGGTCATGTGACTATGACCCAAAATATACACACCATATTTGCACGCAATCGAATGCACCCTTTAGATGCTAGAGCACTTTCAAGAATTTTTGTCTATGAGCCATAATGTAAAACAATTATTTTTTGTAGCCTTGTTAAAAAAAAAAAAACTATAAGCCCTATACACACGAAAAACAATACCGGTGCGCGAGAGTGGTCTATAATATACATACTAATCTTAAGCTCAATCGAATGCACCGTTTAGGAGGTATCGTGTTCACCGACATACATCCAAACATACATGCAGACATACACACACGTACATACGTAAATCTCGTAAACAGTATAAATGAATTCAGAAGACCTCGGAACGTGTGTAAATACATGAAAATCTCAAAGTCGATTTTTTTTATGATTACAACACTTTCCTTTCATGATACATGTTCGGAAATTAATAATTGTCGCCGTGTTAGTTTACATGTGAGGTTTGAAAATATTTTCAAAGTCACTTACAAAACCCTACAGAGCTAGATTAAGCTCTACATGTGACCTTAGCTTACTAAATTTTCGGTGAACCCTTTTACAAGAACTGTCTAAGCTTGAGGAACTGACTAACCCTTCTCTTATGTTTACAGTAGGACCCCTTGGAAATGAAGATAAACAACATAATTAACAACAACACTTTAAAAACACGGGGGCATTAAGAAATAAAAACAATTTAAAACTTTGAAAATAATACCATAAAATAATAAAACAGTACGATCGTTTCGGTTGGCACGATGGCCTGTTCTTCCTCAGCTTCAAAAAAGCTCTATTATCCACTCTGGCAGGAAAGTGAAAATTAACAGTTAGCACAAGGCATGTTACGATTTGGAAGAAGGAACCAGTAAGAAAACAGAAAGAATAAATGATGAACAAGAGAGAGGCGGAGAGAAAATAGTAACATTAAAAATAAAACTAACTGAAAATAAAATAATAAAATGGATAGACATACAGGTACAAAATAATATAAATGTGTTAAGAAAAACGAACAATAAAAGTAGAATGACATAAACAAGATTTTTTTCCATACCAAAGAAACAATTTTTTTAATTACTGTTATATAGTATACACAGCAAGTACAGTAAACACAATCATAATTACTTTGTGCGACACCATTTCTTTTATTATTTATACACAGGTGGACACAATAATGCACCTGCTTATTCTCGCTCTTCTGGTTCTTCAAGATAAATAAAAGGGAAATGTAGATAACTGTGTTTGTTTTATCAGCCCTTCTGTCTGATCTGTTTGATTGTCTTCAGTAATGGGAGCGAACGTAAGTGGAATAAAACATATAGTTCAGCGGGAGAGTGCTGTGATTGATTTTCTGTATAATACACAATAGGCCGATATAATGTTAATGGTAGGATATTCTTGCTTGTATACAGGGAAAATATAATAAGAGTTACGCCGTTTAAACCTACTTAGCGAACGTTCTAGAACAAGTACTTCTCTGAAACTTGGTATATGCGTCACATGAACTATGGGTAAAAGAAATCTGCAATAAAAAATAGTTGAAATTTCTACCGATAGATGGCGCTTTTTACGTAGAAAGTTATATTTTAGGCTAGTAGAGAGTAGGGGAATTTTTTTAGTAAATGTACTGATGGGCTACGAAGCGGAATATTTATGAGCTCCGCTGGGTTTTAGCTAACATGTAAAAATTCACTCTAAAAAAAAGTTCAAAAGCTGCGCTCCGGTAAGCTCTTATGCAAATTAAACCCTCGTTTTAAGTCAATCGGAGCTGTTTCAGTTCCTTCAGAGCGAATTCAGTTCTTTTTTTTAAGCGTGCAGGGTCTTCTGCATCACTAGTGATACAGCTTTGAGCAGGTTATTTCCACTGCACCATATCAATGCCTCGCTAAATTTAGCTTTAAAAAAGTTATAAAAGGCAGAAAACTGCCCTGGAAAATGTTTTAGAAACGATGCGTTCTGAATGATTAAACTTTCCTCTTTTTAATGGTCCAATATGAATGTTATTAAACGACACTTTATACCTCTTTAATGGTTTTCAAAAAAAGCGCATGTCACAGTGATCCCAGACGATTACGGTTGTTGTGTTGCAACTATAAACTATCGGTTATTTGAAATCGAACTTCAACACAAAAGCAACAACTCTGTTATTAAATGCGAAGTCCTTTTGTTGAAAATCTTAACTGTTCACATTTATCGATTCCCGTTGAGGAATTCCAATGGTGTCTGGGTTAGCGTGGATAGTTTGTAATGGATTAGCGATAGAAATGATTTAATTAATTTCCTCAATACGTCATAAAGTTATTGGCCCAGTCATGAAAAAGACAAACTGGGGAGGTAAGGGGTGTAATTGATTCCATATCTTGTGTCTTAAACCATGTATCGAAAACTTTATTTGATTAATTGGCTTTTAAACAGCTATACAGATTATGTTAAGCGGTACATTTTCGTAAGCTACCGACAACAGTTGGTATAAAAAACAATTTTGAAAAGTAAGAATATGATTCTTGTAATACATTTCAAAAAACATTGTTCGTAATTTTACAAATAAATTTTTAATTTTAAAAAATTCTCCAAAAGCTATAAATATTGGTCCAATGCTTGATTCGTCTGAAGTCCGTGCAAATTAAAAATTCATTAAACATGGAATAAATGTTGATAAAAGTTAGTGGCTTCATGAAAAGAATTGGACAGAGTTCAGTTTCTTTCTTTCAGTTTCAGTTCCTTTCAATTTATGTATGTCAGCGCCATCTATCGGTAACACTTTTAACTATAATTTTTTTTCTTTCATTTTAGAAAATAATAATAATACAAACCATTTTTTTCTAGTATTACTGTTTCAAAACATAATGCTTAAATATAATCTGCTTCTCTTTTTTTCTCTTTTTCTTTTCTTTCTTTTTACTTCCTCTTTTTTTAAATAAGTTTCCAAGTTAGTATGAACTTTTGAAGAGCAAAAGGATTCACCAGTTTCCTGATTTTATCGAATTATCTTCTAAATTAGAAATTTTGAAGCGACTTTGGCAATTAATGTAATAGTACTTTACACAGGCCCGGACTGGCCAGTGTGTCGGACTGTCTGCAGACGGGTGGGCTCCCACCCTCGGTGGGCTCCCACCCTCGGTGGGCCCTCCCTGCTGAGGGCGGGCTCCCAAACAGAAAAAAGAAAGAAAATAAAAAAAGAGTGCTATACTGATAGCACTTAAAAGAAGTTTGACACTTGCAAAATTTTTTGTAGCTGCAATTGCGCCCTAGAAGGCTTCCAAACACTTTATTTTAAATGTAGTTCTCAAACATTTTTGAGAGAGGGTTCCCGAATGAGCAAGGGATTAATTAATATGAATGACGCATATTAATTAATAGATCAATATTTTATTAATGCATTAATTATCAATCATAATTAATTAATAATAACACCATTCATCCCCCCATACGCCGAAAATTAACATATCCTAATATTTATCGGTTACACAATAACCCGGGACCCCCTTCTCTTGAGATGGGTGGGCCTCCCTCCCAGTCCGGGCCTGACTTTACATTCATCAATCCGAGTTAAACAAAACAAAATTAGAATTTATAATGACTAGTATGTATTCTAATTGTAATATTCAATGGTACCTTGAGATACAAGCACCGTAATATACTAGTTCTCATTGGATGGATTTTTGTCTTGATTAAAGATACGAACTATCTACAAGTGAAAGTATGAGGTTAAATTATTAAACAAAAAATGCATATGCATGCACGTACATCTACATCTACAGATACATAGTTACACATGCACAAACACACGCGCGCGCGCGCACTAGACATGAGTTTGGGGCTCATTTTTTAAAGCCCGAGTTCGAGGATTAATTCGAGCCTGCTAGAACCTGAATACTATTATTTAAGTCGGAGCCCGATCCCGAGATCAAAATTTCATCTAATAGAGAAATAAAAGTCAAATATTTCATTGTTAGAAACTTAGGTAATACAAACGGACGAGCGTCAATTGCACCTACGCCTATAGCTATCAATCAAATCAAGTAGCGAGTTGCACCGGAACCTATATATTGCTCCCCCTTCGAAAATATGCTACCGCTGGTCTTTGCGACACTCGAAAAACATCCCTGGGTCCGGCTATCGCTGTAGGGTACCCCTCGAAAATATGTTACTGCTGGTCCTTTGCGAGACCCAAAAAACATCACTGGGACCAGCTGTCGTTGTAGGGTCTCTTCGAAAATATGCTACCGCTGGCCCTTTGCGATTCCGCAGGGTTCCTCGATGATTGTCCTCTTCCCTTCCATTTCGCGGCCGTCGATTGAATTCATCAGCGGTGCAACTCGCCCTTTTCTCCTTTCACCAGATGTAACTAACCCATTTCCGCACAAAAGAACCATTAATCAATGGAACAAGATTGCGCTTCAATTTTATGTACTGTAATGTTATTGATTGTGATGTTTTAACTGGAGCATACAGTAGAAAATTTGGATTCCAAATAAACGGATAATTCGGAATATGTCCCACGTTCAACATATTCCTGAGCTATTTTATCTTTCACTTATCTCTCAACAGAAACCAATTTCCAATTATACCTGCATTTGAGATGACAGTAAGTGAGTCTAAAGGGGTCAAACATCCGAAATAATTCGAACATTATTGAGGAAGCCAGTTTTTCAATTGTACGCCGCAGAAAAGTAGAACTCGGAACATTCGATGGTTTGAGATTTTATAATTTTTTTTATTTAAATTTTATATACTTTGAAAAAGACAGACGAAATTACTGTGTAGTCTTGACAAATCCTGGCTAGTATAGCAATTAAGTAAATAAATAAATAATAAAGTAAACAAAATAAATAGGGAAATGTCAAAAAAATGCATTGCTGTTTTTAAAATATGGCTTAGCCAAGTTATACCTCATTTTTCCTATCGTTCACATTTTTCAAGTAACTTTCAAATTAATCCATAATGACGTTATTTGTACACGCTCGCAACTAACGTAAGAGAGTAAAATATAAAAAAATTTTATAAGAAATGTTTATTAAGGTATAAGCACTAATTATATAGAGGTTTAATATATTATGGTCGAATTTCGACCACTGGGCGGACACTAGTTATTATAAAAATACTTTATTGGGTGATAACGTGTTGTACAAATTCCTATTGAAATACTTCTTAATTGCAGCAGATGCGTTGTTAATGTGCCAAAGTTACCAACCTGGTGTTTTGTAGTACGGTTGCGCTATTTAATACGTATCCTTGTTTACGAAAGTATAAAAGAAACAGGAAAGGGCTAAAATATGCTTCAGCCCACTGCAAGGCGATTTTTTTTAATGTGCGATAAACGCTCTGTGACAAGATCCGAAAGATTTTGCTTTTCCATGTAAGCATTGCTATTTTGTAATCTAGCTACTGCGTGAGAAACGTAACCAGTAACGAATATGCTTGCTTCGCTTGACGTCATTGAACTGTTAATTTGGTTTTTTCGCTTGCGTTATTGTTATTACGCTAATGTTTACATCTAGTTGTTGCCGTTCCCTGAACAGAAACATCGTTGATTTTGGTACCGCATACGTTAGCGTATTATGTAAGTAAATGTTTTTGTTGGGGCTAAGTGAGGTTAACCCTTTGAGGCGCAACCCTTTCCCAATGCTGAAAAAAGGGCAGCCGTTGCCATCGCTCGATTTAACTACCAGCAAGATGGCGGACGATCGAAACGTTCATCGCGTGCCACAGATCTAGAGACAAATGTTTGACGCAGCTGGCTGTGCGGCACAGCCAGCTGCAAAATTTGTCGCCCTTTTTTCAGCATTGGGCAATCTATCCAGCTGTTCTCGCATTCTTCCATTTCTCAGCAGATGTCAGTGCTGTTATCGTGACCATTTTTTTACGGTAAATGACGTGCTTAAAAGTAAAGTATTCTCGTGGAGCTATGTCACCCGTAACTATTTTTATAGAAATCAAATCTATTCTTCGTGACTGGCAACAGTCAAAACGTCAGAGTTTGGTGTTTTCAGAGCGGGAACACTGCGCGTTAAAGGGTTAATAAGGTACGGATGAAATATGCACAATACCGAATATGATACAGACGGCATCTAATATACACCTACTCCCATAACTGTCAGAGCCGTGTAACTCTCTAAAATTTACGTTCATTTAACTTCAACCTATCACTGACGCTGTTAGACGCCCGGGCGCATTCCACGCACCCTAACTAACTTGGACCAACTACGCTCAGCTGAGTTATAACGATCTCGTTTAAATTCGCCTGAATCGGAAATTTGCACTGGCCTTATTGTCCGTTGGAGTGTTACTAAACAGAAGTGTGACACGATATTTGAAAGCGTTAAAAGTTCTCAAATAAATTATTGAAGGGATCGATTATTTCGTAATAATAGATGAAGGGGACAGTAGATAAGACATCGATTATGCAACGCCCTACAAAATCGTACTGCTTGCACAATAAATCATGATTTAATTTATTCTATTCTGTATAAGGCAAAACTAACATCTGCCTAAGAGAGGATATTTTGGTGGAGGTTTTTTTAAGGGGTTCTAACGCATAATCATGGCTTATGACCTGAAAGCATAAAATTTCAGGCATTGTTTATTAAGGACACACGGACACACATTATTTTCAAACATGTTTCGCTCACATCTCTAATGTCAGGTATTTTTAAAGAAACAAGGTACAGGGAATAAGCCCTGATTTCAAAATTAAATATCTCTACAGCAAAGAGCGATAGAATTATGTGGTAAACTGTACGTTTATTACCAAAACTGTAAACATGGTGCACAAAAGTTTAGAAAATTTACTTACGAAAATCGTCAACAGATGGTGCTCTGCACTGAAAATTCTTTCTCTGAGAGGAGTCTAAAAAAAACAATAAAGTGAAGCAGTCTTTGCAATCAGAATACAATTTTTTAAAAGTGTTTGTTCACCGTTCCAAACACCACCGCTCGCATTGGGTCCAACTCTAACTAGAACATTGAATCGGTTTTGAAAACTGCGACGTGTTGCCGTAGGACTGTGTTGTAATGGGTGAAATTCGAGTACCAAAAACACACGTTCTCCAATGGAATACATTATTTCACTTTCTATGATCGCTTTAGACTTCGAATGCTTCGAGCATAGGTCATTGCGATTAGAGCGCCATCTGTTGACGATTTTCATAACTAAATTTTCTAAATTTTCGTGCACCATTTTTACAGTTTTCCTAATAAACGTACAGTTTACCGCATAATTCTATCGATCTTTGTTGTAGAGACATTTAATTCTGAAATCAGGGCTTATTCGCTGATCACCCTGTAGTTAAACAATTTTGGAAAGTTTCAAATGTTTACCAGAAGCACATTTTTAGAAAAGTGTGTCAAAGCATAAAAAACACAAAAGCTTTTTTTATAACAAAGCCACATATATTTACAGTTTTAAAAGCCACTTTTTTAGTGTTTATAAAATTCTCAACTGGCTCAAATTATATATATGTGTGGAATCGTCTCAGTATGCTCTATGTTTTAGGCCAATAATTAAATATTCGAAAATTTGAGCCAATTTATGCTCTACGTGTCCGCAAATGATTAATCATTACTGTTTGACTACCAGTTAGATACAAATGTAAACATCCGGTTTAGAGTCGGAAACGGGGACGTCCATTAGTTGTTGTGGGTGCGAGTCAGATGTGCGCTTGCCGAATTACTTCGAAACGATTTATTCTTGGATATTCCAGCCATTTTATTCTTTAGGAATACTATGTTTACAAATACAACCACAAAATTCAGAAATATGTTATCAAATCAGTTGGACTAAGAATTCAATGAACAAGAGAAAAGATGTGCATTCACTCCGCTCGCTTTCTCCCCTCCTCTAAAGGTTCATTTGAATTCACCTTCACTGGCAACCTGTCAATTTTCCACGCTAAATGTAGTCTTTCTGTAAAATAAAAAGGAAGTATAGTGATTGCAAAAAAAAAATTAAAAAAAAATCGGTATTCAGATTTCAACGGGAAATTTACTTTGATGAGTTTTTGCATGACGTCACGAACGATTTGCAGTATGTAAGCACGATCAGTATGCAAGAACAATCTGTTTTCAAGAAACCGCCACTGCTGTTTGAAGTAGTGTTTTCATGACGTCTTTACATATATGTGCATGTTACTTTTCAATAACTCAAAAACTTAGTGGCTTAGAATGTCGAAATTTTATATTATAGGAATGCTGTATACAAGACATCTAGATGTACATCTTCGGTTTCGATTGCAATCGATTGAGTAATTTATTTACAGCGTTGCCGAAAAGATTTTCAACACATTTAAGTCTGTGAATATTTTCAATACATTATGGTCACACAAGCCTGTAACAGTCACTATTTAGGCCATGCCCAAAATCTCTCCAACCCTCGCTAATTTCGGTGAGGTCGACACCAAAATAAGTTTATAAAGCTGAACCCAAGTCTGTGATAGCTTTTATCTTTGTATAAAAATCTCCTAACGTTAACACTATGGAAGAGTTTCGTATCTCAATTTTACAATAAAAAAGTTTTGAATGAAGTGTATCAAAAATTTATTTACCCAAAAGACTTTCAATACAATAGGGTCTGTAGCGAGCTTCAAAACATTAAAAGTTTATAGCCAATCATTGTTTGGGCCATGACAATAATCTCGCCACTTTCACCAAGATTGGAGATTTTGAGCAAAATATCGCCAAATTTGGCGACATGAATAAGTTTCTCGCTTGGCGATATCTCTGCTATTTGAAGAGAAACTACCAAATCTTAGTAGTATTGTATAATCGTACCTCAGTTTCTAATTAAATAAATTTGAATAAGTGCATCAAAATTTTATATACTTTAATAGACGTTTAAGAATGCTATGCGGTATCCATATGAGATATTTTTCTATGAAGAAGAAAGATAAATAATGCTTAAGACATAAATTATGCCTATGGTATCGACAGGGCTTCCGAGAGAAATTTTATAAGGCGGGACAGATATGTTCCCGGGCCCCTCTCCCCAACTTGTTTTTGCCTCAGGAAATATATTTTAAATTCTGCCCAATTTTACTTTAAAAGTAGTTATTAAAAATAAAAAAGTTAATATTGTGGGGTCATTTTTATTCTTACCTAAATTATAATTTTAATAATAGTATTTACAATCTGTAATAATGTATTATAAAAAAATGAAGTATCATTGTGGTATTTTTATAACCAGATTCCAAAATCTTCCTTTGCCTTACCACCCTCGCTGTCTAACATGTGTTGCAAATCACCATCACTAATAGTGTGTTATTTATCTGTAAATGCATCAGTTCATATTTTGCTATAGTTAAACACACAGTTTCGAAAATTAATTTTTTTTTCTTTTAGTGATTTTTATATAGAATGCTAAAAGAAAAGAATGAGTATGGAAATCTTCATATTTAGCGATTTATTTTTCAAGCTTGAAGGTTAAAAATATATATAAATGGTAGAATTAACATATTTATTATTTAATTTTAATAATGGCTTTTCGTGCCTTTTTACTTGCAAAATTTCGTATAACATCATCAAAATTAATAGTTCTGGCAATGTCAGATTCGATGCTTAGTCTTGCTAACTCTACAAGTCGTTCTTGAGACATGGTTAATCTTAAGAAATTTTTTATGAGTTTCAATTTGCTGAATGATCGTTCAGCAGAAGCTACCGTTGCTGGAATGGTTAAAAATATCCTAAGGGGAATGCAAACATTTGGAAATAGATCGTTCAGTTTATATTCTGTTAGTATGTTCAATAAATCCAGAGGCTTTAATTGATTAATTCCAAAATTAGGTTTGTGGGCGGATGGTAAGTGAATTATTTCTGAAAGAAAATCTTCACTATTCAGATCATCTTGGTACTGTTCCGATAGTAATAATACCTTTTCTTTCAAACTGCTTTCAGGTATTGTTAAAAACTGCCATAATATTTCAAATTGACAAGTTTTTGACAGCATCAAATCGTACAGTTAATCCCCCTATGACACTATCTACCAAAGGATAAAATACGTAAATTTTAAAATATTTTTCTTCATTATCTAACTGCTTATTAGTTTCTTCACTATCCAGATGATGCATCTTTTGTTTTTTGCGTCTCTCATCATATCCCCGGGAAAATGTTTTCTCGATCTCCATACTTAAAGCTACAGTTTTAGCTTTAGAACAGACTGAATTCCAATCATTTCGAAGCGTTTTCAGATCGGAGAGCAATGCTCCTCCAATATTTTCAGCTTCGACATCAATTGTTGTATTTCTGGCTTGGATGACTTTATTGCACATATCGACTTCAAGCAATATTTTGAACCACACAGCTGACATTAACACATACACAAAAGATTACATATACCATAGAACTCCATTAATTTCATTTTTAGATTTTGGAGTTAAATTTAAATCTTTCAATTCTTGCAGTGCTAACTTGATGCCAGGAAGTTGATTTGCAAACGGTTTGAAACTGTGAATTCGATCTGACCATCTGGTATCTGACATGCTGTGAACTGCGCAGTCGATATGCTTCCGTAAAATTTCCCAGCGCTTCGGACTAGAGCTAAATAAATTATAGGTTGTTTGTATTGAATTTTTTTAAAAGTAAAGATGTAGAAAGGAAATTTGTAGTGCATTTTGAAAAGTTCACGGGGCCCCGACTGCCCCCCTCTCTCGCTGGGCCTGGGTATCGAAAAGTGTACTGAGTCAGCAGTTAAAAGCACTTGAGAAGTTATGAAATTATACGTTGGACTAAAATGAGGTTTAAAACTGGTAAAGAATCCTACTTTTTTTCATATTATTTTATTATTCGCTAAAATCGATTAGTATGCAAAACTTAAGTTCAGTTTTGAAAGTGGAAATTTTTAGAAAAATTAAAAACCCTTAAAACATAAATCTGTAACATTGCGAGCAAAAAATAAGTTCAAAATACGCATAAAAAAGTAATTTACATCATAGCATGAAAACTGACAATCTCACATCCGTGATTCTATGATTGCAAAACCAGTCCCATTTAGGGAACTTGTGAAAAATCAGTGTGGCTAATTTAGATTTCTAAATAATTAAAAAATCTGCGTTCGGATCTTTGCTCCATGCAGACCTTTACCCCCGACTATCCTACTATTTTATCGCAAAATTCTGCATGTTTAGCATTTTTTCCTGAATGTTTCGTAACTGCTGTAGATTCATTGTTTGTAATGGTTTACAGTACAACTTGCAAAGAGGCATTTTTAATTTTTCCGAATCTTACGCAAAATAGAATTTTTTAAAAGCTGTTCCAAAGTTACATAATTTTCAAATGGAATTATCTTTCTTTCTTTTTTTATAGTAAAAATGTTTTATTTAATTGATGAACTTATTGTAGAAAAACGTTAAGTCTATGAAACATTTTCATATTCTTAAATGCCAACAGCACAACAGCTCAAAATATCCACTAAAGAAAACAAAATATTTCGAAAAGCTGCCGCACTGAATAAATTTGTAAATACTTACCCTGAAGAAATCGAAATCTTCTTACCTCAGACTTTTCTCTTATTACTTTAAACATTTATTTAAATCTTTTGGTATAAAAGCGTACTTATTCTTTCAAAAAGAAACTCCCACGCATTCGTGAAATTTATCACTTTATTGCACTTTACATTTCTCAGAAACATTTATTTGAAGGAGAGGAACAACTTACGTAAAAGCTTACAAACCTCTTGTATATCCAGCGCATTTTACCAGCATTTTGAAATAAACGCATAAAATATATTTAAAATAAAATACCCCCTTCTGACTTAAGTACAAAGAAAAGGGAATAAGACAATCTTCTAATTCTTAAAAGTAAATAAATAAATGCAAAAAATGGGCTAAAAAAAGATACTTGACATTTGTCGCTACATTTTTTTCAAGCTACATCTTTGAACTTTGTTTATTCCAAAAGAAACAGATGTACGAGTAAAAATCGGTGAAAATCGAACACATTTTGACTTCTGAAGAACTTGCTTTGTTTTTAAATAAAAAGAAAGTTTAATGCAGTTCTCACTCTTTTCCATTTTTTTTTCTTTTAGTTTGGGTTTTAGATTTAGACATTTAAACTGTGGGCTTCGATTTTTTGCAACCCCCCCCCCCCCTCCTAGCTGTTACTTGAAAGGATTTTAGAAATAAAAGTATTTTATTTCGAATCGTCTTGCATTCAACTAGCTTTAAAAAGAAATAAAAAAACATGCGGTATATCCCGGCGTATAGCACGCTCTGTCGTATAACACGCACCCGTAAATTTATGTATGTCTTACCAGTTTTAACCAATTACTGCTGTATAACACGCATCATATTTTCCCTACCAAAATCAATGGATTATTCAAAAAATGAATAACATCAAATGCACTATACGGAGCATTAAATAGTTTTCATCACTAGCATTACATAGTTTTCATTTGATGTATTTTACATTTTCAAGATACACTAGCTGCTAGCGTATCAGAAAGCATCCGTTGTAGATAGGTACTGCATGGTCGGCATTTGCAGTCTTGAATTGCAACTTTGGGAACCTTTTTTTTTTTTTTCAAATGAGCCGAACTTAGCGATAAATCACCAAATATGGTCAATCTGGGCAACATTTTATTATCGCCGTTTCGCTGCTAAAAAAAAAAAAAATCCTTGTCAGAAATTAATAGCACTCAAATGCCGAGCAAACTTTTCAACTACGTCAGAAAGTGCTGGAAACATCTTCACATATGGAGATGCAGACAAACCAGATAGTTAGAAGCAAAATCAAAAATACAAATATCCACAAGAAGAAATAGTTAGTTCTTAGTCTCAAGGGTAGAAGCGTTCCATAATCTAAGGGAAACGAAAGTTTCTGGAACAGCTGAATGTCTCCTATAAGATTCCTCTTATTTCCCGGGGGTTTGTTTTATTTGGCTGCGTCCGAACGCATATAGCGTGACGTGGAGCTTTTGATGCGTCCACTGCCAAAGCTGGCGAAACAAGTAAAATAAATAAAACGAAGCTTGGATGGTCATTGTAAATATTGCTCCCTGAAAAGAAAAAACAAATATACGAACTGTATTAGGCACCCTCTGAAACGATAAATCTGCAAGCCTTACGAAAAATTTAGAAAAACAAATGACATACCCAGCCATCTTCTTATAACTTATCAGTATCCCAGAAAATTCTGCCATGCAATATCCATTCTTATTAATATTTCATAATATAGAGGGTGATCAATTTAAAAAAGTACCCGTTGGTTTTTCTTTACTCTTAACCCTTTGAGGCGCAACACTTTCCCAATGTTGAAAAAAGGGCAGCCGTTGCCATCGCTCGACGCGATGAACGTTTCGATCGTCCGCCATCTTGCTGGTAGTTAAGTCGAGCGATGGCAACGGCTGCCCTTTTTTCAGCATTGGGCCACCTGTCCAGCTGTTCTCGCATTCTTCCATTTTTCAGCAGATGTCAGTGCTGTTAAAAATAATCGTGACCATTTTTTTTTTTTTTACGAGAAATGGCGTGCTCAAAAGTAAAGGATTCTCGTGCAGCTATGTCACCCGCAACTATTTTTATAGAAATCCAATCTACTCTTCGTGACTGGCAACAGTCAAAACGTCAGAGTTTGGTGGTCCCGGAGCGGGAACACTGCGTGTTAAAGGGTTAAAGCTTACAGATGTGGCGACTATTCTAACACTCAAGAATAATTGTTGTGTGGGAGACAATTTCCAACACTTTTGGACTGTTGCAACTTTATGTATGAGGTAAAACAGAAATGGAGACGCACGATGCTACTTGATCCTGTGATAATTTCATTTTTGAAAAACATAATTTAATTCAATTTTTTTACATTATCACGACTTTTAGCAAATCTTGAAAATGTCCGCCACTATTTTGAATGCAAGGGTGAACATGTCGAACCAAGGTTTTTGGCACACTTTGAAATTTTTGGTGTTATTGACGAAATTTCTTGAGTCATGATTTGTTTTAATTCATCGTTGTTTGCGAGAATTCTCTGGAAAACCCAGCATGAAAACATCTTCAAAATTTGCTGTAAGAAATCATAAATAAAAATGAAATTCTGTTTGTTTGTTTGTAGATTTGATTCGTATACAAATCCACAAAAATGGACCTATCGGCCTGAAATTTAGCACAGATATGTAAAATATTATAGAATAAATCGTAGTCCACTTTAAAACTTTGAAAGTCCACCCGTTCCCGGAATTTAAGAGATTTTTTATGCTCTCCACGCAAAAGACTTTCTGTAATTGTAACCCCTGTAGTGAAAAAAGTGTGAAATAAGGATCGTGGTTGCCATGTGTGGCGATTTTGCCGAATAAAATGCTTTAAATTCTCAAAGTAAAAATAAAAGAATAATAATGATTTTTTTTTGTTATAGTTTATATTCGTAAGGTTATTTTTTTTTAAATTATAATATCGTATGCATGGGAAATCAGAGCAGGAATGTAATGTTTTACACGCTAAACAATAAGAATTGAAGATTTCCGACGCTAATGTGTAAAATTTTTTAGTTTGGCGAAAAAATAAAGTGTCTGAAATATCGATTTTGAGTAAGTGAGTTCTAGCGGTTTGCACAGTTTTCGGCTTGGATTGATTGAGAGCTTAAGGAAAAAGATTTTTGAAAACAAGTGCAAAGGTTTTATTAGAATACAGCGTTAAATTTTAATCATCCGTGAAGAAATAATGCAGTTATTAAGGGATTTCAAGCGATCTAACTTCAGAATTCTCGCCAATTGAGTACATTGATTTAAGTTGGGGGAATTCCGCCAAATTTCAGAAAAATGAAATCTTCTCATTTAGTACATCGGAGTAACGATGAATAAAACACATTATAGTTGATAATTTAAAAAAAATTCTGCTGTATTAAGGGATTCCACTTTTCAAATAAATGCGTGCTTTACTTTTTGACGGTCGAACCATTTCCCATATTGATTGCTGCTAAGTCAATGCTTCGAATGATTCCCTGAAAAAACGCTTGCAAAATGGCGTATGTTGGCACTTTGGCGAGGCTTAGATTTGAAACTGGATATTATTTGAGACTGGTATATATAATAACACTGGTTATAGATAAAAATGAATGTTGGTATGTGTTTATGAGGTTGAAAAACTCCAGCACCGTTGAGCACCGTTGCACCATGAAATTTGGTTCACCTAAGTCTTTTATGATGGAGAAGGTTTTTATGCTATCCGTTTTCCTTACCTTGCCACTTGGTGCCGCAGCACAACGTCGAATTCTATTCCGTTTAGCCATTTGCTATGCGAATATCGTCCAACCGATTTCGATGAAATTTGGTACACGCGAATATTAGAACACGGAGAATATTTTTCAGTATCCATTTTGCTGTAACTTGCCGCTAAATGGCGCTGCAACGCATCAACTTCTATACCGTTCGACCGATCGGAATAAAATTTTTTATACTTACACATTTGAGCACGAAGAATATATTCTAACTGCGTTCCTTTTGATGTTACTCACCACTAGATGACACTGCAATGCATTATTATTTTAACTCGCCACTAGATGACGCTGCATCAGGCCAAATTCTTGACCATTCAAACGGTCGCTATGAATATCAGTATACATAGCTATTTGAACAATGAGAATATTTTGGCGTTATCCATTTTGCTATAACTCGCCACTTGACGGCGCTGTAGCAAATCATTACTTTAATTAACCACTAGATGGCCCTGCAGTGTATCACTTCTTGACTGTGCAAATGATCGCTATGAAAATAGGTATAGATAGATATCTGAACACGGGGAAGAGTTTGGCGCTATCCATTTTCCTATAACTTACCACTAGATGTCGCGTCAACACATGAACTTCAGGACTGTCCAGCCGATAGTCATGAAAATTCGTATACATCGATATCTGAATGCGAAGAATATTTTCGCCGTATCCATTTTGCTAAAACTCGCCACTAGGTTGCGCTACGCCGCATGGCCTTCTGAACCGTACAAACGATTGCCTTGCAATTCGGTATGCATGATTATTGGACACAATATAACGCGATATCCATTTTGCTATATCTGTTTATTACAATGAATAGTAATCACCACAAATCGTAATATCAAAAAGTCCATTCATTCCCGTGCGAAGAACGGGTACTTCAGCTAGTAAAGATACAAAAAATTGAATTAGATCATGTTTTTTAATAAATAAACCCCGAAATGAGTACACGTAGGATATGGAGAAAATGACGTATTTTTTGTGGATAAATTTGAAAGTTCCCCTTGAGAAATTTGAGGTTCAGCTACGGACCTAGTCGACATTTTAAAAAATGTTTTCTAATGGGTTTTTTCATCTGCAAAGATTTTAAACTCGATTTATGATTTTTTTTTCTAAAATTTTCATCCTTTATTTTCTTTTAATTCATTTTTTATGCGAACACTTTTAGGCAAAATAAAAAGGAGAGGCATTCCTCCCCACCTCCGAGAAAAAAATATATATGGAATATAATTAATTAAATTACATTCTGCATTTTAAATTCTTAGCCATCCGACAAAAATTCCTATCTAGACTACTGATCTGTATATGGTTTATTGTTGCTAAAAAGGCTTCGTGTACTTTGTGAAGAAATATTCTGGATGTACTACAATTTTTTTTTCAAAAATGAAATATTTAAAAGTTAATATAAAATGCTTAAGTTATTTTAACAGCCTTAAACAGCAAAATTGTATTCGGTTTGAAATGGAAAAAAATGGGTCCTAGCAAAATTGTATTCGGTTTTAAATGGGAAAAAATGGGTCCTTGATAAATGTCTTCTCAAAATAAGTTTTACATAATACTGCCGGTTTTAACTGATGTATTAAATGATTTTTTATTGTTGTATCGAACTAAACATGAATCAACATTTACACCAAAAAAAAGTTATTTAAAACTTTATGATGTCTTCTTTTTTTAACCCTCTCGTCACCGAATTATGAAAAATCAGAGAAAAAAAAATCTGTCTAGCATTTAATGCATCTGAAATACTATTATAAATCAAGAAAAAATATTTTTTTTTCTAATGTCAATTAATATTAGATTTTTCTAATATTAATTTCTGCATTTTCGAAGCATTTTGTTATGCTAAAATTAATTTAAAAGGATGCACATATTAGGTAAAGGTTGAGGAATAAGAAAAAAAACTATACTTACCTTAAAAAGAAAAAAAAAAACGGTAAAAAAGCAGCGTCAATATTTTCTTAATTTTTCTCCTGAAACAATGAAGCGAAAACTGTAAAAAAATGATCTAAATTGACGAGTACTGCAATCTAGGCACGATTTCTGAATCTAGTTAAGAGCCTCATATACTTTCTACATGAATGAATGATATTGATATCACTGAAAGAAAAAAATACTAAATTCAACTGTTTTCTCTCTAAATATTGCTTGAAGTAGGAGCCTCATATGAGGTTCAGGGTGACGAGAGGGTTAAAGAAAATATTCTATCATTTACTAATGAGTTTAAATAAAACACTTTTGGAACAAAGAATTTCAAGTAAACGCAATTCCTCTTCGTAAAGCCCTCAAATTACCGCATTTAGAATTCTTAAAGTAATACAGTTTACGATTTTCTCCTAAATCAAAGCTCGCATTTTGACAGTTAATAAATTCTCGAATAATAACATATCTTTTAAAGTACTTTAAGAATGCACATTTGTGCAGTATCTGAAACTAGATTCTTTAAATGAATGTTTAATTTGGAATAGACAATAACGTGCCATCATTTACAAAAGTATTCTTGTTGTGAAACGTTTTCATATTCCACCGTTGTTGTGAAACGATATTATGGTTTAATTCTGTTTTGAACTTCAGTTGACATAATTCAGAGAAATGTACCTAATAATATACAGGATCATTATAGTTGCAATTTAAGCTTCAAAACGCTATAAGAAAAGAATCACCGATCAGAATGACGTCAAATTTGAACGTAATATTATATAGAACAAGGGGAAAAGCGTATGTCATAATAATGGCATAAGAAAAGAAAACAGTTTCGAATTTTAGCGTGTCCATCTATTCCTACTATTTGGAACATTTTTTTTTTCTTATGGCACATGCTTTCCTCCTTCTTCAATAACATTCCGTATAAATTTGACGTCATTCTGATCAGTGTTTCTTTTTTTTATAGTGTTTTGAATCTTAAACTTTAATTATAATCATCCTGCATTTCACATACAAAATTGCTTCGGAAAAAAAAAAGTTTTACAGATTAAAAAAATATGTGTTTTTTTCTATTTAACAAAACAATTTTGTAAAATCAAAAAAAAATTCCATGTTTCGATTTTCATTTTTTTAAAGAAAATACTTTTTTTCCCAACAATTCAACAAATATGTTATAGATCTTTTTCAAAATAGATAGTGAATATTTTGGAGTACGATTTTTTTATTACAATTCTTTCCTGAAAGCTTCGAGTCTTCTACATATTTTTTTTTTTTTGGTTCTACATACTTTTTAAGTCTGTTCAAGGACTACTTGATGAGTGGCGCTCTTTTTAAAGAACACCCATAAAAATTTGCGAGAAATTTTAATCCAATTTCACGAATTTCCAGTTTCTCATTCATTTACAAGAGCTGCTTCCCCCAATCTAAGTATACATAATTTATTTCTTTTCAAGGCTGGTTGAATGCAAAAAGAGTCAAAATAAAATGCTTTCATTTATAAAAAAATACTTTCAAGTAACTGATAGAGTGTGAAAGAAAAATACAAAAATCCGAACGTAGCAACTTATATGTATAAAAACCAAATTTAAAAAAAAAAGAAGAAAAAGAAAAAAGATTTATTTATAAACAAATGCAAGCTCTTAAAATTCAAAATGTCTTCGATTTTCATCGATTTTTAGTCGTAGATCTGTTTCTTTTGGAACAAACAAAATTCGAAGATGTGGCTTAAAAAACGTGCCTAAAATGTCAAGAATCTGTTTTAGCATTGATTTTGCATTTATTTATTTATTTTTAAGACTTAGACGTTTGCCGTATTCCCTTTTCTTGGTACTTAAGTCAGAGCGAGGTACTTAAAAAAAAAATTTTGTTTTGTATTTCTTTCAAAAAGTTGGTAAAATGCATTGGGTATAAGAGGTTCTTAAGTTTTCACGTAAAATGTTAGACTCGTGAGAGTAAATGATTCTAAAAATGTAAAGTGCAATAAAGTGGTAAATTTCAAGACTGCATGGGAGTTTGCTCTTGAAAGAATAAGTATACTTTTATAGCAAAAGATTTAAATAAAAGTGTAAAGTAATAAGAGCAATGCTTGAGGCTAGTAGATTTCGCTTTCTTTAGCGTACGTATTTACAACTTTATTCAATGTGGCAGCTTTTTGAAGTATTTTGTTTTGTTTTGTGAATATTTTTAGCTGCTGCGTCGTTATTATTTATGAGAAGGAATGAAAATGTTTGATAAATTTAACTTTTTTATATATTAATATAAAGCAGTTAAATTTATCTGCAATAAATAAATTTTAAATTCATTTATTTTTTATATTAATATAAAAAAGTTAAATTTATCCTTTTTGATAATAATATAAAAAGTTAAACTTATCTGAAGTAAATAAAGTTTAAATTTGTTTTTTTTATGATAATATAAAGATAAATTTGCAAAGAAATATTTTTCCAACGTGAGAATTATTAAAATAATTCTCACCCATTTGGTTTTCTAACGGAGTAATAATGGAATTTACAAAGATAAATTTGCAAAGAAATATTTTTCCAACGTCTTTGTAAATTCCATTATTACTCCGTTAGAAAACCAACTGGGTGAGAATTATTTTAATAAAATAAACTAACTGACAGGAATTTCTTTTAAGGCAGTCCAAAAACGTGTTGTCATAAATTAAAAATTGCTGAAGACTGATAAACTCTCTGTCAGAGACAAAGCAAATTTCCAATTAGTGGGATTATATATAGCTCCTCAATATTTTAACATTTTTCACGAGACTTAAATAAAAAAAATCTATTTCTTTTGCTGAACCATGGAGAATTCAAATAAGAAATGGACTCATGAGAATATCTGCTACGATAATGTGAATTAAAGAACAATTCGTAACTCGAAGTATGTTTTATGCGCATATTAAAATCTAGAAAACTGGTCACGCTTTGTCCTCGTTGTTGCAGTATTCTTTATTTTGACGAGTGTCTTACAGCTAACTAAACTATAAGAAAGCCTACGTGGATACTTATCCTACTATAGTCTCTATAGAAAAAGGCTAACTTGGCTGTTTAATTTTGGTCATTCAAGAAATTTTAATGCTTGATAATCGAAAACTGGTAGAATGTAAATGTCATTCATTTAAGTTAAAATGTGTCAAGATTACCTTAAGTTTGACGACGGCAAGTTTTACATATCCTTGTAAGCACAACATGAAATGCACATTCCGAAGGTGTTTTAAGCTTGCAATGCACAGAATGTGACCAAAAAGTTAAGGAAACTATACTCTAATTCTTGTTTAATCTAATTTAAAAGGAAATTTTTGAGTTTATAACTTTGTTCTAATAATTTTTTTATTTACTTTATGCTGCTGTCATCATACATTATTGTTTTTGATAGAGTATCAACTTTGTGTGAGTTTAATCCTGTAGAGAACATGCGGGAGCTTCATGAAGCCGGCAATCTCTTAAGAATTGATCAACACCAAGCGATGGTGGATTGCAGGGAATAGCATCATAATACCGAACTCCAGCATGCAAAAATGTGTGTAGTGAGCATGTCCCACGTTAAGATTCTAATTGCATGAAAAGGGTGGCATCATCACGAATACTAAGATTATCTTCATAAGATTTTAATTGAATGTAAATATTACTTTTACACAAAAGTAAGATATGGGTCTGTAATATATTGCTTTTGTGTTACAAATACAGGGTGATCAATTTAACAGAGTACCCTTTGGTGTTTCTTATTACCCTTAAAACTGACCGATATGGCAACTGTAACCTAACACAGAAATATAAATGTTTGAACCTTGTTTAACCCTTTGAGGCGCAACCCTTTCCCAATGCTGAAAAAAAGGGCAGCCGTTGCCATCGCTCGACTTAACTACCAGGAAGATGGCGGACGATCGAAACGTTCATCGCGTGACACAGATCTAGAGACCCTTTTTTGACGACAGCTGGCTGTGCCGCACAGCCAGATGTGTCAAAAAGGGTCTCTAGATCTGTGGCACGCGATGAACGTTTCGACCGTCAGCCATCTTGCTAGTAGTTAAGTCGAGCGATGGCAACGGCTGCCCTTTTTTCAGCATTGGGCAATCTATCCAGCAGTTCTCGCATTCTTCCATTTTTCAGCAGATGTCAGTGCTGTTGAAAATAATCTTCTTACGGGAAATGACGTGCTAAAAAGTAAAGAATTCTCGTGGAGCTATGTCACCCGCAACTATTTTTGTAGAAATCAAATCTATTCTTCGTGACTGGCAACAGTTAAAACGTCAATGTTGCGTGTTCCCAGAGCGGAACACTGCGCGTTAAAGGGTTAAGTGTGGGAGACAATTTCCAATTCACTCTGTTGGACTGTTACAACTTTATTAATAAGGTAAAACGGATAGAGACGCATAATGTTGCTTAATCCTGAAATAATATTATTTCTGGAAAAATAGTTTAATTCTTTTTTTTACATTGTGATTCCTTACAGCAAATACTGAACAAGCCGGACACCATTTTGAATGTAAACTGACAGTGAAACAAGGCGTTCGATGAGAACCAGAGACTGGTTTTGATACACGAGCTGGATTCTTTGCAAAATAGTTGTTGGCGTTTAACAGATTGACGGAATTTCTTCAAGTTATGAATTTGTTTTTAAATTAATTGGATTAGTATGTACTGTTATTCTTTACGGAAAAAACCCTAAATATGCTCCGCATTAGGTATTTTCAACATTCTCTTGTAAACTGATCCCCCTGTGCAATACTGTGATAAATAAAAATACTTACAAAACCTAAAACCAGGTTTTTTCACTAGAAAAAAATAACTTCAGCCTATAAAGTACAAAAATATAAGTACTGTCCTCTAATAATTTGGCCACCTGCTGTTAATGATGGGTATGAATCAATAAAAATTATTCGAATTAATTGATAATTAAATAAATTTGAGGAAATCGATTTTGAAAACTCCTATCGAACGCTCAGCACATAGCATTTGAAGAACACGTGGCATTCGAAAGCTCAAATACTATTCTAATAGGGATATCGCAAACATTGTTTGAATAGTATTCGAAAATTAAGAATGACGATTAGTATTCGAATAGTAAAATCGCGAATAGAATTCGAATAGTGAAATCACGAATGCAATTCGATTAGAGAAACTACGAATACTATACGAATAATGAAAATCTTGAATATTCACTACTTGATTAACATTAAATATACCAACATTTTATATATACCTATTTCTACCACAGCCGGTCAAATGACCGGTTGTGGTAGATAACGCTATACGACAAATATAACTCAAAAAACAACAAAATACAAATAAGAAAAATAATAGGACATCAATTGTATATAATTAATAGAAATAGTCATGAAGTCAAATGTGTAAAAACGATAAGATTTTATGCGCATTTTTTATACAAAAGTTCATAATCGGTCATTTGACCACTTACAGTAGTTTTAGTGTTAATCGATTATTGATTCTATTCGAATAATAGTTATCGATTATAGGAATCATTCGAATGGCCAATCACTAATACATAGATGACTCATAAAAAGTGATAGTTAAAATTAAAGCTTCCATCAAGAATTTTAGGGACGAGTCTGCAAGGTGATCGCCAAAAAAGATAAAGCCTTGAAATTTGAACTTGTCAAATAAATTCAATTATTTCGAATCCGAAAAATTCCAATCAGTATAAGGCGGGCTAAAGTGGTCCGCAGGCCGTATGTTGAACAACCCAGCTATGTATCAGTGCTATTCAAAACAAATTCGCTTTTTATGACGCAACAATTTTTTCGTGCCGTATTGATGCCAACTTGAAGATCATTTCCTTCCAATAAACAAAGTTAGACGGGTTTTCAAAGACGCAGCCATCAAATGCCCGCAATGTTTAATCTCAGATCCAGATACGGCCTTGCTGCAGAAACGCTTCAAACGTGTTTCGCCATTTTTATTTTTGCATTTCTCTCTTAAAAACCATTTTAAAAGGATCTTCATAGAAATTGACGTGCCTGCGGGAATGAAAGAGATTTCAGTGTCTTCTAAAAATACGTTCATTGCTCTTTGAAGTTAAATGTTATAAAAAAAATTGTGAGGGAATACGGAATTTCTGAGAAAGGCGTTCCAACACTGCGTGGGATAGTTCTGAATAAGTGCACTCCATTTTAAATGGGACATGTACGAACAAAATTTAGAAATGATATATCAAAAGCACTTTACAAATTTTGTCATTCAGAAGTAAAATTTTAATCACTGAACTAAAGCTTCCACTGCAATACACCTACATTTTTATGACTAAAATATTTGTATGCATTATTTTTCATCTTTAAAGATATATCCTTATAAATAAAAATGAAATTCTGTTTGTTTGTGGATTTGATTCGTATACAAATCCACAAAAATGGACCTATCAGCCTGAAATTTTGCACAGATATGTAAAATAATATAGAATAAATCATAGTACACTTTAAATCTTTGAAAGTCCACCCGTTCCCGGAATTTAAGAGATTTTTTATGTTCTCCACGCAAAAAGCTTTCCGTAATTGTAACCCCTGTAGTAAAAAAAGTCTGAAATAAGCATCGTGGTTGCCATGTGTGGCGATTTTGCCGAATAAAATGTTTTAAATTCTCAAAGTAAAAATAAAAGAATCATAATGATTTTTTTTGTTAGTTTATATTTCTAAGATTATTATTTTTTTATTATTATATCGTGTGCATGGGAAATCAGAGCAGGAGTGAAATGTTTTATACCCAAAACAATAAGAATTGAAGATTTCCGAGGCTAATATGTGAAATTTTTTAGTTTGGCGAAAAAACAAAATGGCTCAAATGCCCAGAAAGTGAGTTCTAGCGGTTTGCACAGTTTTCGGCTTGGCGCAATTTATTGAGAGCTTAAAGAAATAGTTTTGAAAACAAGTGCAAAGGTTTTATTAGAATACAGCGTTACATTTGAATGATCCGTGAAGAAATACTACAGTTATTAAGGGATTTCAAGCGATCTATCTTCAGAATTCTCGCCAATTGAGTACATTGATTTAAGTTGGGGGAATTCCGCCAAATTTCAGAAAATTGAAATCTTCTCATTTAGTACATCGGAGTAACGATGAATAAAACACGTTATAGTTGATAATTTAAAAAAAATTCTGCTGTATTAAGGGATTCCACTTTTCAAATAAATGCGTGCTTTATTTTTTGGCGGTCGAACCATTTCCCATATTGATTGCTGCTAAATGATCCTTCGAATGATTCCCTGAAAATCTCTTGCAAAATGGCGTATGTTGGCACTTTGGCGAGGCTTAGATTTGAAACTGCATCTTATTTGAGACTGGTATATATAATGACACTGGAACTGGTTATAGATAAAAATGAATGTTGGTACGTGTGTATGAGGTTGAAAAACTCCAGCGCCGTTTGACCAATGACCATGAAATTTGGTTCATCTAAGTCTTTTATCATGGAGAAGGTTTTTATGCTATCCGTTTTCCTCTAACTTGCCACTTGGTGCCTCAGCACAACGTCGAATTCTATTCCGTTTAGCCATTTGCTATGCGAATATCGTCCAACCGATTTCGATGAAATTTGGTACACGCGAATATTAGAACACGGAGAATATTTTTCACTATCCATTTTGCTGTAACTTGCCGCTAAATGGCGCTGCAACGCATCGACTTCTATACCGTTCGACCAATCGGAATAAAATTTTTTATACTTACACATTTGAGCACGAAGAATATATTCTAACTGCGTTCCTTTTGATGTTACTCACCACTAGATGACACTGCAATGCATTATTATTTTTACTCGCCACTAGATGACGCTGCATCAGGCCAAATTCTTGACCATTCAAACGGTCGCTAGAAAATCAGTATACATAGCTATTTGAACAATGAGAATATTTTGGCGTTATCCATTTTGCTATAACTCGCCACTTGACGGCGCTGTAGGAAATCATTACTTTAATTAACCACTAGATGGCCCTGCAGTGTATCACTTCTTGACTGTGCAAATGATCGCTATGAAAATAGGTATACATAGATATTTGAACACGGGGAAGAGTTTGGCGCTATCCATTTTCCTATAACTTGCCACTAGATGTCGCGTCAACACATGAACTTCAGGACTGTCCAGCCGATCATCATGAAAATTCGTATACATCGATATCTGAATGCGAAGAATATTTTCGCCGTATCCGTTTTGCTAAAACTCGCCACAGATTGCGCTACGCCGCATGGACTTCTGCACCGTACAAACGATTGTCTTGAAATTCGGTATGCATGATTATTGGACGCAATATAACGCGATATCGATTTTGCTATATCTGTTTATTACAATGAATAGTAATCACCACAAATCGTAATATCAAAAAGTCCATTCATTCCCGTGCGAAGAACGGGTACTTCAGCTAGTATATATATATATATATATATATATATAACTAAACCATTAGCTCCCACACGGGCGATCATAGATCTACCAATTCTCCAGGACGGGTTCCGACATACCTCCAAGCGATTTTTTCGAAATTCGAATTATTTTAGGAGATATCGATAAAAAACGTGTTGCGAAAGACTAGTTTTTGCTATCCGCCAATTCGCAATTGTAACCCGCAGTGGAAAAAGTGAGAATTAAGCATATCTAGGTTGCCATACTTGACAAGTTTATTAAATGATTCAGATTCTTGAAGTAAAACAAAAGATTTTTTTGTTTAGATTATTTGCAGGATTATATTTTAATTAAATTCCGCGTTCATTTGAAATCAGAGCAGGAATGAACTGTATTATACTCAAAAGAAAAATAGGATTTGGAAATTTTCCGACACTAAAATGTGGAACTTTTTAATTTGGCGAAAAATAAAATGGTTGATATGCGATTTTGAGGATATGATCCTAGCGCTTGGCGCAATTTATCGTCCATTAGCTCCCATTTTATCGTCTACTACTTGGATTGTGAATACACCTAAATAAGTTTTTGAAACTTTCATTCAGTACTAATTGTGCAACCAGAAAAAGGATGTTAGAAATATCAATTTTACTTTTGTTTAATCACACTGATGAATAATGATATACTCTCCAACTTATTGGAATAAGAAAAGAAAATAGGGAAGACCCATAGATTATAATACGCTTTTAATATATAGCACTTGTTTAAGTCTGAAAAAGTTTCAGATTTTCTTACTGTTTTTTTTTTTTTTTTTTTTTTTTCTTTCCGTTTTTTGATAAAGGCCAATATATCCAGAAGCTCTGCAGAATGAGTATATAGGGCGAAAATACGTTGTACCTTTTTTGTAGGTTTTTATCATTTAACTATCTTATTTTTGTAACCATGGGCGGCTCGACACGGTAAGCATTGCATCTGGGCGCCGGCTTCGAGGGGGCGTCATTTCGAACTCAAAAACTGAGTAGAGCATTAAAGGGGGCGTCTTTTTTACAATAACAGGGGCACTACTTACTTAAATGATTCAGACTCTTGAGGAAAAAATAAAAGAATAATGATTTTTTTTTTAGTTTATTTTTTAATTAAAATATCATGCGCATGAGAAATCAGAGCAGGAATGAAATGTTTTATACTGAAAAGAAAAATAGGATTTGGAAATTTACCAAAATGTGTTTTTTGGAGAAAAATACGAAATGGCGAAATTGGTTGATGTGCGATTTTAAGGATATGTGATTCTATTGCTTGGCGCAATTTATCGTCTGAACTTGGATTATGAATACACCTAAATAAGTTTTTGAAACTTTCATTGAGTTCGAATTGTGCATTTTTCTGTGCAGCTGTTCCCCATCTATTTCTAGTGTATTACATCCATAAAAGGATGTTAGAAATAGGAATTTTAATTTTGTTTAATCACATTCGTGAATAATGATATACTTTCCAACTTAATGGAATAAGGAAAGAAAAAGTGAATGATTCAATTACAATATTGGATAATATTTATTCTCAAATATTACTATAACTAAAAATTTTGGTATAGTATGGTCCAAAGTGAGGAATAAAGAAACATCAATGTGTTCCATAAGGTGGACCATGGTACCCCAGACTTGGGGTACCTTGGTCCACCCTCCAAGCTTCTTAGAGAGGGCCCACATATTATAATACGCTTTTAATAGTATATAGCACTTTAGTGCGTATTTAAAATCTGAAAGTGTTTCCGATTTTCTTACTTTTCTTATCCCCTTTCCGTTTTTTGATAAAGGCCAATATATCTAAATCCTCTTCAGAATTAATATAGGACGAAAATAGTTTGTTCGTTTTTGTAGGTTTTTATCATTTAACCATCTTATTTTTGTAACGACGGGCGGACCGACACTGTAAGCTTTGCATGTGGGCGCCAGCTTCGGAGGGGTGTCATTTCGAAGCTTTGTTTCGAACTTAAAAATTAAGTAGAGCATAACAGGGAACACTTTTCTGGGGTCTTTTTGTTACGTTAGCAGGGAGCGACACTTACAGTAAGGCCGCTCCTGTTTGTAACCATCTTAATTTTAAATTCCATTCAAAATCTAAGAGATTTCAGTGCCAAGGAAGCCGGTGAGAAACAGGAGTCTCTCCGAAAAAGATTTATTAAGATGGTGAACCAAGTGGTCACCGGAGCCGGCTAGTAATTAACATAGGGGGAGTAGGAGCACAGCGGTCCGCTTTTCTACTTTTCATTTTTTGTCTTATCAAAAAATTATACAGCTCTTTTTCTTTTTTGTTTGTTTGTTTGTTTCATAAGACTCATTAAACATTTCTCAGCATCCAAAAAAAAATTTTCAAAATATTCTGTGCATAATCTTTTTTTTTTTTTTTACATTCATTTTTTAAAAAAAGCTTGGAGGGTGGACCAAGGTACCCGAAGTCTGGGGTACCTTGGTCCACCTTATGGAACACATTGACGTTTCCTTATGGGGCACTTTGGACCATGCTATACCAAAATTTTTAGTTATAGTAATATTTGAGAATAAATATTATCCAATATTGTAATTGAATCATTACTTTTTCTTTTTATAATGAGACATATTACTTTTTTGGATTTGTAGATCCAGTTAAATTAATTATTATCAGCAAAAGAAAT